>VZZY01005360.1:170353-264434 GCA_013400335.1 Eurystomus gularis
TAGCGCGGCGGGCAGAGCCCTCGCCCCGCAGGCCTGGCCCAGGCCGCACGCCCGGCGCTGCCCGGGGCTGAGCTGCCTCCCTCGGGGCTGGGGCCAGGAAGACCAGAGGCTGCGGAGACGGAGCGTTTATCAGCAGTCACAGGCCCTGGCTGGTAACCCGCGGGCTAAACCCAGCTCCAGGGGTGCTTTTATCTGGCCCCTGGAAATGCCTAGAAAAAGAGACGACTCCAAATTATTCCGGACCCATTTAGACAGGCCACAAAAGAAAACAACCTCAGTTGGCTCTGTGTGGGACGGCTGGGGTCCAGTTAGGCTCAGCAGCAGAGGTAGGTGCTGTGTGAACAGAGTTACTCCAATTACAGCAAAGGTCCGAGCCTGGCGAGAGGCTCTGTCTGATCCTGTCTGGGTCCCACAAGGAGACCTGCTCAATCAGAGCTAGTAAAACCTTGACGGGTTCAAGCTTCACTCCATGAATTCACATCTGTCAATGCAGCACTTCCCACCCTGTCACAGTACGCCTGTTACCAGACTTTTTCTGCTATTAAACGCCGAGACTCCGCGGTTACTTTGGAAAGTGGATAGTGGGTCGCAGTCACCTTGTTCTCCAGGAGCACACAAAGGTGATCAAGCTTCGGTGCGGAATACAACACGGAATAAAGTGCGTGTTCCCAGTACTGGGAAAGCACTGCTCACTCTGAAAAGTTTCAAGCACACTGCCACAGTTTATTGTTTCCATTAGAAAAGTACCCGGTAATCTGAAAATGGATCTAGAAACCATTGTTCTAGATAGTGCACTTGACACAAAAAAAGAAAGCTCATGCCCTGCAGAGCTTGTAGCGAGAGCAGATGAAGCGAGTTCTAAGGATACCTGCTGAGAGAGTTGTGCAGGTTTTTTCAGGTCTTAGGGACGTGTTGCACCAGCACAAACAAACCTGCCAGAGCACTTTCTAAAAGCCAGCACGCAAACAGGTCCAAACAAAAAGGCTGAAGCTTTAACCTACCTTGAAACTCTTTGCCGGCTTCTAACAAGCCCTCCTGCTTCTGAACGACCTCTCGGTTCTCCGCAGAAGCAAGGACCACAGCTTGCAGAAACGCGGCATCTCTCGTGACCCAGCCGACAGCCGCACGCACGGAGGTGATGGGTTTCCTCACAGGCAGACACACGTACGCACGGCACGCCGCCTCTCCGCGCTACCTGTCTCGTCTTGTTTTAGCCGTTTCTGGCGAGCAGACAGGTACTGGAGCATGCAGAAATCCTGCTTTTTGAAGCACCTTGAAAGCGGGCTCATATTTTTCAGTACCAAGGTGGCCCACAAGAACTTACCAGGGAGCAAGAACCAGACAGGTAGCGTAATAGACACAGCTACGGCTGAACCTCTGTTGCATGCTGGTTGGGCTTCTCAGCGACGTGTAAGAACCAAGAAACCCCAGGAGATGGGACTGAAACTGCCTCTTTCTTGCTCATTCCTCAGTGCCAGATCACATCAGGATATAAGATACCTGAGGACTACTTGTTGTTTGCAGACTGCTGGAAGATAGAGGCGTAATCGCCTGTTGGTGAGTCATACCCACACAGTTGCATGGAGGTGATGACACAAGCTTGTGAGGACACAGAGAGTGATAGAGCTTGAAGATGTCTTCTCCCCTGTTCTCTTTTTGGATTAAAAAAAAGCAAAATATTGGGACAAGGCCCTCTGTTGCAAAGCAGCAGAGCTCCATTGCTTTTGGTGAAGCTGGGCAGATTTACACTTGCTGAGGTTATAGCCGGTTCCGTTTGAAAAAAAGTCATTCTGCCTGGACAGATTCTTCCTTTGTTTATCTAAACGTGAATTTAATTCTAGGAAAGCGTCTGGCCTGTCTGAGGCCTCTCCTTCATTGCAAGCCTTGCTCGACAGGAGAGGAAGGCTACTCAAATACTGGGCCCCCTGGCATGCAGTGGAGCAACAATGATCTCAGAAGATCCTTACTGCCACAGTGATACTGCCCAAACGAAATCAGCAGCGGGCTTGAAAAGCTTTTCCGTCATTCCCATGCCTTCAGTTTTTCCCAATCATCTTCACCAAACCGCACATAGCTTGCAGGTGGGAGGCCATAGCTCGTGGACATGCGTATCCTGTCATGACTTTTTGTAACAGCACTTTAAATCCAGTCTGCGAAGGCACATCACTGATTTTTGTAGGTGCTGTGACCCAAAAAATAACTCCTTGATATTGTCATTCCCTCTTTAACCTCTGCAAGAGGTTAAAGTCATAGACAAGGCGTGAGCTTAGCTCTCTGCTGTGTGACATGCAGACTTACGCCAAGAGCTTAGTTACCAACTGAACGTGCTCATCAGCTACAGATCAAGGCTACCTCGGGGGCTGGAACTAGATGGTCTTTAAGGTCCCTTCCAACCCAAGGGGTTTGTATGATTTTTTTCTGTGATTCCATCCCGGGCATTTTTGAAATATTAATTTTTTTTAGAGTTATTTCTAGTAGAAACACACAGGCAATGGCCAAGTTGAACTATTATTTCTTTCCCCCTAAAAAATACCCCAAAGACATGAAAAGTTTTTCTTGTGATCATCAAAACCACCAGCAAAGTAACAGTAATTTAATTTCACAAGGATACGCGCACAAATACCTCCAGATAGACATCGCTTATTTCTGATGTACTGACAAATGTAGGAATTCTCAGCAGACAGGGAGGGTAGATCAGTGATGTCAGTTGCTTTTCTTGTTCTGAGTCTCCTGTTGCTTCGCTGTATCTACAAGTTCACCTGACTTTAATTATGCGGATTGCTTCCTGGTCCTTTCCACGGCTTTGGGCTCTCCCTGAGCCCAGCTAGTCCGTTTTCCTGGATGCAGACTTCTTCTGTGCAACTGAAACTTTTGTGAAGTGTCTGGAAGGACAACTGTATCCCTGTTCTCTCCTTAAGGTTGTCTCTGAGAGCGTACTGAGAAAAGCAGAGATCCCCGTGAGTTTTGCTTCCCCCACAGCACCATATTCTTTATGGTTTTTTAATGTATTCCTCCTGCAGATACACCAGACTCAAGAAACCTCCAAGTACTCTTCCCATATGGGGATGTTTTTCTCGCTTAGCTCTCCTTGAGCGTAGAGGATGAGGAGTGTCATGGCAGAAAGCAAACCGATACGCGACCGAGTTTTCAAGTTTTCGGTTTTCTAGAGAATGCAAATTGTTCCCTTTCAGTACCTGACAATGTAACACAAGTAACTTGCCATGGCAACCAGCTTATGAAACTGAAAAAAAAAATATCATCACAAGATGCTGTGTTGCTATAGCAAGGAAAGAAGCTGAGACCTCCTTATCCTCGTTGTTCTCTGGTGGGCCGTGCATCATCTAGGTAGCAGAACCTGCCAGTAGAAGTTTACGTTGGATTTGGTGCAAGTCAGCTGCCTTGGGGGCCTATCTGATTCTTGGACCAAAACTGAAGTGCAGTCAGAAGGAAAGAAGGAAGTGTTCAGAAGAATTGAAACAGGGCTGGATTCTCAGAAATACAAGGCCAAATCCATTTCCGCAGCAAGCTGACGCAACTCTGCAGATGCCAGTAAGGGATGAACCAATTTCTTCTGAAATTAATTTGGCTTCCATTCTCCAACAGTCTCCATTCTCCCTCCACCCCCAAATCCCCACCCCCCCCTTTTTTTTTTTTTAAACTGGAATAAATTTCTGCAGATCTGGAAGTATTTTGGAGTTACCTGGGACAGAGGATGGAATAGGCTCACAGAGTCTGCCTTCAAACCCGTTCTCTTTACGGGGATGCTTCTGGGAAGGGCAGACTCGTTGCTACGCAGCTTGCTTATGTTTGTGAGAGAATTTAGAAATGGAAAAGGAATTGGCTAAGGACAGACAGGGGAAACCCTCAGAATTATCGCTGTGGGAGGAAATCAGAACTGAGCTTTGTTAGCTCAGAGGAGGAGAATTCTGAAAACTGTTAATGTGCAATTAGTCACCGAAACCAGTGGAAGTACCCTGTTCTTAAGAGGGACTCATTTATAAATCGGGAGAGGGTCTAGGGTATAGAACATATATCTGCTTTACTCTGAAGCTGGAAAGGATGCCTTCTGCGGGACAGTCTGGGAAAGTGAAGGAAAAACGGGAAGTTTCTTAATCCCTAGACTATTGATGTGAACCACGAGCAGCACAGCTCCAACCGTGTGATGGCATGAAGTGTGTGCTCCCGCTTCCTATTTTGAAAACACTCTCTCCCAGTTAAGTTTCAGCTGTTGATATAGTAGTATCAGGCTTGAGAAACAGTGGCCAGCCTTCTGAGCTGCTTGGGGGCTTAGCTGAATTTACAGGTAAAATTCTTGTGACTCATGGACAATCCTCTTCTAGCTTCCTGGTGAGGCGGTACAGAAAATACTGCTAGGTCACAAGCCCCAACAGCACGACTTGGAAAGCAGCCTTTGAGAGAAGCTCTTAATGTATCAGATAAATCTACACGGAGAAGCAAGGCTGGAGCTTACTCCCGACAATGAATGGTTATACTTTGAGTGACTGACTATAAAAAGACTCTGGGGAAAATCTGTGTCTTCTGCAGCACCAAGAAATGATGAGATAAATGAAAGCCATCTCAAAGAAACCATGCTAAAACTATCCAACATTATATTTTAAGACAGTCTCCTAGAGACTGGGAGAAGGCTGTGGGCTAATCCTTACTGCAGATCGCACCAAGAGAGATGTAGCCACAAGAGACATCACAACTGTGAAATTCTGCAAGCGTGTACCATCATCCCAAGGGACTCTCAGAGATACCTGAGACTTGGAAGCAGAAGTCCAGCTGAGACACCACACAGACACCACAAAAGAAGATTGCTCAGTCCTGGTTTTGAAGGAGTTTCTAAGACAGACACTGCACTGGAGAGATCTCCTGCAGTAATCAGATGACAAAACAAAACCCTGAATTAATCAACCAACAAAACCTTCCTCTATATCATCTCCAAAAAAATCACATTGCTTCGGATGACCCAACCAGTGAGTGGGACCACTTTGGTTTTAATCCCCAAAATAATGGCATTAAGACTGTATTAAATTCTACTAAATAGAATACTCGGGTCTCTTTGAACCAAACCGTCGGAAACATTGCAGAAGATTCTGGGTGGGCAGAGCAAAATCATCAGTCCTGGAGTGTTATCTGATCCAGGACAGGATCTTTCTCATCATGGATTTCCTTTTTGAAGTACGCAAGGAAACCAGGCAGTGCCTTGCCAGGTGCCTGCCCCCTTCACCAAAGCTAGCGAGAGGAAAGATTCCTGTTGACTGAAATGAATTCTGCTACCAGTTGGATTTGTTCAAGTATGAACCGAAAATAGAAACTTGCAGAGACAAGATGCTCTGGAATCACAGAGGGGGAAAAAAGGCTTTGGATTCAGAGCTTGGAAGTGGAAGGAGGTCCATGTTCCACAGTTCACAGACAACTGCTGATTCCTTTTTTTTCTATTAAACCCCCCCCCAATCCAAACACATACACAAAAAAAGACATAATTCAAAGACTGGTCATTTCCAGTGAGTCAGCCTCCTTGTAGAGACACCGTAGGAATGGACAACCACCCTATCTCCCTGTACGTTGATATGTGGTAGTTAGTCATGTGAAGCCCTCATCTGAGTGGATAGTGGGATGTTCGGACTCCAGATTTTGTTGGGGCAGGGGCAAGGTGAGGTATAGAGTAGATCTCTGAGACTGTACTGACAGTGTCGCTTTGCACTTCCACAACTACCTGCTGCTTTTAGGCTGGTCTGAAGCATGCTGCCCGCTGCGGAAAGCACCCCAGAAAGTTTGTTCTGGTGGGTGTTTGCTTAACTCCCCAACAAAGGTTCTTTCTGACTTTTGGTGCCTTTTCCCAAGAGTTATAGCTGATCACGTGGTGAGTCTAGAGCCTGAGTTACTTAGAAATGACACTGATTCCTTCATGAAATGCCCCCACCAGACCAAGAGTGACTTGGCTTAGGAAGGTCTTGTGTTCCTGCTGAGCCCACCAGCATAGACCAGCAAGGGTCTGGTAGTGCAGAAACCAGTAAGTTGGGAGCCACGCTGATTTTCCTGGCAGTGGTTTGCTGGCGTGTGTACAGAAGCTTTTGTTAGCTGTCAGCTCTCATTGAACGTCAATCATTCCCATGGAGTCTGATCCTCAGATCGCTGCACTCGGAGAGAGGTTTTTGCCTTTGTCTTCATACAGCAGTAACTCAGGTCTTGGGAATCTGAAAGCCTTATTTTTTCTTAACAAGCCCTCGCCATATTTAGGCCCCATGTGATTTTCATTTTCCAACTCCACAGAAAAGTTTGAACACTTGGCAGCTTGCACGCTACCGGTTTCTTTATGGGACAGTCTGGATCACTTACCCTGCTCTGGGTCATCTGTGTCACTTCTGCTGGCAGCAGCCAGACTTCCAGGATTGGCAACTGGATGAGTTGTTCAGGGATGTCTTGCGCTCTGTGTCATTTCTGCATTCACTGATGTGCGACAGATTTATCTGAGTAGTTCAAGGCCTCTCTGCACCCGATGAGTTTGCACTGAAATCTCAGACCATCCCACGTGCTCTCCTGGAGGAGACACTAAGATTATTCTTACTCTTTTTAAAGGAATCTTACTTCTTTGTCAGCTAATGCTGATTTTCCTCTTCTCAGCATCGAGGAGCAATTGCTAACTGCATCTGTTTCTCGCAGAAATTTCAAAGCTGCGTTGTGCAGCATGCTTCAGGCATGCACACATGGTAGACTAGATACAATTAAAGACATTCATGTTTATCCACTTAAACTACTGGTTTCTTTTCCTTTGATTGGTTTTTAATGTACTGGCTGCACATTGTCTCTATCCCTGCTGCTCAGCCCTCCTTCTCATCATCAAACTTAAGCTGCTGAGCCTTCTCTTCTCTTCTGTCAAGTCTTTCACTAAATTCTGGGTTTCCTTCTTCCGTAAGGAGCTGCCCTGAGCCTTGGTTCCCACCTTTGCAAGCCAGTAAAGCTGATGCAAAGCAGTACCCACCTAAAATGGAGCTGCCCTATATACTGGACAGGAGGATGGGATCCAGCCTTCCCACCGTCTCTCTGCCCCTTGGTGCTCTTGAGTCTCTGGCATACACCCTACTCCCGTACCCAACCTTAGTAAAGCTTGCTTACCTGCTCCCTTTCCATTACAGTGTTGTCCTCTGTGGCTGCCTCTTCCTGATGCTCTTGTGGAGCATTTCCAGCTCCTCCTTCATCCCTTTCAGTGATTACCTAAAACCTGCACTGCTGCAGTGATGTAAGAGTGTGTGTGTGCAAATCACTCAGATCCAGAGGCTTTCAGGGGGCCAATCCTTAACATTTCTGACGTCAGACCAGACCTCCTGCAAGATTCCTAAGCTGAGATGCCCAAATCAACATGTTGCAAATGTCTTCTCTTGCCTCCGACTCTTGATTTGCCTTTTCCACTTCCAGTCAGCGGACTTCAGTTGGGGAAATACCGAGGCCAACGTACCAAAGCACTGATCAGAAGTGTTCCACGAATCCAAGTGATTGATGGAACTTCAGCCATTGACTACGAAAACATGAGAAAGCGAATGCTAATCTACAGATGTTGTATTAACAGTGAGTGATTTCCCAGTCCTCATTAGCAGCGCGCTTTGATGAGGGTAGAAGGTGTTAGCTGTAGTTTCCCCTCCGTAAGCCGTTTAATCGTCGGAGCTTACTGGCAGTGGGATTTGGGAGGCTTACACGATCACAAAGTGAATTAAGCGTAATGCAATACCCTCCCTCCAGCTCCTCTGGGTAGCACACAGGGGAGGGAACGGCTTCGGAGCTGCTCTGTTCCCCGTTTAAGCGTGCTGCTGTGCTCCGCTGAGGACTGAGCAGGAAGCTGCTGCCTCCTTAGTCAAGGTCTTCCTCGTTTTTGGGAGCACACTTACACCAGCTCTCCTGCAGTGATCAGCACATGCCGGTGGACTTGTTACAGCACGTTCAGCAGCACGTTCTTGCTGGCTCGCTGACCCAAAGCTTACTGCAGATACGGGGAAGATTCATTAACTTCTTCAGTGGCCTTTGGACTACTCTGTAGAGGCAAAAATACAGCGGCGATAGATACATGGGTGAGAGGACCCCACGTTCCCACCACATTTCACTCTGAAGACATGGCAGAAGAGATCCTGTCGCCCAACCCTGCGTGTCCCAGAATAGTCAAATCAACATGAATCCTACTTAGTAAGTAATTCAAAAGCACTTTCTGCTTTGTGAATCATCTGCATCTCAGCCTTTCAGAGGATCTTAGGTAATGAGACGAGAACAGCGCAGCTTCTGTGGTCATCTCTACCTGCTCGGGGGGCTGCTCTGGTCCTCGTTTCCAGCTACTCTTTTCAAATGCTCTCTGCCACTGAGCAGTTCTCATCTGGAGATCTCAGACATGAAGAAATCCTTCGAGCTTTTCTAGAAAAAAGCCAGAGACCATTAAACCTAGTTTACAGGTGGGCAGGCTGAGCTCCAGTCTGCCTCGATCACAGAGCGTTATTTAGATCACAGAGCGGGCACGTTCCTGCAGCAGGGATGACGGCCTGGGAGGAATACGAACCTCCTTTGTTAGAGGAAGAGAGTGCCCAGGCAGAGGGGAGGGCTGGCTGTTTACAGGCATCCTTCACACATGGCTGCAAAGCAAAGAAACCTGGCTGGCCGCGGGGCTGGAATCCAGGTGGCCCTCGGCCGAGGACAGAAGCGCTGGGCAAACCGAAACGCGGTGCTGGGCCCTTTGTGCTGAGCCATCCCGCAGGTGGGGATGTAAAACTCCGCCTGATTGCTTATGCCTGAGTCACCTCCTCTAGCATTTGTTATTGCCTGGCGCGGCAGCGTGCTGCCTGCGGGATAATAAATGACTTCACTCGCTGTGGCGCTGAGGACGCCATTAAAAATTAACCCTGGCAAATGCTCCTGCCTGCTTGGTTTTTTGGGGTTTTTTTTTTGTTTTCTTTTTTTTTTCAGTCAGAGCCAGACAAGGGGGAAGAGGAGAGGACTGCTGTTGAAATCTGATTTGCAGGAAAGGCAAGTGGTGAGTTTTTACTAATGGGGATGGTTCAGGCTTTGGTTGTTGGCAATTGAGGATCAAAATTCAGAGGGCTTAAGGCACTTGGTAAAGTTAAAAGCGGTGCAAGCAGAGAAGACTCAACAGGCGCATTGCAGGGGAGGTCGAAGAATGGGATAAACGGGGGTTATTGTGCTGACATGTAATTTATGACCAGTTTGCAGAAATAAGAGAATTTATCACATGGATGTTATGACCCCGTATAGGGAGTGTGGAGATGAAAAGCTCTTCAGTTTTGGTTCATGTATCGTACCCTTTTCTCACAGGATCACACTTACAGCCATACCCTATCTATAGCAGCGTGCAGAGTGTATTTGCAGAAACGAAAGGTTTGCATTAAATATCTGAGGAAATACATCAGCTGACAGACAGATCCCTCGTTTTCTTGGCTTCTCTTGCCTCCGGCACCCACACAGTATCCATCAAATTGTCTTAAGTCAAACCCTCGCAGGCTGCATTTGAAGCTCAGGCAAGGAGCCAGGCAGGCTTAGAGATCAGAGACCTTTCTGTCCACACGCACTTCCCACCGTCTGCGTGCCGCAGGCCGGAGCAGGGGAGCCCAACAAAAAAATAACCTCCTTACTCCCCTTGCGTCACGCCAAGAAAGGGATTTGCTCTGAAGCCTGCTGATGCTGTATTAACGATATATCCTGTTGCTGACACAAAAGTTGCACCTTGTTCTGAGACGTCATTCAGCTGGCTCTGGGACAGCGGCGAGCAGCACGCCCCATCCTGAGCCCGCAGCTCCTCGGGGCTGTCCCAGGCCCTTGAGCAGCTCCATCCATCCATGGCTGGTGCCCGTAGATAGCCTAGATGGTAACATAAGCTGCAATGCCAGGTGCAGTGACTGTGCAAGCAGATCTGCTCTCTGGCTGGCATGCTTTTCTCCAGAAGCACGTCGTAGCTGCTGATTTCACAAACTGTACTGCAACACGACGGCACCTATCAAAGGTCTGCGTGTTTGTACTGAGTCACCTGCCCATCTCCGTGTGGCAGAGGGATTTGAAAATGTCAGGCTCGAGCAGATATTATGCTGCAGCAGGGAAGATGGTGGAAAGTTCCTGCATAAACAGTGTTATGAATTTGCTGGATGAAAGGTACTCAGACGTTGCTGAGAGATGTTTCCTACTGGAGATGCTTCCTGCTCTAAAACCTGTGCCGTTTCAGGGACTATGGTTGAAATATTCCTCAGATTAATTCCTGCTTTTTATGTATTTTCTCTCCTTTATCTCTCCCTCCAGACAGAGCTTTGTTGTTAGCCCTAGTCCCTGGCTATCTTGATCAGCTACCTGAGCCCCCAAGTGCCAAATCCCTTCTGCTCCCTGGTCCTGCCCATTGCATCGACAGGGAGCGTGTCTCCAGAACAAGCCGCCCTGCTTCCCGTGTAGCTGGGGCTCGGCCATGCACCACACCGCACTACAGGAAGGCTTCCAGGCTTCCCAGCAGGGCAGGGTGGTCCCAGGGACCTCTGCTTCTCAACACCTAAAATGTTTGCCTGAATCTCGGTTAAAAAATGGACATATCAGAAAGTTGTGCTTGCAAGTACGAGGATACTTCCTGAACATGGCTGCTGCATAAATGATGAGGAAGCAATTCAAGCGTACGATCACAAACAAGGTGCGTGGCGTGGTCCGGGATCTGCCCTTGCTGGGATGTTGACTCTGGGACAAACAAGGGGTTTCACTCTGTGTTTTAAGGTCCTGTACTCATTGCATGCAGCAGTTTCACGGAACTCTGGCTACAGCCAAGCATACTGCTGGAACAAGAATTCTATTTAAATGATCACTGACCAGAAGTTAGGAGGCAATACTTCTGAATGAATCAAGTCTCTGCAGCCCAGCATATTAAAGATCAAGCGCAAATCCAGCACTGTTTTTGCCTCCTTTATGTTTTCCAAAAGTTCAGATCCAAGCTGCAACAGAGATTCTCAAAGGCCCATCTCCATTGCTAACAACGATGGGCAAGTCTGGAAATGCAGGGTCTTAGCTCAGGCCAGAGGAAGTGAATGGAGATGAGTCACAAGTATCATAGAATCAGAGAATGGTTTGGGTTGGAAGGGACCTTTCAAGGTCATGTAGCCCCCTGCACTAAGCAAGGACAAGTGCAACTACAGCAGATTGCCCAGAGCCTTGCCCAACCTGATCCTGGAATGTTTGCAGGGACAGGGCATCGACCACCCCATCGACTGTCCCGGGCAACCTGAGCTGGTGTTTCACCCTCATTGTAAGAACTTTCCTCCTTAGATCTAGTCTACATCTATGCTCTTTTGGTTTAAAACCATCGCCCCTTGTCCTAGAATCACAGAATCATTTAAGCTGAAAAAGACCTACATGATCTAAAACAATCTAAAAAGATCTTAGGAGATCTTTAGACCTAAAAGAGGATCTACAGGACTTTTAAGTAGTACAGGAGCATCGTGACTCCTACAGATAACAGTAGTTTGTGGTGCCAAGAGGATTTTAATCCTGTATCTCTGTCTGCTGCTGAAGGGACCTGCTCAGCCAGATGCACACCACTCAGCTCAGGCACCAGGAGCCCGAGCTCCACTCTAAGGAATTACATCAGGGTCTCTTCTAAGGTGTTCCAGGGAAAGAGGGTACTGGGATGGAGTGCTTAGCCAGAAGTGCCAGCGTGCAGTGATGGAGTGCAGGTTGGCAACAAGCACGGCTGGAGCCCCTTGTAACAGGCACTATGCCATGGGCACCACCACGTGCTGCCACCACAGGAGCTGCTGACAGATCCAGCCTCCGAACGAGCTGTCAAGCAAGGTGTTTAAGGCGGGCGTGAGATTTGTGTTTTATGGTTTTCAGTGCTCTGAAACACTACCTGAGCATCTGTCTTGGTCTCACCCAGCATGCTGAGCTAGGTAACAGAGGTGAATTTTACTGAAACTTCTAGACAGTGCATAAAAAGTGCAGAATTGTACCAATAATCCATCTTCTCCCATCACTCGTCTGATTTAGCTGCAGGAAGAACAAAGTGCACAGTCCTTTTCCGAAGCACGCGTTACGCAAAATCAGAGCCAGGGCTGTAAGGAGAGTATTTGGAAATCAGGTCTGTCCTGTCAGTTGGAGGACAGGGAAACATCCTTCCCTCTCTGAGGACAGGACTCCCTCGAGTAGTCTAGAGGAAGCCGCACATGACAATGACCCAAATACAGGTGAATCCCAAGGCTTTCCAAAGAGGCTGTCCACAGAAAAGGCAACCTGAGCCCCTTAAATTCTAGGGAAATCCCGGTACGGGGTGGTGGTGTGTTGCATCACTGTTCATTCCCGTGTAGCATTTGCTAGACTCGAATCCAGGCCGTGTGCGGCAGAGGCAGATGTGTAGGGTCGAGAGCTCCTTTGACAGAGCAGACAGGACCATTTCTGCCTTTGCTCAGCTCCTTCCTTGATGCCGAGCCAGAAGCAAGCACCGATCACCTATGGAGCTGCAACACCTCTGGGAGCACTGGGAACGGGCAAGGCCCTTCAGGCAACAGAAACACTTTGGCTCACAGTATGGTAGGACAGAGAGCAACATCTTCTAGGCTGTAGATGTTGGTCCTAGGATTACAGAGATGTGCCTGGGGATGTCCAGGGTATGCAGCATTAGTCCCAGTCTGCAGAACTGCCTGACCCCTTATCTGCTCCTCCCTCCACTACTGCAGACCGTGCCTCAGCCGCTGTAGTGCCTGCCCTGTAGGACAGGGGTTTACGAAGGACTCTTGCCAGAGCTGTTGTCTACAGCGTGGCTCGCAGCGGTGCGGTTGCTGCGACGGCTGAAATCCTTGGTGTACATGAGCAGCATTCAGAGTAAGCGCTCAACTGTGCCAAGTGCATGCAAACTAGTGGTGTAATGGCAACCAACTGGTGCTTTGCCCTGATTCTTCTTTTTTTTTTTTAGCCCCAACTTCTCCACCGCTTCACACCATGTATTGTCACTCACACTGACGGGAAGCGACTATAAATCCACACCTTACTGACTGGGTAACATTTTGTGGTGGCTTTGGATTGGCACTCAAGCAAGGACGCCTTGCAAAGCCGGTGGCTGCCCTGCCTGAGGAGCGCGGGATCGACCGCCCAGCTAACGCCTGCCGGCCAAAACAGCGAAACACGTGGAGAGCCCGTGGGCTTCTTCCCACCACAAAGAACGAGCGGTGCTCCTGAGAAACTAGGGCGAAACAGCCACTGACCTTCACTCCTTTCCAGCATCAAGTCATTTTTCTCGTAGTTTAAGACTGAGAACAACGTTGTAACTCAATCACTGGCCGTGGAGTTCATCCCAGAAGAAATGCCAGGACCACCAACAACGTGGACCAGGTGTGAATTATAAATAGCTTTGGCAAGAGGCCTCTGTGTCCCAGAGGCATCCATCCCGCAGCCAGCGCTGTTCCTTTTATATTTCCCTTTCAAGCCTGCCATTTTGGAGCCCTCTCAGCCAGGCCTTATTTTGCTGAGGATTTCTGCAATACCAAGGACTGTGACGACCCTGAGCTGAATGAAAGCCCCACAGTGGTACTACAGCAGTAACAACGGGGGGGTTGTACCTACCACTTCTGCAGTGACAATGACCGCCTGGCAGCTGGCAGGCAGCGTTAGCCTTGGCCCATGCGGGGGGACAGCAGAGGTGTCATGATACCATCCTAGAGCTTTCCAAAACCAGGGAGCAGTTTGACCCAAAAGAAACTGAGAAAGGGAGATGGCCTGGAAGAGCGTTTGTCCCTGCCAGCAGAGCTGAATCACAGCTTAAGCTAATGAGATACCCCAACATGACTGAATCTCCCACCATGACTGAAGCCTGTCTTAAGCTCACCTTCCCTCTAAGAGACGCTTCACCACGAGAAGGTGCTATTTGCTGCTTTTATTGCCTTCTAGTACCCCCAAAGCTCTACCAAGCCAAGGAGGAGGTTCGTTCTCCTCAAGCGAGCACGCAGCAGGGAGCAAAAGCAGGTGCTAAAAGCTTGACACCACAGCTCTTCCCCTGAAGCCATGCATGAATGTTAATTAATCTGCATTCCAGGAGACCGGCTTCAGGAGAATCATGACAGATCTTCAGTGCACAGTAAGCTACGTCAACTCTGAGCTTTGGGGTAGGCAAACACCAGATCGTACCACTTCTCTCAGGTGGAGCTGTTCCTTTGCACTTGGCATTTTCACTTGCTGACTTGGTGCTGGTGATCTGGGTGCAGGACAGCAACTTGCTGGCCATGGCTGGCCAGAGTTCACCATGTGTTCTCTGCTTGCTGGCTGAGTCTGAAAGTCACACCATGTTACAGTTTCATTAGAGTGAACATAGGTCTGGAGAAGGAATTGCTGGATTTGGAGTCGATCTAGTTGATTCTTCCCAGTTATTTAAGGTGCACTTGTTCTAGAGGTACCTGGACAAAGATCTGGTTTTGAGATACTGCAACCGTTTTCCTTCTGACAAGAAGTTGTTGCGCATCTCAGTTCTGCTTCTGTGGCACCATCTTAGGTGAGCAGAACGTGCAGTTATTCTGAAGAACTGCTCTGGCTGCACAGCTGGAAGCTGCAGAAGTCCGCAGAGGTGAGCTCTGTGCTGCGTTTGGGCACATGTGCTCGCGTGCGGCTGCCGTGACCGCTTCAGCTGCTCATGGCAAGGCTGGGCTGAACTTTGTGCTGTGCATCTCAGGCAAGTGCGAATGCCACTTCTGAGAAGGCCTCAGGCAGCATCCTACTGATCATCTGTGGAGGCTGCATCTCATGTGATGGGGGAGTGCCACCACTGAACCAGTACTGAAACGACAGAACAGCTGAGGAGGCCTGGTCAGGTCCAGATGTTGCAGCACTGATGTATAAGCTTTTCTCTCCTGCATTATTCCAGCGCCCCACGCCCTATTACAGAGGAGCTGGGGCTCCAGAGACATCACAGCTGAGTCAGCTGAGAACTGCTTCCATGTGAGCAACACAGCAGCACGTGAGCAAGGTGTGACGGCACACAGGTAGCACGGTGAGCCTCGGGTGAGCAGCACGGCAGGCTGAAGAGCAGGAAGACTCCCAGGTCCGGCCAAACCCCGGCACAGAGCTCCCAGACACAGCACACCCATCGCTCTCCCTCTGCTGCATCCTAAACCAGCCCGAAGCCCTGCTCGCTCCCTCGCCTTGGCTCTGCTCCAGGCTCCACTTAGCATCAATTATTCAGCGCTGCCTGGCCGCTGTATCGCGGGGCACGCAGCGGGGTGGCCAAGCTCTTTGCAGTGGTGGGCAGGGAGGATGAGAAGCACAGCTATGGCTCGGCGGAGAGCCAGCGAGCGACAGGGCGAGACGTGGCCTCCAGCCTGTCCCAGCTCCTGGCGCTGCTGGTTGGGCTGTTTGTGACCTGGGGAGGATGGGAGGTAGAGGGAGCTGCCAGGGCACCAGAGCCGAGCACAGCTTGTGGGGCTTCTGGGCAGGGACCAGCCCTGGGAGCTGGAGAGCTGGAGTTAAAAGGTGTCTGAGAGCCGTGGCTCCACCAGGGAACGGGAGGATTTAGTGGGAACACTGGCAAATGCCAGCTGTGGAGGGAGAGGTGGTAGGACTGCTCCCTGGCAGACAAGGCCATTCGGATTCAAGCATCAGCCTTGATACCTTCTACAGAGTTCATTTGCCACCGGTCCCAGTGCTGTACAGCAAATGGGTACTGGTAAGCTTGCGCTTGGGACTACACTGCTGTCCTGCTCTTAGTCCCCTGGGAGCAGCACCCAGGCCCTGGGGGGCATGGGAGGGCGGCAGAGGTGCTGCTCGACTGCTGCAGAGGCCATTTGCACCCATCTCCTTGGGGACACAAGCAGCTCCTGTGCCAGGACCTTCCCGCAGCAGGAGAGCGTGTCGGTGACCTGCTGCTCCCGGCACCAGCTGGTGGCCAGGCATTTAGCCTGTGCTGGACACCAGGCATGGCTGGTGTCCACCCTGAGGTCTTTCACTTCTCTGGTAAGGGATGGAAGTCCTAGGCTTACCTGGTGGGCAAGTCCTGAGGTGGCCTCTCCCTGGAGAGGACTCTGCAGTGAGTGCTTGGTACATCCTCCATGAGCTGAGCCCCAAAACCCTACCTGGGACTCCTGCTGAGCAGCCAGTCAAGGCTGGGTACTGCTGTGTCTCCCGCATATCGCTGGCAGGATGCGGTGGAACTGCTCACAGCGGAGCATCCTGGACTGACAACCAGCATGAAATGATACGGGAGATGTGCTGAGAGCCGCGTCCTCGCTGCTCTGCTGCTCCACCGTGGTACTTCCTGGTGCTGGCTTTTTGGTTCTGCAGGGTGGCAGAGCGGGTTTTAATGACTGGAGATTAATGAGCTAACTTAAGGTCACTGGAGAACAAGGCAGGAGCTGTTTATATCCCCATTTGATCTTTTAGGTGAAGCAGAGCCCTGCTAGAAGCAGGAACAGCAGCCCACAGCACCCACTGCGTGATGCCACATTTTCTACAGTGCCCTTAAACCCCAGGGTAGCATTTAGCTGATCCTGGCCCCTCCTTTTTGCTGTCAGTCTTTGTGCCCTCTGTGCCACTCTGGTGGAGACAGATGACCCTGCATTTACCATGACCGTGCTGCTCGAGTACCAAACGGGACCTTCCTCTCAGGAGAAACCAACATTCTGCCCAAATTTAAAACCCCCGCCAAAGCCGAGAGTACCGTGGTCACCTATGCAGGAAGCACTGGCTGCAAAATCTGGGGTGTTTCGGAGGTGCTGCTCACCCACGGCTTTTTAAAATCCACGTCCAGCTGGAAGCGGCACCACCTCACCCGTACGCGTGACTCAGTCCTGACTCAATGCAGCGTCACCGTGAGTCGCACCCGCCCGCCCGCCACGCACGGAGCTGCGTCCACCCGCTCCCCATCCCACCCAACCCTCCCACGGGCAGGAAAACAAACCCCAGAGCTGAACGCTCGGCCAAAGAGGAAAACTGCAGCGGGGCTGCTGGGCCGCGTGCCAAAGGGATGCGCAGGAGCCGGGGGCAGGATGCTGCCCTCGGTCAGACGGTGGTACGTGGAAAGGGGCCGTTCTCTCCCCCACGCTGCTGGGGATGCCTGGATTTAACGGTGGAAAAGCAGGGAGGAAGGCAGAGCTGGAGGGGGCTGGACTCACCACACGCAGTGAACCAAGGCAGCAGGAGAAGGCAACGGGTCTCGCCGCAGCATCCATCACTGTAATAAACCTCGTGGAGTCTGATTTTATGCTAAACTTCTTTAACAGTTATCATTACAACCATGTAAAACACAGCATCAAATACTCCGGGCAGTCTGTGTGGATCAGCGTAAAAAGGAATGATTGACTTTCCCCCCCGCCACTAGAATCTCCTTACAAAAAAAACAAAACCGAAACCAAAACAACTAAGAAAAAAAAAAAGCACAGACATAAAGATGTTTTTTTTTTAAAGTAATAATTATAATACATTAGAAAGTAATGAAGGAAGCGTTCCACGCTGTAAACAAGAATAGCGGTTAAAAAGAAAAGCAGATGGCAGCCGGGCTCTCCCAGTGCGCAGCCGAGCCCCCGACCTCCTCTCTCTGTCCCACGCTGGAGCTGGTCCCAGCACCGCTCCCACCGCAGCCACTCAAAGTGCTCAGTTGCAACCCCCCCAAAACCACCCCAGGCTCACAACCCTGGTCTTCAAAACTGCCTGGAGGGCAACACAGCGCGAGTCGTCCCAGGGCCCTCCCGGCAATAAGCACGCTGGTGAGAACGGGGAGCCTGTGTCTGCCCGGTCCAAAGATCACTGAGAGCAGCTGGTGGCTTCACCCAGGCTTGGAGGTGACCGAGGACCTTGCTGCTCATTCCTGTTAGGGCTTGGAGGGGAGGAACCTCCCCAAATTCTTGTTGAACACCATGCACCAGCTGCCATACAATGGGTACTGTGCATTTGACAGCTCTGCAAAATTAGAGCAAACCACCTTTTTAAATGCGAATACTGCAAAACATCCCAGACACACACTGGGTGAGGAGCCCAGGCACACGTGCAAGACGACGTGCAAAGGCCGTGTGCCCAAAATGAGGGGGAAAAGGCCAAAATGAGGGGAAACAGGTCTCAGCTCTCACATGTAGAAGCCAACTGCTCAGACGCAGCGTGCTTCGAGGAGAGGACAGACCCTCCAAGCTACTGAAACCAAGCCAAGCATGACCACCAGCCCTCAGATGCTTCTCGTTGTTTCCTGGTGAGCTCAAGGCCAGCGGGCTGCCAGTGAAAGGCAATCGAGACCTGTCCCGAAATACTGCCCAGGTATTTTAACACACAAATAGCTTTAACTACTGCACGGTTACTGAAATACGTACTCTAACTTAGAACCAAGTCAAGGACAGTTGTCCTTGAAAGGACCCATGGTGTCTCAAAACATGAACCCTGAACATTCATCCAGCACCTCCTTGAAGAGCAACTCTCGACGCCTCACAGCACCCCTGCGAGGTAGCTAATCGGGTCATCCCTGCTTTGCAGAGGGAGAGAGGATGGGCAAGGCTGGAGACTCGGCAGAAGATGGGGTCTCTGACAGAGCAGGGGCTGCAACAGAAGCTGAGGGTGCTGTGGTCTGGCTGGCTACATCCGAACAAGGAAGGGCTGCTCCCTTCCATGCTCCCCCTGCTGCTAACATAACCCACCACGTGCACACAGGAAAAAAAAACCAAACCTCTGTGCTCAGGTTTCCTTCCTCGGTTGTTGATTTCTGGGTGGGCTAAACCAGCGGAGCTGAGATCAGGTTCTGGGCAACACGCTCCCCTTCCCCACCTCCTGCGCCATCTCTACCCTGACACTTCACTTGCTCAAAGAAGAAGTAGGCTTCAGCTTGTGCACTGTGACTGGACGCCGTCCCAGCTCCAGCAGCTTCCTAGTGAAGGCAGGAGGTCTCCCAAGGCAGCAGCCCCTTTTCCTCTTCACCCAGTGGAAAGGCAGCGAGCCTGCTTGCTGCCCTAGACCAGCAGAAAGGCCCCTCGGCCTGAGAGACCAAGGCCAACCATCATCGCTATCCTTGTCACCTTGAGAACATGGGAAGAACCACCCTGCTGGCCATCCTCCACTGGGGTCACACCACGGAGACCTCCCAGGGACTCCCCAGCCCCTCCGGGACACCACCCACCACCGCGGCAGGAGCCAGGTCCAGCCGGGCACTGCTCCGTGGCATTGCATAGAGTGGGCAGCCGGGACGCTGCGGCCTCGCCTCGAGATGCTGCTGCCCACAACGGCAGGCCTGGGTGAAGAACTGAAGATCTATTGCTACAAAGGCCTTTGAAAGCAACGCTGCTGGCTGCACCGATCAGGCATTTTCAAGAAAGCATTCTGGACTCCTACGCCTTGCGCCCACTGCCACGGCGGGCAGGAGCAGAAGAAAACACGCAACACATTCACCAGCCCTGCCTCTCCCCCCACACGCAGCGAGGTTTGAGGAGCTTCGAGGAACAGGAAAATCAAAGCGCTTTCCAATTTGTCCATAGGAAAGATGCAAACCCCATTTGCTGGTGTCTCTCGGTGCTGGTGGCCACCACCCCATCTCCTCGTACCAAAGCACAGCCCAGCAGGCGATGGCTGCTGTGCTGTCACCCTGACGCAGCCCTGCTGAAGGGGGGGTCCTGAAAATGGGGCAAGGGTGCTGCTCCAGCACCCGCTTCCTCTCCGTCGCCTCCCCCCATCCCACTAAAATGTCACCGATTTGGACAGCTCTGCCTGGGGAGGAGAGCCTGAAAGGAAACTGTTCTCTGAGTGGGATTTGGCAACCTGCGGCGGTAATTTTGGTTTGGGGCTCAGGGTGGGGTGTGGGGCTTTCAGTGCGTTCAATGGTTTCTGGAGGCTTTTTTGAGCATCTGACTTCTCCAGGTCCAGAGCAAGAGGTGGTGGCAGGGAGGTGGCGGGCGGAGGACGGCCAGTCTCCGGCAGAGGCAACGCCACCTGCTTTCTGCTGCAAAAGTCCTGCTCTGTGGCATGGGCCAGGTGGAGAGGAGTGGTGGTTTTGATAACGGTGTAGGGGCTGTTCCCCTCCGCTGCAGGGGACGGTGCCTGCTGGACGGGGCAGCCCTCGCCCAGCCCCGCTGCCTCGGATAAGACGGGCACGCTGCCGCCCAAGCCCTCCAGCCAGCACGCGGTGCTGCCGGTGCTCCCCGGCTTGCTCCGCTGCAGGCTGGCGAGCTCCCCCATGGACACAGCTTTGGACGCCAAGCTCTTCCAGTCCGTTTTGTTTTTGTCCGGCAGCGCGGCTCTGCAGCGTGTCCCAGCCGTCTCCTCCCCGCGCTCGCCCTCGCTGCCGGGGGAGCCGTCACGCTGCGACGCGCTGGAGAGCCGCCGCCAGCAGCCCGGCACAGGCTGAGGACCCTCCTCCAGTGCATCGAGCCCTTTCTCTTTGCAGATGGAAGATGCTTGTGCTCCTCCTGGCAGGGCAGCAGGATTTGGCTGCCACACTGCGTGGTCCGTAGTGGAAAGCTCAGCGGTGCTTGAGTCAGGAAGACTCGACGTGTTTTGGAGAGAGGAGTCCGAGGAGCCGTGCTCGGTCAGGGTGGGGAGAAGGACAGACTTGTGGTCCACCATGGCATGGTTGGGAGCAAGAATAGGCTGCTCGGGAGGCAGAGCATGATGAGGGGCTTGCATCTCATTTGGTTTCAGAAGAGACGGTGGCTGCCCATCCCTGGTGGCCTCCACCCGATTCTCCTGTCCTGGTGGCACCCCATCAGGAAGGTGCACATGGGTGTCCGTCACTTCAGCTGCTTCACTGCTCTGGAGGATGGGAGTCCTCACCTCCACCGCCGTCGTTCCTCCCAGTGCCTCAGGACCTCTGTGAGGATTGGGCTCCCGGTCCGGGGGTTGCTCGCCCACCCGGCCGTTCTGGCTGTTGACCACGTTGCCCTTCATGGCTACTGGGTTGAGGGAGAGCTCCAAGCCCAGGGGTTTCCGTGGGAACTCCTCAGGCTTAGCTGCATTGGAATGAGAGAAACCAAAATGAACCCCAAACTGTGCATTCTTGCCTCCGGCATGCCCTGACTGCGGGGACCACAGATGCTGCACCCAGCGGGTGCCAGCCCTCCAGACCGCCCCAGCTGCAGCCACGCCAGAGGGATGCTCCGGTCCCCAGGGGACACGAGTACCACCGGCTGCTCTGCCGGGCTGCCCACCTTCCCCTCCACCCACCTGGCGGGGGAAGGTCAAATTTCATCTTGCGCAGTTCGGTCATGGACACCTGCAGCTGCTCGATGACGGCATCGTCCTCGTACTGCAGAGAAGCGGCCATTTTCTCCTGCAGAAACTCCCGTAAATCTTCCAGCGTCATCTTCAGCAAGCGCTCTGGGGGACGGTAGAAAGGAGCAATGGCAGCGGCACGGCCGAACTGCAGGGCAGCACGAGCGTGGGTTGCATTGCTTGGGTTTTATCTGGGATTCTGCAGCTGTTCCCCCTCCAGAGTGGGACAATGTGATCGTGTTTGCCACTCTCCCACCTTCCTGCTGTTGCTCAGGGCTGTTGATAAATTTACACATCCAAGCCACCTCTGGACAACGGCAGGACCATGGTGAGGGTGGGACCTATGCTGACCAGGATGCGCACTGTGGGCCATTTCTGGAAGTTCTCACCAATACCTCTAGGAGGAGAAAAAGCTCCATGAAATCGGCCTCGAGCGTCAGACTGAACAGCCACTGCCAGCAGCAGCCAGGGATGCAGGCAGGGATGCTGACCTACGCCAGGGATGCGGGCAAGGGTAGGATGCAAGCAGGAACAGGACGCAGGCAGCGATGCTGATCTGCACCACACATTCCTCAGGGAGGAGAGATGATTTCCCAGCCAGGCTGAAACTTCTGCCTGCCTGCCGGTTTCCCAGTCTTTGCCAACAAACAGGATCCGTGAAGGTGTATTTCTGGGTAGCCTGTTCCTCATTCAACTGAACAGTGAGCAGGGTGGCTGTCTGCAGAAGCCACCACACAGTGCCACAAATCCCACCGGCCCAAAGGTTCCCAGCACACAGGATCAGCATCGCTCCGGTCCCCGATTAAAGACCTAACAGGGTGACAACGCAAGGCTGCTGGCTTATGGGAGCAAAGGGGTCTAAAGTCCCAAAGACCTCGAGGCAGAAACATCACTGCCTTCATGTCACGTAAGAAGATCAGGGTTTGGCTATTTTACAAGTCTATTACTGGATTTACTTCTCCCTCTAGAGCCTTTTCAGCTGAACTGCCACTCAGAGCTTTGCACAGACAGATGAGCTGCTGTCTGTACTGCCCCTAAAAGCCTGTTGATAAAAGACATGGGGCAAAGCACGGAGGAGGCGGTAGCCGGGAGAGTTTCAGGTGGGCTTTGCTGTGTGCTGAGCACAGCATTTCAACCCTTGGGGCATCTTCTCTCCTCCCCGGAGCACCAGCTCGGGCCTGTGCCCTTCGGGGCCAGCGCAGGGCACTGAGCCGGCTGGCAGTGGCCAGCAAGCCTTTCCGGGTGGCCAGCACAAGGGTGGCCCAGCACGGTGCCACCTCTGCCACACGAGACACACTCTGCTGGGACCTTACTTTTGTGCAGTTTGAGGATGGTGTAAGCCATGGCCGTCAGCACCCGCTCTCCTTCCAGGATGTAGATATCCCACAGCCGCAAGGTGAGGGTGAATGGGGTCTGTTTCAAACACACAAACAAAAACCCAGCTCGTTAGCACCACGCTCATTAGTGCTGATTGATGGGATGGTGACACAGAGGTTGTTGGCATCACTACATCTCCTTGAACCAAAACAGGGCAAGGCATCGGATGTCCAGGATTCATCTATGACACAAGAACCTATTTTATTGTCTATGGTTTTGCCTTGAAGCTAACACCTTTGAACAGCTGGGAAAGTACTTAAAACTTGGCTGTGAATGCAGAAAAAGGAGAAACTTTCCACATGGAGATGCTAGCACATGGAGTCCCCTACCCTGGAGGGAGCACCGTCATCATTCAGCCTTGTGAGCGCACTAAAAAAGTTATTCCTTTGGTGTCTAGAGGTGGTCTTCCTTATACACAGGCTTATTTCTGCCTGCTAGAAAAGCCTCTGCAAGAGGTTTTCATTTGCACTCAGACCCAATCTGACAAACGGGAGTGAACTGATATCCAAAATGATGGAACAGCCCAGCAAAAAAAAATCTCCCAGCAAAGAGGCACATCTCATGTGTCTCCAGTGCCCAGCCCGCTCCTTCTCCTGCAGCTGCTGCAGTGCTTTGTTGAGGTTTGTGCTTCCAGCTCTTCTTTTCCCTACTTTGTTTCCAGAGCCAAAGTGAGGTTAATTGCCTTCGCAGCAGTGCTGGTGGGCAAGAGAAAGATCTCTCCCAACTCTGAAGCTCCTACTGCCGCTGAGCCACCTCCCAGCGACTGCTTGTGATGAGGCAGCAGGAACTGGCTCATCGTCAGTGACACGCGGTTATTTTTAGCTTCTCCCTTATTAATTCTTTTACCTTATGAGAGAGTCCATAATATATCCCACCTTAGAAAATATTAACGCTTCAAATTATTCAAAACAGAGGCAGATTAATTGTGCATGCAAGCGGCAGAGCAGCAAGCAACCCGCAGAGCATCCTCACCCGGTCAATGAAACACTGCAGGAACCACTTGGTCGTGTAAATCCCCGTAGTCATCT
The DNA here is from genome assembly GCA_013400335.1 of Eurystomus gularis. Taxonomy (NCBI): domain Eukaryota; kingdom Metazoa; phylum Chordata; class Aves; order Coraciiformes; family Coraciidae; genus Eurystomus; species Eurystomus gularis. The sequence goes on from VZZY01005360.1 coordinate 193,939, forward strand.
GCTCCTTGTCCTAGAAGGAGACAGCAAAGAGACATCGGTGTTTCACCACGCTGGTGGCTGGAGGGTCAAGCAGCAAGTAGGGCTTTTGGGGGGTTGGCTGGTTAATGCTGGGATCTGGATGCAGGGTCTGGCTGTGGTCTGTCTCCCAGTGAAGCCCTGCTTTGGCCCTTTGCCCAAGATACATTGACCCTGATCCTTGACGTGGCCAGACTTTAGCCACAACTTTGGAGAGACATTTCTAGAGGAAGCTTTTCTGGCCTAGTATCTACACCAGATATTTAAAAAACCTTCCAGGAACCCAGACCACACACTCCTTGCAGGCTACCATTTTTGTTTCCCTAGCCATTCCCACGCAAGCCTCTTGCAGCACCACAAAAACAATTAACCCCCAGTATCCCACAGGTAAATCCAGACCTGCACAGTCAAGCCAGCTTTGCTAGCACTACCTCATTTGCATGGCATGGCTGCTGCAGGAGCAGGATGGCCTGAGAGGCTAAGGAAAACTCTTAACCCTCACCAGCATCACCCTGGTCTAATCCCTTTCCCATCCCTGTGGTGCCCAGTGCTGCACTTGCACACAGCTTTGTTTTTTCTGGCATGGCTGGTGCTGGGATGTGCAGCACCCTGCATGGGCACAACGTTGCTGCAAAGCCAGCAAAGCAGCGGGGATGGGAAGAGAAGGAAGCCCATGGGATCATCGGTCAGCTCTGGTCTTTGTTTTCAGCTGGTGCTGGACACCTGCAAGCCTGAGGAGCCTTTAGGAGCCAGGAGGCAGGAGCAGCTTTCCAAGAGTTATTCCCACCCTCCTCACCCAGGTTTCCCCACCCCCCGTGGCCATAATTAAGTGAAAACCTGTCCTGGCTCTGTTTCACTTTTATGGCCAGGGCTGTTTTGTTCGCAGCACGAAGCACGAGCTGTTGCAGATGATGGCAATACAAGCAGCTTTTCCTGGAGCCAGGCCACTGAACCCCCTGGGAGCATAAGAAACCTTCAGGAGCCTGGCCACTGAATACCAACTGTCTACAGCAAACGCGAGGGGGGGCGAGGGGAAAAAAAAGGGAGCAGGTGTTGCTAAATAGTTGCCTAGACATTAGACTACAGCCCATGTGTCCTGCAGATGCTCCTCCAGCCACCAAATGGGCTTGTACCATCTGCTAGAGAGGAGAACAACTGGACGTGCCCAAGCAACAAAACACACAGCAAGTCTTACACACCTCCTGTCTTTAAACAGCAGCGAAGGCGTTAAATGCAAGCACCTGGGGCTAATAATTCTTGAATGAAGACTCCAGACAGTCAGCATGGCCCTTTGGGCTCTGCAGCTGGTGTGAGAGCACAGCGCAGCCTGGCTTGCTGCAGGCTCGGGGACCCTTCCTGCCCGGCTTTCCTCGAAGGAAGCCTTTAGATTTTAGCAGTCTCGACACTAATGATGACCAGCAAGCAAAGGACAACCACTCGCTTCAGCAAGATTCAGGCACCCCATTTAACGAACGTTTGCCTCTTTGTGGCTGAAGCAGTCCTACGCGGTTAGAAGCATGTTCAGATGTGCATCTATCTGGCAAAACTTTACGCTAATTGCTTCAGCATTAAACCGTGATATTAGTGTGGGGAGATCTCGAGCAAAGAGATACCATGTGCTTCTTCAGTTTGGGAAACAGCTTGCTTAAAATCTGCTCGTGATGGGCTTGAAATCTCTGCAGCTTCGGGAACCCAGGAATGAAAAAACCTTAACGAGAAAAGATGAGAGAAATAAAAAATAATCAGAAAAGCTCTGGAGCAGTCACGGGAGGAGCCTGATTTTCTAGAAACTCATCCCCTGTGTTGCCTGTTGAAGTCAACTGGACCATGCTACCTCTCTTAGCAACCCTCCCAGAGCCCACCCACCACCTCATCTACACGGGTGACAGCACCCTCCACACCAGCCTCGGCTGGTTCTTCTCACCCCCGCCCCGCAGAGCAGCCACTCACCTCCCCACCGCCTCCTGCCTGAGACTCGGCTTGGCCAAGACCTCCCTGAACACATCTTGGTGTTTACCAAGGTTTGGAGAAAAGCTGGAGACGTCTGAGCACCACGGGCTTGGGCAGCGCCCCGTAATCTAGCAGGACACGTGTCTGAGACTGTCTGGAGTTACCAAGACTTGGCCCTCCACTCATAAAATAACCTACTGTGCACAGATCACTGCTAACCACAAGTAAGATGAAAGGATCTTTAATGTGTCTGAAGCAAAATAATAGAGCACATTTGGTGGAATTACATCTTCATAAAAATACAAGGGCACGTAGCTCATGGTGTGCTAAAACCAGAGCGTTACACGATGCTCTTGGATCTACTTCTGTGAGACTTCTTAAAAACCCGTAACCTTGAGTTAATTGATTGCCAAGGGCACTCTGGAGGGAAGATAGCACCTCTGTGCAAGTGTTAATTACTGAGCGCTAAAGCTCAGTGCTGATAAAACCCCATTTTTTTCTGATGAACTTGTCTGCCTCCAAGAGTGAAGTTCAGCTCTGTAGCGGGGTTGCATTGGCACATAATTAAGCTTTACCTGCTTTAAACCAGAGGAGAAATGAGCCTCTACCGACCAAGCTAAAAGGCCTTTCCACCCATCACAAGAGCCCCCGCCGCGTCCCGCCCCGGCCTTACCGTGCATGGCGTGCCGCTGGTTGGTCAGCAGCTGTGCCAGCGCCCAAAAGGCATCCTCTTCGTTTAAGTACATCAGGAGGATGGCTGCGATCTGGCTCATCCCTTGGCAGTAGCTCACTTCCTGCAAGAGCCAAGAGGAGCACATGTGCTGCCACGCCGTCAGACCCCACCAGGATGCTAAAGCTGCAGAAGCAGGGCGGGCTGCCTGCGCTTCCCTCTCTTCTTTCAAGGTCTGTCACGTTTCAAGGTCTTTATTGTTTATGCTCAAATCCACAGCTCCCGCATGTCTACAGCATCTACTACGTCACTAACTCACAGAGTGGTTTGGAAGGGACCTTTGAAGATCACCTTGTCCAGCCCCCCTGCCATAAGCTGGACTTGATGATCTTAGAGGTCTTTTCCAACCTAAATGATTCTGTGATTCTAAGCAGGGACATCTTCAACTAGAGCAGGTTGCTCAGAGCCCCATCCAACCTGACCTTGAACACTTCCAACGATGGGGCTTCCACGGCTTCTCTGAGCAACCTGTTCCAGTGCCTAACCACCCTCACCATAAAAAATGTCTTATGTCCAGTCTAAACCTAACCTTTTTCAGTTTAAAATTGTTGCCCCTTGTCACTATGGGCTCTGGCAAGAAGTCCAACTTCTCCAGGCTGAACCTCCAGTTGGGGTTCAACTCTCAGCCTTTCTTCACAGGAGAGGTGTTCTGGCTCTCTGACCATTTTCACGGCCTTCCTCCAGAGTCTCTTGAGCGGGACCACCAGTGGGAGGTGAAGGGTTTGCAGACAATGCCCCCCATCACGCTGCTCCACCAGCCCTGCTCAAACCTGGAGAGCGAGGGACAGAAACCCCAAGATAAGAGGTACCTGCAGCTACCTCAAGGAATTTGGGATGGGATGCCAGACAGCACGTGGCTCCGATGCTGTTCTGGATTCTTTCAGCCACGTGAACACTGAAGTAATTAAAGAATAAATAAATCTTGTAGGCATTTAACTAGTGTGAGGGAAGGCAGGGTCATGTTTCCTTGACTACCCCTCTGAGCATCTTCTGTGCCTTCTGGGGTAACTGTCCCCTCCTGGAGATGGAAGCAGTAGGCTCAGCTGCCAATCCAGGCTTATTCTCCCTCTGCCCTTCAGCTACAAATGACCGGTTTGCTGTAATAAATCAGGGTTTTCAACAAGGCTGCCATTCAGCGTATGACAGGCAGTCAGAGACATAACAGACCTTCAGCCAGGAGGCTGGTCTGGCTGCAAAGCCACAGGGCAACCCCTTGCTCCTGGCTGACACTCGCCCAAACCGCATCTGCCAGATGTCATCTACCAGGCGACAAAATGAACAAGGGAATGAAATAACTGTGCAGTGAGTCTTGTGCCGCCTGTGAGTCTTTGTCTGTACAAACCAGAACTAGGACTTAAAACTGGAATTACCACGGATTAAACGTGGGGGTACGTACACAAACATACATGTATACATATATATGAATACACATAAAACTTAAAAAAACCTTTATATATATATAAAGCACAGTGCTATTCACTTCAACTGACTAACTTACTACTTACGGTGTTATAAACGGAGTACGCTGACAGGACATGGAAGAGTGCCTGTTGCCTGGGGAGAAAGCAGGATATGAACACACCTGAGCATGAGCTCTCCAGCTTTGTGTGCCCACTGACACGCACGCACAGAGAGCAAGGGCTCCAAAAACACCCAGCCAGCTGGTACTTGGACCTTCTGCAAGGAGCAGAGCTCACAGAACCAGAAAGCACCCTGATGGGCACATGGGATGGGACCTCTTCCTTCAGCAGGGAGTCACCAGTGGCCCCATAGAGCAGGGCTGGACCAGCCTGCTCCATCAGCAGGTCTCCTGGAGAGACATGCTGGTACCTACATGTGCTGTGTTCAACGCACCCGCTCTTTGGGTTTGGAGTGGTGGTGGTCTTTTGACAAACAGACTTACAACCACACAGGCAGCAAGTGTTACACAAGCTGGGGGAAAGCACTGCCACCATTTCATTAGTAGGTTCCTCTCTCCCTTCCCTCCTCGCTAAAGGAGTCATCACCATATGGATACACAGTGCAGGCTTCCTCGTGGACTCTACTTCTGTGTAGGGCAGCTGGGTGTGACTCATCTGAGTGACAAAGCCACTTTGTTAAGCCTCTCCAACTCTGTTGTGAGGCCACGTCCACCCCATCCTACTCAGCTCCCCACAGACCCACCCCATCATCCTAGCCATCCCAAACCCATCCCTCTGTAACGGCCATCCTAGCACATCGGGGAATGAGGCACTGCAATGGGCTGATGCAGCCACTGGCTCAAGAACTGAAGGCGGTCCAGTGAGGACCTGCCTGAAGAGAGAATCAGCAGCCCAACATCTGTGGGTTGTCATGTGCTGATGGTTTGAGGAGCAGGCAGAGATGGCTTCGCTTTCCTGCGAGCTGCTCTGAGCCAGGGGGCTGGTGGCCACCCCATTGAGCTCATCCCACGCACGCCCACCAGCACCGATGGCCATGCAGCCACACGAGGCCTCCTGTACTCACTTCACTCCGTAGCGATCCCGAAACATGATGTGGTTTCGGAAGGTGCGGTTAACGTCCAAATCTATCTGCTTGATTTCCGATGAGAAGGTCTTCGCTTGTTCTTTCATTTGCTGGAAGGGAGAGGGGCAGACAAGAAGGAGGAGTCAGACACCATCTCAGCCCACACCTCTCTCCGCACAGTGAGAAGGCTTCCACCAGCAGGAGCAGCAGCTGGGGAGCTCCAGAGAGCTACTGCAGAGTGACCTGGGGACACTGCCATCTTGCAGCAAGCGATGAGCCCAGTCTGCCCATCATGAAGTATTTGAGATCTCTGTTGGCGCTCAAGGAACGATACACTGCTATAACCATCATGCAGACGTATGCATCGAGTCCCTGAGCTTCTCAGAGGCTCGCTCACCACAGAATGGTTTGGGTTGCAAGGGACCTTAAAGACCATCAAGTTCCAAACCCTCTGCCATGGGCAGGGACCAAACTGTTACGACAGACTCTATGAAGTGATCTCCAACTACTACTTCCCTGCAGAAGAGAATCATCTTAGGTTCAACTGGAAAAACAGTTCTGGGGTAGTCCCTTGGACTGGTACAAATCTTAAGGAACTGGCAGAGTCTAGAACAGAAGCTAAACTCAAAGCCAAGGATCCCCATGTTGCCCCCGTGCTGGCTCATCATTTAAGGCTGCGTCACACAGAAAATGGACTGAAGCCCAATGCAAAAGGACATTCAAACCAAAGCTCAGCCCACCTCAACCAACCGTGTCCTCAGAACCCCAAGCTTGAGATGCTCTGTGGATGAATCCCACTGTGGTCCCAGTCAGAACCCACTGCTCAGTCCTGTGCATGCAGGACCAGTGTGCTGCAACCCAGCACCACATCTCACAGCCTTCAGTACCACTGGTGCTCGCACCCTCCTTCTTTAATAGTTTGAGGCTTAACCACATTAATAAAATACATTTCGTGACTGTCTTCAGGCAGCCTGAGATCCAGCAGCAGATTAGGGACAGTGGAGATGAGCAGCAAGCCCAGCTTGCCTGGAGCCCAGTGTCCCGACCCCTCCTTGCTCAGGCGGCAGACAGAAAATAGCACATCTGCACAGAAACTTAATCATCTGCTCCAGCAGCTGCCATCCTACGAGGGCTTGTCAGCCTGATACAAGGCACCTCCAGGCTGCTGTTGACCTCCCGATGTGGTCACATCAGCTCTGGGGAACATCAAAAGGTCATTAGCACCCAGATGTGTCCAGCACAGCCAACAGTCAGGGTAGTCACAGCATCTCGGGACTATTAACTCCAGCCTTGAAAGCAGCTGTATGGAGGAGCAGCAGCACAGGGGCTCTTTGGAATCATTGCCTGCACAAGACAAGGGAGGATAAAAGCGACGACGGAATGAAGATCTGATGAACAACATCCTTTCCCTGCTGTAATCCTCTGCATCCCAGGGCGCCTGGCCCTCTGTAAAGCAGGCAGACTACCTGAGACAAGACAACTATTCATATGCACCAGGTCACTCCAGTTCAGACTTCCCTGCTAAAGGCCCTCTTGTTTTCCCTGCCAGAACAACACAGAGATCTCTCAAAGACTGTAAAAGAACCCTGCTTTGGGGGTTTTTTAAAATCACTGCACCTGAATAGCAGGCAGGTTGCACAGCACGTTGTCACCTCCCTGCACCCAGGAGGCTTCATTAATTTTGCAGACAGTAAACAAGAAGCCCGGGATGGGCTGTTCTCCTTTTCTCCCTTGTTTAAATAACCTGCGAGCTCCTCAGATGCTCTGCTGAGCTCACAAGCACTGTGACCCAGCAGCAAAGCAGGCTGAGAAGCTGGAGGTCCCATCCCAGAGACCTTTTACAAAGGGAAAAATGCCTCTGCGCTGCCCCATGGCCAGCACATTTCTCCTGCCACCTTCTCAGCTCTCCTCAAGCCCTCTTGGGTGCGGAGGTAAAACCCCAGGGAGGCAGAGTATCACACCCACGTTGAAACCAAGTGTGGCACATCCCATCCAGCCTAGTGCAGCATTAGGGACCACTGAGCTGCCATGGTCTTGAGGAAGACTCAGAGACTTGCAGACAGGACTTGGAGGACAGCTGGGATAAGCTAAAGCACTACAGAAGGGACTGGATCAGGCTTTTGAATTGCATCACTCCAGAGGCTACATGGACACCGGGAGCAAGGTATCCTGCGCAGCTGGAAAGGCAGCTCCTCCATCAGCCCGAGCGCAGGGGACAAGGTCTCTACAGGGGAGCAGAGATGAACCAGCCAGCTCAGAGCTCCAGGCACACGCAAAAGCCACATTGTGCCACGGTTCATGCCCCAGGGAGAGATGGGGCGGCCCTGGCACCAGCCCCTCCAGGACATGGGGCCCAGGTTGATTCTTAGTCCCTGCTCGAAAGCAAAACCCCTCATCCAGGACCTGCACTGAGCCTCTTCTGGAGGAAGTCAGGGGAGAGCTAATGACTGGCAGCAGGTGGCACCAAAGAATAGGCAGATTAAGAGGAGCTTGCAGGGGGTTTGCATCCAGCAAAGCCTATTAGCCCCGAAGCTCCTGTTTATCGCAGACCCCTCTGGAGCACAGATAAAATCCTCTAGACTTTCATTTGTTTGGATTGCTTCCCTGCCTGCGCAGCACGGCTTCGAGGGAGAGAGCTCGGTAAGAATCTGCGTGCTGGGAGAGCTTCTTATCTCAGCTTATTGCCGTGAGCCCAACCTGCCCTCTGCAGCCCCTGCACGTGACTCCATCCCGGCACCTCGCTACTCACATCTACGCTTGACTAACTCTAATGAGCGTTAGCATCATCCTGCTTAATAGGCTGGGATTACAGAAACACCTGCTGGAAGCAGCACTCGACCTCCTGCCTCCAGAATGTCACCGGCTCCACCCCACCCCGATCCTTGCCCGGGGAAGTGATGCCAGTTAAATCGTAACACACGCTTGGAAAATACATTAATGTTCCACTGAGGGCTTCCACTGGATTCCACCATGGAAAGAGGCAGTGTAAAGGAGCTGAGATGCCTGAAATAAAAAAAAACTAAATGCAGCAAGCCCTGTCACTCCAGTTCTCCAATGCACGCTACAGACATCACTTATTTTATACCAAGGAATCCAAGCCTGCAGCATGCAGTGCTCTGCGAGGCAGCGATGGAAGGCAGGCTTTTCTCCTAGCTCCAGAAAAAATAAGTGATTTTTAAAAGAAAAAATGATTTTATTTGATTTTTAATAGAAACTTTCAAGACAGTTATAGAAAGATTGAAGATGGAAGATAAAAGAAGCCACTTCAGTCCAAGCTCTCCCAGCACTACCAATTTCCAGCTGCACATCTGAGTTATAAGCCAGGATCTCATGCTCAGAACCCCCCCAGGCTTGCAAGACCTGCCCTCACACCCCACCGTTAATTGGGTTTCTCGACTAACAACTCCCTGTCAGCTGGTTTAAGGCTTCTGACTTTCTGTGCATTTTAAAAATGCCCCGAGTGAAATGTTGCAGCACACGCAGAGGTTTGGGGTACCCCCATCCCCCCCGCCTGGAAGCATCCCCGTAGGAACCCCCATTTCCCTCCTGCCCATGTGGATGGAGATGGAGATGCCTGCATCTGCCACAGGTCTGACTTGCCCCAGCTGGTGAAGCCCCACCAAACCATCCTCCCCACCACCTTGCCCCCATTGCCTTTGACAGGAAGAGCCTGTACCTCATATTTTCCTTCATTCTCCTTCTTCATCTTCTCAACATCCAGCAGAAGCGACCAGACCTGGCCTCGCACCTGCAGTGGGATCCCTTTGTACACTCGCCGGCACATCTGCAGGGAGGGAAACACGTGCAAGGTTAGTTGGTCCTACTGGTGGCAGAACAAATTTGCTCCATGGTGTGCTGCTGCAGACCATCAGCCAGCCAAGCAGAAACACCAACCAATCACTTCCTCTGCCTGCACTGACACTCCAATCTGACTGATGAGCTGAGCCCCTGCATCCATCGAAGACACCTACTCAGTCAAAATCAAGCCACGTCTCATGCTTTTAACCTCACTGGAAGAGCTGCACAAGGACCATCCCCTTTAAATGTGGAGACATCTCGGGTGCTTCACAGCAGTCACATTCTGCGCACACCAGCCTGCCCTTGGACTCCTCTCCAAGGATCAGACGAAGCACCCTTGGCTTTGAAGCTTTTGATCTGACCTGACATGGCTCTTCTCACCTGGATCCTCACAGATTGGGAGAAAAACACATTTCCCCTTGGAGAGGGGAGCTCTTCCCATGAGAGCCACAAGGACATGTCCACAGCAACTCTTGCAGCTTGACAAGCAGCAAAGGAGATTGTGGGCTACACCAAGAGCTCTCCTCTAAATGTGCCGGGTACTCCTCAGGCAAAGAGGGGGACTGAGGACAAAGGTGCATGTGCCCCTTCTCCTGCCTCCAACTTGTCCCTTCATCTCACAGATGCCTCTTCCCTTTTTTCTTGTCATAAAGCCCTCTCTCTAAAAAGACTATTAAATTTCAATGAAAAACAGAAAAAAAGAGTTTTTGTTCCATCCCTGACTTCTCCCATTAAAAGACAGGCCCCATCCAACCTGGTCTTGAACACATCCAGTGTTGGGGCATCTACAACCTCCCTGGGCAACCTGATTCAGTGACTCACCATCCTCAGAGTGAAAAATGTCTTCCTTACATCTTTGTAGCCAAAATTAGTACGTAAAATTGCTCTGTAACAATGCCAAGAGCATCATGTGGTACTAGGAGGGCTAGATGTGTGTTAGAATATTTTCCCACCTCATTATCGTCCATATTTCAGCATTTCTGCCAACACAGAAAGTGTCAGTGTAATGTATCCTCATCCTGTGAGTGCAACGGACATGTAACATTTAAAACCCCATCCTTAGCACTTGCCAAAGGCTTGCTCTGCCCCAAGTGTTGCGTAGCACCAGCTCTGAAGGTCCAATGCAAAGCCAGGACCATACTCCACAAAAATCCTTACCAAGATCCTGCCCTCCCTTCTGTATGCACCACAGAGCAGCTGCCCCCTAAAAAGCATCTCACTACCAAGACGTGCCCATGGAAGGCCACCATCCTGTTCCACAGCATCTTGCATTTTAAGTGGGACACCACTAATTCATCAAGAGCCACTTCTGCTCACCCAAGCTCATGAGGAGGTTTTTCTGGAGGACAGCAAAACTTTTACACCATATCAGAGAGCTTCAGCCCCATGGCTGAAAGACCAAGACAAGAGATTCCCATTCCCCAGGAGTCATTCAGCCAGGATGAAAGAAGTGCAATGCACCAGGAGACGCAAAGCAACGGGGTTAAATGAATCACGTTCTCAGAGCGGTACTGGTAAGGTGTCCACGAAAGCCTGGCTCCTGCAAGGACTTCATGACTTCACGAAGCAAAAGCTGAGATGAGATCAAGAAACTGGAGTATGCACCAATTCAGATAAAATCACCTATTCAGAAAAAGAGATTTCTTTCCAACGGATTAGGAGAGACCAACTGACAGCTGCTGAGGTGGAAGAGGATGCTCAGCTCTGTGGGAAGAAGATAATTTTGTTTTGAATTCCCACAGCTGGTATTGTTGTACTTCAAGGAGTGAACCCTCGCGGGTGTGTAGTAAACGTCTCTAATGATTTTCTCTGCATGAGAGTGTGGCAGGAACAGGGGAGTTACAAAACATGCTGAGATGGAGCTGAACTGAAATGCCTCCCTGTTATTTATCCAAGGGCTTCCCTCCTCCCACCGCCTCCAGACGTGAAAGCGATAAAACCTCAGAGCTGTGAGTCACAGGAGGAAAATGAGCAATTTTCCTTCCTCATGAAACTTGAAGGAAAACAGGGAAGTTACTGTTAAAAGCAGCATTTTCGTTGGTGAACTGACGGATGGAAGGCAGCAGGTGACGGCAACTCCTGCTCCGCGTGAGAAGAAAAAAATAACCCATTAGGTCACCATCTTCTGTCTCTTATGAACTGCTCAGCCCTTACAGATGGGAAGAGGGCACCTGGGCCATGCCCCATGCAGACTGACAGACAGGCCAACACACGGCAGGAAGAATGGACATTATCTCGTTTCACAGATGGAGACGCTGGAGGTCGAGGTGGTAGCTCAAGGTGCTGTGTAGAAAGCCATGTCAGAGCCAAGGATGGAAACCACAGTGTTTAGAATTCCAGGCTTAGCCATAAGATATTTTCCCTCTCTAGGCTTTACCATACAAAGCTCGTGGCATGGAAGCCAGCGTCACCTCATCTCCATCTCCCCCATCTACTTTCTTTCCAGTAGATGGGGTGGGGAAGACTATAGAAGTACAGGCCTGAGCTCTATCTTCCTGCATCAGAGATCTCCTCTGAGAAGTACCCAAACAAGTACTCCAGGTCCTTAATTAGAGGGGTGGAGTCACTGCCTTTAAACACAGGACATCTTTTTGCAGTAGGCAAGAGAAAAAGGAATTGGTTCTTCAAAGCAGAATCTACACATTTCAGCTCACTTCAACATTTTGGAGCCTGTCGCTGTTAGCTCCTCAGCCATTTCCATGGTCCACCAGGAAGATACTGCAGGAATAATGCCCAACTTTTGGGTATGCATGGCAATTTCACTTTCAAGCCTCTCTGTATACCCACCATACATCTCCAACACCCTGAAGTGTGGCAGTCCCCCTTCCTCAGATCCTTTAGGCCTCAAAGACTGATCTTTCTGGAGTGGAAGGACTCCTTCACTTCCTCCACCAGTGAAGCTGAGCTGTGAAAAACTACACCTAGATTGGTGGGTGAAGCCTTCACCACCACTAACACCACAACCACCACCATGACCACCAATATCCCAGAAAAGAGAACTTTTTTGCACCACAAAGCTGGCTGATTGATGATGTGGCCATACAAGACACTTGGTGGCCTGGACTTTGCTGCACATGGTTTTCTTTCAGTATGGATAATGGTTGCTCCCAGCTTGGCTGTTGTCCCTGCAGCTGGAGCCTTGGCAATGCCAGACTGGTTGCAGCAGGTCTGCAGAGGCTTTGGTAGCAAAGCAGCGGCAAATTTAAATCCTAAAGCTGATGTGTCGTGGGTGGGCATTTATATTTTTACCAGAGCTACCTTTGGGGCAGCAGAAAATGCTACCTGCCTTCCTGAAATCCAGCAGCAGAAGGCACCCAGCAGCTCCCAGGACAACCTCCTTTCCTTCCCATGACACCTGTGGGCAGGAGACAGCTCCAGCAGACCCTGCCATGACGAACATCTGCTGGCTCTCCCCAGCGTTAGCAGATGACTCGCTCGTGGGGGTCCATGCCAGTGCACACAGATCCCTGATTCATGCTGACCCGCACTGGATGAAGCGCCCCGCGCTCCCGTGACCTCAGCAGGGACCAAGCCACCACCACGCACAAAGACAGGCTTTGCCCAAAAACCAGACATCTCTGGCCAAAGACACCCCGCTCGAAAGGTCCCATCCCACCCGGCCAGCAAACGATGCAGTTTGTACCCTCTTCCTAGGACTGACACTTCTGGAATCCACTTATTTGAAGGCTACAATGACTAAACTCTCCCGTTCTCGGAGCGCAGGCAGCACAGCCTCTTTTTTCCCTGCAAAACTGTGTAGGATCTGACCTGGCACCAACCATTTCCTAACCTCCCTGAGCAGAGCCGGGTTGGGAGTTAAACTCGGGTTTAACACAGGACACGGGCCACCCGAGCCTCCCTGTGCTGAGCCCTGAGCGACAGGATCGAGCGCTTCTTTGCGGGTTTGACGTACCTTAACTCTGCAAAGCAGCGCGGTCCTTGCAGGGACTCCTGTACTTTTGTACCCCTTCCCTCATGGAAGCACAGCCAGGAAAAGGCACCACTTCACCAGTCTAACCCCACCCATGCGAGGAATGGTGCTGGTGTTGCTTTTTGTTGGTGTTGCTAGTGAAATACAATCAGATCGCTACGAAGAAGGCAGGGGAAGAACTGTTCACAAGGGTTTGTAGTGATAGGAGGAGGGGTAGTGGTTTCAAACTAGAAAAGGGGAGATTTAAGTTGGACATCAGGAAAAAGTTCTTTAATATGAGAGATCACTGCAACAGGTTGTCCAGAGGTGGTGGAAGCCCCATCCCTGGAGACATTTAAGGTCAGGCTCGATGGGGCTCTGAGCAACCTGACCTAGTTGGAGGTGTCCCTGCTTCTTGCAGGGGGATTGGACTAGATGGTCTTTAGAGGTCCCTTCCAACCCAATGCATTCTATGATTCTACAAATTGTGTCCAGAGCAGAGATGGAGACAGAGCTGACGCGGTGATGAGCACAAGGAACCCCAGGGCATCGCTTTCAGATTATCCCATTTGTTGCTCATCCTGAAACAGGTTATGCCAGGAATGATTTTAGGCACAGCAGGGCCATCTTGGGCTAGGGCCTGTAAAAGGTCCTCCTCTTGAGGGGCTTTTTCAGCCTCTCCTGCGATCTGTGACTGCCACACACCTCGGCTGCAGCCCACAGGGACACACACAGGTGTGGGCACAGAAAAAACCTGCTGCTCTCTGGTGACAGCTTGTACCAGGGGTCTGGAAAAGCCACTTTCTCACCTGCTGTGGGTGGTTACTTTGGGAGCAGCGCTCTGGACGGGTACACAACCTCCCTCCTCCTGCTGACATTTCACAACACAGAAGCTCAGACAACAACCTAAGCCCCGACCAGGTACTGAGATGCTGCAAAACACGACAGCCTGCTTGATAAGCAGAGAGTCTCGCTTCAGGCACTTGATATGGTCAGCTGTCTGCCAGCTCCAGTACATGAACTGGGACTTGAAAGGTTGGCCCTGAAGTCCAGAAAGTCCCAGCCTGGAAAATGAGTTTCTACATCACTCAAGCAGAGCCAAAGTCAGGAGCTTCCCTTCCCCAGCCTGGGGTTCCTGCAACAAGATTTTTTTTTCCCCTCTAATAAAGCGCAGTCTATCAACATAAACATCAAAGGGAAGGCTGCTGTCTTCAGCAAGAGGGTTTTTTTTCAAAAGATGACATCCTAGTCTTTATTAAAATAACACAGAGCTGCTGTCTTGTGACTCTTGGGCTTCCATCACATTGGTGGTGGTGAAAAGAAACTTGAGGGAAAGGTGCAATGCAGAAGTGACAGCCTGAGCGCTCCGACAGGGAACAAACCCAACCCACTCCGCTTTAGAGAAATCAGATCAAGGGCTTGTCACATTTAGTTTAGCTAGAGAAAAAACCATAACCACTTGAAGGGCATGGCTGGGAGCCCACATACGGTCCTTGAAATGCCACGTCTGATCTGCATCCAGCTGTGGCGGCAGGAATCTCTGAGCAACTTCCACATTCCTGGCACAAGAGCACGGGGTTGCACACCCAGGTGAAGGATACCACCTAATTTGGGGGGTTTTTTTGGTGCCTCTCAGGGTCTTTCCCCTTCCTGCTGCCTGGCTGCTCCAATGCACAGACACTTTCAGCCCACACTCGCGCTGGCATGAGCGTGGGGTTAGGCTGGTCGGGACTGAAACCAAAGCTCCTTTCTGCTCCCCGGGGTCACCAGACTGCTCCTTCCCTGCCTGGGGCCAAGCGCTGCTGCTCTGTTTGCTGGGAGCAGCGACGGGCCATTCCCGGTCCCCCAGCACGGGGACAATGGCTCGTCTGTGCCCAAGCACCATTTACGGGCTGTTATAAATAACCTCGTTTATTCCATTACAAGAGCTCTGTGATTTTCTGACCCCAAGACCCTCAAAACCGACTTGCCAGTCTAGCCCTTTGCCATCCAGCAGACCTGAGCGACACTGGCTAATTATTGGGGTAAATCCAAAAGACGGACAGGGATTGCTACTGCTCCACGCACCCCTCACCCCGGATCCTCTCTGTCCCCTCCAGCTGACCCATGGGTGCCCAGCCATCATTACCCATCCTAAACAGCCTCCAGGACCCAAAGGAATTCCCTGCACTCTGCTGGAATTTGGTGTTTTACCCACAAGGCCAATAACTAATTAGTGCTAACTTCTAATTAGAGAAACCAAAGCCACAGGAAAGTCTCCACTTTTGCCTGTGGAGCAGCACTGAAGAACAAAAAGAATTAGAACCACCCCGAAGCGAACAGGAGGATTATAAAACCCCCAAGCCCATCTCCACCTCATCCCTCCTGTGACAAAAACAAGGTTGGTGTCTCCACCCTTGACTTCCAGAGATGGGCGCACACAACCTAACACCCAAGGGGCTTCTCACAGGCACAGCTAGGAGCAAATCTAGGTGATGTCCTAGGCAAATAGTTCTCCCCCAGGGACAACTACAAGGAACATCAGCTGGACTCCTGCTTGCACGGCTGAAGTGCAAACATGCCAGCAGCATTTAGGAAACCATTTTTAAAGCTACACTATTCAGAAAAGCTACACTATTCAGACTTTTCCCTTGTCTGGTAGCCCGGCAACTTCAAGGGAAGATTTAAAATATTAAAGACTAAAGGGTAGAATTAGGCAGTATCTTCTAGCGATCTCTAGACTCGTCGGAAGGACGCACCCCTCCCATCCTTCCAGATGTGTGCTTTCTTCTTCTCCTTACCTTGTCACTGTTTCTGTATTTGCCCCATTTCTTCAGCATCTTTAGCCACTTGTCCACACGTTCGATTTCCTGCTGTTTTTGCTGGTGCGAGGGGGAAGAAGACAAGATACATTTAAGAAAGAAAGCCCCAGAAGATACCTCCTGAAAACACAAAACTTCATTCTCTTTAGGTTTTAACTTCTACGCAAAGATCTTCTGTTGGGGATGGGAATAATCCACAGTAATTGGTACACAGAACTGGTAATTTCAACCTGTGGTAATTAAAGCAGCACTGGTAAAAACGAAGAGGCACACGGGCTCAACGCAGAGAAAGCATTTCCAAGAGGAGTACTCCTTGACAACAAAGACCTCTGCAGTTTCATCTAACCTCAAACCCTATCATCATGGGCAGAAACGAGACGCTATTTAGTCTCAGTTAGCAGGATGTTAACAGAGGACACGGTCCCAACTCAGAGGAGATGAGGATGGAGATGACAGTTACCTACCACCTCCACCGCTTTCCCCTACATGTGCAATCCCCTTGTCAAGCTGCAGCCGCTGAGCACTGTGCCAAAGCAGTGGGAAAAGCCCAAAATTGCTTTCAAAGGTGTGATTTCAGTGCAGTGTGGATGAGGGGAGATGCCTGACCTACAAGATCCTGCTGGGCCCTATCACAAAGATGAGGACAGACTTTTAAGCAGGGCCTGTTGTGACAGGCCAAGGGATGATGGTTTTAGACTAAAAGAGGGAGATTCAGACTAGAGAGAAGGAAGAAATTGTAGATGCTGAGGGTGGTGAGAGCCTGGCGCAGGTTGCCCAGAGAGGTGGTCGCTGCCCCATCCCTGGAACCATTGCAGGTGAGGTTGGCCGGGGCTCTGAGCAACCTGCTCTGGTTGCAGATGTCCCTGCTCACTGCAGAGGAGTTGGACTAGATGAGCTTTAAAGGTCCCTTCCCACCCAAACCACTCTGTGATTCTAACCTAGCAAAATAAAGCTCCAACAGCCAGGGATGGTGCAGTGACCAGCAGTGCTGGCTGCCTGCTTTGCTCTCACTTGCATATTTATTCCCTCAAAAACTGTCCCGTCCCCAGCCGGTGTGTAAGGACCCGACACCTATGATGACAGAACTGGCAGCTCTCACCTTCTCCTCCAAGGCAGTGCGGGTCGGCAGCTCCTGCTCGCTGGAAAAGCAAGGGGTGACTGGTTACTCTATGGGCAAGAAAGGGTGCAGAGGAACAGGGGGTGCTGCAGGTTGAGGACCACCTCGGGCACCTGTGGAGATATGGCGTGGCAGCTTCATGCCTTTCCTACAGCAGTCCCTGATGAGGAAGAGGCAGCAGAAGCACCAGCCAAAACCCCAGAACCCTACGGGAGCTGCCGGAGGTAACCAAGCACTGGACATTGCTGGAAATCCTGGGCATAAAGCTCCTCTTCAATACACACATGCTTGGCAATTAAAAGGAGGAGGGGATTTCTGGACAGCAATTTTGTTTGTGTGCCCCTTCCTGCATAGAAAACACCTACTATTTTAACTTTTTATTTAGATTTGGAGTAAAAATAGTTCTTTTAAGAATTCTCTGCAGGCACAGGGTGTGTGTTAATTCATCTGCTCCTTGCTTAGGATGGGGATTTCCTAAAGGAACCAAGAACGATCAGATATCTTGTCTCCTCTCTTCCTACACCTCCCTGAATCATCAGGAACAAACGCAAGAGCCTCTCCCTCTGTGACACACCATGGGCTTCCATGGAGGTACAGGAGCACCAGCCTGGACCTTCCGACGCCAGGCTGGTGATGGGAAAACATTTCTGAGCCTTGCTTTGCAAAGATTCAAAGCATCAGAGTGCCTGAACATGTGTGGTTGAGGGAGGAGGCACATCTAGTCTTTCCTTCTGCATCTGGGATTGATCAAGCCAAGCCACAGAGCAGCTTAAAGGAAAGTTGCTGGGTCGGCCACGTTTGGTGCAGATGAATGGTCCACACATGCAGGTCAGAGAAGACAGGAGAGAGCAAGAGGACTTACTGCAGGAATCCAAACCGGTCTGTAACTTTATACAGTTTGAAATCAGCATCTTCCCACGGGTCAATCTGAGCTCCTTCCTGCCTGCCCTGAAAGCAGAAAGGACACCAGTCAGCCGGCCCCAGCGTCACGAATGCCCCAGTGCCCCACTGCTCCCTCCCCGCATGCCAGATGACGTAGAGCCAGGAGACCAAAACCAGCTCTAAAGAGACAAACACAATGCAGGCAAGAGAAAAACGCACAAGTCCAGCCTATCCAGCGTCCCCAGCGTGCCTCTGCTACGGGCTGGGAAGGGCTGCACGTCAGAGAAACCAGAGCTGCCAGGCATAAGCCATCCTGGGGAGAAGGAAACACTGAAGCACTGGAAGCCCAGGACCTTTCGGTATCTGTGCTGAGCACCCATGGGATCTCCAAGAAGCTCTGGAGACATGGGGAGAGGGGACATGCAGGCAGGAGCAGGCAGGAGAGCCAGCACAAAGCCTGATGCTATGAGGGTTGCTGGGGCCAAGCCTGCAGGGAGGTGAGAGTTCTTATTTGAAGCATTCCTGATGGGTTAAATAGCTTCAGCCTTAGCCAGCACGTCAGGAAGAAACATGAGGTTGGTACCTTCTCATACTTGGCAACGATCTCCGCTTTTTCCAGGGCTATTAAAGACTCTATATCTTTCTTCATGTCAGAAGCTGTAAGGGAAAAAGAAAAAAAGAAAGGGGGGGAGGGGGAAGGAGGAGATAAGTAAATGTGTACGCAGCATGGGGAATATTTTAGGAACGTGCTTATAGAAAAAACCTTTGCTGACAATTTTAGCTTCCAGCCGTACCCCATAACTCAAATTAGTCTGAGGCTGAACAGCCCCAGCACAAAGCGTGCTCGGAGCCTGTCCGCACGGCACGGGACTGCCAGCTCCCCGCGCTCTGCACAGGGACACCCCCAGTTTGAGCCGCAGGGAGATGTGTCTGCCGGAAGACAGGATGCCGTGCCTTCGTTCTTAGGCACACACGTGCCTGAACGAAAGACATCGTGCATTTAAATCAAGACATGCAAATCAGCTGCAGAGCCCTGCGGGCTGGGCACCGTGCAGTGTTCACCTGGATGACAGCAAACCACCACGCTCCGGCCCGCAGCCATGGATGTGAGGCCACAGAACCACAGAATGCATTGGGCTGGAAGGGACTGCTAAAGGTCATCTAGTCCAACCCCACTACAATAAGCAGGGACATCTCGAAGTAGGTCAGGTTCCTCAGAGCCCCATCAAGTCTGACCTTGACCGTCTCCAGGGATGGGGCCTCCACCACCTCTCTGAGCAACCTGTTCCAGTCATCCACCACCCTCATATTAAAGATCTCTTTCCTAACGTCGAACCTAAATCTGCCCTTTTCTAGCTTAAAACCATTGTCCCTTGTCCTTTCACTACAAACCCTTGTGAACAGATCTCCTCCTGCCTTCCTATAGGGCCCTTTCAGGTATTGGAAGGTCACTATAAAGTCCCCCCAGAGCCTTCTCTTCTCCAAGAAGAGACATCCATCAGACGTTTTGTAGGGACATCTGAAGGCAATGAAACTAAAATGAGAAGTTTTCGTCTACTGAAGCGTGCATGCAAGAAGTAAAGCGGCCTCTAGATGATTACCGTGAATATGCAACCCCAAAAGAAAAACAACACAGCAGCAAGATGACCACAGAGTTCCCATCTACTCTGAGATGGACCAGGCTTGGTCTAAACAAGACCCAGTTTAGCTCCCTGACGTCTGTGCTCACTGCTCTGCTCTGTCCCATACACATATGAGCAAGATAACTTCCCACGTTAAATAGAACTTGAGTGTTGTCTTGTACAAACCCAAAGAAGCCTCCTTCATGTCAAGCCAGAGCTCTCCTTCCTCAGTGCTGGGCTGCTTTTTTTTTTTTCTTTTTTAAAAATGGTTTTACGTTTGTCCCACACTTCTGCTATCAATTGGAAACCCCGCTCAGAGCAGACAGGATAAGCACTGGGAAGCCCTGCTGTGTTATCACCTACAGGGCTCCATCCTTCAGAGTCCTGCTGACTTGCCAAAGGTCCCAAATAGATGCTATGCCTTTTAAGAATAGCAAGGTAGAAGAATTTTAGTCCACAACTGCAAACGGCTTAGCGTTTTGAAAAGTTTTTGAACACTTAAAAAGTAGAAAGTATCTTAGAATAGCTTGTTAGAGGGGCAGACTGCATTTTGCCTGCTCTAAAGAGGTTTCGCCTGTTGTGCTTCTCTGAAAGGGAGGTGTCTGGTGTCTCCAGCTGCAGGGCTGGGAAAAAACTGTTAAGAGCCACCACAGCCTTTTATGAATGATTCAGTAATTTACCCAGAACATCTGAAAGCCAAACAACTTCAATAACACAGTCCGGAGGTTTCTTGTAGGGTTTGAAAGGAGCTCCCTGGAGCATCTGGGATCTCCCTCGCAGAACAGACTTGAAAGCCACCCACAAGAAATTACAAAATTTTGAAAAGCCTTTTGAAAATAAAAAAAGAGCAGGTTGACTCCTGTGTTGCATCTAAAGCTGGAAAGTCAGTCTAGTGTTGCTGTGATGTGGTTCTTTCCCAAAGCGCTGGTGACCTCCTCCTTGGTAGCATTGCCACCCTCTGATAAAACACCACACAAGCACTGTGCAATACCTGCTCGAGAACAAGTTTACTCCAAGCTGCCGTTGCAGCTCTCTAATGGACACCAGGAGCCATCCTGATCTCCCTTCAGGTTCCTCCTGAAGGGTTCTTGTCATAGGACACGCTGCCCAAGCCTCTCAGCTGCATCTCAGCAGCAGCACTCAGCACCAGACAAGCCAGAGCAGCCAAAGAAGTTGCACTTGGGATGATCTGAAGAAGGTAGTTTTTCCTTGACGGGGAGAAAAAGAGCAATAAAAAGAAAAAAACTGGGGTAGATAGGATGAGCAAAACCATCAGCACTCTTCAAGGCTCAGCCCAATCCTCTGCACCTTCAGATGACCATAAGCAGTTACTTGTCTCACCTTACCAACTCCTTAATGCAACCTCCTCACTGCCACCGTGTCTTTCAAGCATGGATGAAGATGGCTGGGAGATCCATCTCTAACTCTTCATTTCGAAAGCGGCCATTGCTCCCGATTGCCAGTGGTGTGATAGAAATAGTAAATATTCACTAGAAATCAGGGCTACTAGGGCAGCTCTTCCACGAGACATTATCAGCCAACAGCACGGGGACATCACTGCTGTACACTCATCCCTGCTGGCACGGCAAAAAGGCAAACTTCAAATTCACAGCAGGAATTTCCCATTCCTCTGCCTTTCCCTGTTATTGACTCCGCATTTTATTGACTTCCCACGTTACTGACTTCCCACGTTACAGCCTGTGAGTACTGTATTGTAAGCGTCATTTGTTCTCTTATTTCCCCAAGCTGCAGCTCTTACTCCAAGTGTTCTCAGGAGTTTTGCTCAATACATGTTCATCACAGCTTCGTTTTTCAGGGCAGCAAGGTCTGAGCAACCGTCTCATGGTGTCATCTAATATAGCTGCATCTTCTCCTCCTCACACCTTTCTTCAGCAAAGATTTGCTCAAAGGCAA
Source organism: Eurystomus gularis (assembly GCA_013400335.1). Lineage (NCBI taxonomy): Eukaryota > Metazoa > Chordata > Aves > Coraciiformes > Coraciidae > Eurystomus > Eurystomus gularis. The sequence continues at coordinate 215,162 of VZZY01005360.1, forward strand.
ATTCACTCCCCCATTCCTGGTTTTTTAGTTGCTATGAGGCCAAAGAATTCAAATAAGGCCCTTTATGTGTTTCTAAAAACAGAAGTATACTGCAGGCTGGAGAGAAAAAATAAACTGTATGCGTCAAATTAAATGGGCCATTTTTCAAGGCATTTACAAAGTTATTCTGGACATCTCTGACCACGCTCTGTAATAGAATAACCAAAGGCAGAGTGGCTCGGTGACAGGGAAGGGTTTACACAGCAGAAGACAGCAGCAAAACCGCATCTATTTTGGCATCCGCCTCTCGAAAGCCGCTCTGCAGCCAGCGACGCCAGACTGGTGCGAAGAGCCAGTTCTGCATCTCACGCCTGGAACACGCACGTTTGTTTTCTCTTTCTACTGTAACAGCGCAAAAGCCCAAATTTAGGAAAAGACTTGAAAGCAGAGACAACGGCTGATGGCAGCGGGAGGGACGGGGATGGCAAGTGGCTGCGGCAGAACGGCCTCGCCGTCTGGCCACCTCGTCCGCTGCTTTTTGAGTACAAAGGCGATGCTGTGCTCAACAAGGTGCTTTTCAAAGTCCTCTGCAGAGGGAGCAGAACGCAGCCGAGCTCTGCAACAGCCCGTGGTTAATATAGATATTGAATATGGATATTTTTATTAGTTCATTCTGCACATACTCAAACTCCAGAGCAGTTTGACACCATGAAGTTAGAGCATTTGCTTGAGGGATATGAAAACTACTGAGACATTTATTTTCTGGAGGGTTTGATGAAACATCCCGTATCCTGGGCTGCATCAAAAGAAGCATGGGCAGCAGGTCGAGGGAGGTGATTCTCCCCCTCTGCTCTGCTCTGGTGAGACCTCACCTGGAGCACTGCATCCAGCTCTGGAGCCTTAAGTACAAGAGGGACATGGACCTGTTGGAGCAGGTCAAGAGAATGGCCACAAAGATGATCAGAGGGCTGGAACCCCTCTCCTATGAAGACAGGCTGAGAGAGTTGGGCTTGTTCAGCCTGGAGAAGAGAAGGCTCCAGGGAGACCTTATTGCAGCCTTCTAGTATCTGAAGGGGGCCTTTTACATGGACTTGTAGTGATAGGACGAGGGGTAATGGGTTCAAACTGGAAGAGGGGAGATTTAGGTTAGGTGGAAGGAAGAAGTTCTTCACTCTGAGGGTGGTGAGACACTGGAACAGGTTGCCTGGGGAAGCTGTGGATGCTCCATCCCTGGAGGTGTTCAAGACCAGGTTGGACGGGGCTTGAGCAATCTGGTCTAGTGGGAGGCTCATAGTAGGGAGGTTGGAACTAGATGATCTTTAAAGTCCCTTCCAAACCATTCTGTGATTCTGCCACCTACAAACAGGCACAGCTGGTACCCGCCACTCTTCTCTGTATACCTATATATGACTGAAGAATTTCTTTCTTAATACTCTGCTCAAATCACTTTGTCAAGCCTGGCGCCTGTGAGTACTGTATTGTCCCAGCAAAGGGGGTTTTATTTCCAGGACAAACACACAAGGTAAAGCAGCTATGAACAGGAACTGTAAGAAAAGTGAACATTGTGAGAATGGTATTAGATACATTAACTAGGATATAACCAGCAGAAAAGCCCCAATCCAAGCACACTTGAATTCAACCGGGAAACAAAGTTACTGACTAGTTCTTTTTAAAAAGAGTAAGTTGAAAAATCCCACAGCCTGTGATCTCACACTAAAACTTGCAGCTTCCAGTTTACGATTTAAGGAAGTAAAATTAATCCTGGCAACAGTAAGCCTGAAGATGCTTAATGCAAATACACGTTCCCACCTACCCTCATGGAATGCTGTCTAGCCATCAGCAAACCCAAAATAAAATATCCACATTTTGAATGAGAACAACTTCCCTGAAATTAATTCACCAGCTGGGATCTCAAGTATTGGCAGTGGAGAGAAGGTGTCTGCATCAAAAACCCAAGACTTGGTACAAAAATTGTTATCCATAAATCAGTTTTACTGTTAGAATCCTCTCCCAAAAGTCCTGTATTTTACCAGCAAGATCTGCCGAGCTCCCGCTGCCCCATGCTGGGTGGCACTCACCAGGACCAGCCTGGCCAGCAACGTGGGAACCTCTGGCCACCCTCACCCAAGCTGCATGTTGCAGCCCTTCTCGCTGCCCAGAAGAAGAACTGAGCGTTTCTCATGGCCTGGGGGCAGCGCCACAGCTGGGACACACACACGTCCCCTGTTGTCCCCAACCACAACATGATGTCTCCTGCTTATAAACCCATGAGCAATCACCGTGCCTGGTTCGCTCCCCCTGTGCCAGTTACCTCCAGAAGATGCAGGCACTGCCACATCTTTCCACAGAGGTTGCTTGCCAAGGCCGGATCTGCAGCTCACTATCAGCTCCTCCTCTCCCCACTGCTCAATTTATACAAAACAAGGACAAACTCCCATTAAACTCCACCAGGACACAAGATCCGTATGCTGAATTGAATCCACCAAAACTGCAAAGGGATGTGGAGGTGCAAAGGACTGGAACTGAGACATCGAAGGCTCTGCTGATGGGCCCTGCAGATGGTTGCACATCAGCATGTCTTGAGTTGTCCTCCCAGAAATTCACTGCAACTGTGATTCCAGCTCTGACTCCTCTGAGCCCTCCTCACAAAGTGGTTTTGCTGTTGGGACCCTGGTCAGAAAGCGTTTCCCAGCCTTTGAACAGAGTGGCTGTGGAGATGCTACCAAGGAACCCATCTGAGCCAACGCTGCTGAATTTTCAGTCTCTTCAATCCCTTTCTGCCTCCTTACAAGGGACGTACAGAAGTTTTACGTGCTTTTATACTGGTTTTACACAGGTCTGATACTTTCAGGCCCCACTAGCAAGGGACTGTATTGCTCGACTTCACCACTTTGCTGCAAGGTGAACTGTAGATCCAGTGTCACTTGGCAGAAGGGCTTTAGAAAATGGAAGTATCAGTAGAATCTCCCCTTTTTAGGAAGCACAGCATCATGTTCTCAACCCTGGGCTGGATTTGGGGATATTCTAAAACCCAAATTTTAAATATTTTATACTGTAGAAAAGTATCTAGTGAAGCCACTTGAGACTGCAGACCACACGTTTTGGTTATTTCTCCGTTCCCCGCTGCAGCCACCAGTCAGAGCAGATTCAAGGCAAGCACGATGCAGGCGTACAGCCAAATACAGCCGAGTTACAAAATCTTAGCAGTTACCTCCCCCCAGCAGAGTCATCTCAACCACCTGCACCCCTCGGCGTGCTCCATCTCCAGGACAAAACCAGTAAGATTTGCTTTTTGCTTCAGAAGCCTCTCGCAGCACTGTCCAGCTGCACCCAAGCCCACGGAAACATCAGCGATTTTTTTCCTGCGTGCTATTGCAAGCAGCAGGTCATTGAAAAAAGGAGGAAAGAGTTCAGGTGAAGGTGTGCTGGAACACAGAATGTGCCCAGTTGACTACTAATAGAGACTGTTCATAGGAGAAAAAAAACAAAAAGCACATTTTGACATGTTGTGCTTAGACACCACTGGCCTGTATCAGACTGAAACTACTGCTGTGGAATAAAGTCAGAAAGGTACGTACTTACTCCAACCACATCCACCACTGCCGAAACTCAACAAGCTGCCGTTCCTGTTTCACATTCTATTTTAAAAGCATGTTTTAACCAGTGTTTCATACTTTTAGCTGCCTATGGTAGAAGCCTGTGATTTTTCCTTAAAGGATGTTTATGGATCCATGCAAGCAGGAACGCTCATCCAACACCTGCTAAGTGGTGAGACCCTTGCACGAGGCAGAGCAGCAGCCTGCACCTCTTCCCAGCAAAGCACTGCTCTCCCTTGTAAAGCTGCTACTGGTTGTAACAGCAACCCGTGTGCTTGCCCAGGGAGGCTGGGGATGCTCCATCCCTGGAGGTGTTCAAGGCCAGGCTGGATTGGGCCTTGAGCAACCTGGTCTAGTGGGAGGTGTCCCTGCCATGGCAGGGGGGTTGGAACTAGATGATCTTTGAGGTCCCTTCCAACCCAAACCGTTCTGTTTCTATGACTAAACCTGGCCACGCAAAGCGGTGCAGCACTCTGCTTGCAAAGCAGCTCAAGCAAGCTGCAAAAAGATGAATAAACTCTCAGTGCATGAAACAGGCACCTCGACAGGCTGCAAACCATGCAGGCCATCAACTCGCAGCCAACTCCACGTCCTGGCTGCCTAGTGTCGTCTGGGGGGCGCAGCCGGCAGCTGGGAGCCCATGGGAACTGCCAGCAGGGGCTCTTCTCCCCCACGCTCAAAGCCTTCTAAAAGCAAAGCCATGGCGTTGCACCGCTGCACATCCCTACCAAGCACAGTCGAAATGAGCACGGCTTTGGGTCTGCTTCGACTGCATCGCCACAGCCCGAGGAAAGCTCAGAGGTTCCCGAGGCAGGCAGGAGGAGCTGCGGGCAGTGCAGTTGGGCGCTGGCATGCCGGGCCGCGTGCCCGGGAGGGGATGAGCCTTGGAGGAAGTGACGGCCACGTGCCGCCGGCCGCAGACAGAGCTTCTGCTGCTCAACGCGGAAGTCAAGCTGCTCCCGAGGTCGTGGTACAAGACCAGCCAGCGTCCCCACCACCGGCATCGCAGCTGCTGCACTGTTTTTTCACTAGAAACCCAAATTTCAATTCCAAACTGGACAACACACTCCATGCGCTTGCATTTAAGGCATCTGCTGGTCCCCATCCACAGCTCCTGCCTCATTAACAAACCCAGACTGCAAGTGCCCTGGCCCGGCACCAGCTTCAGAACAACACGTCACCAGACTGCACACCACCTATCTTAACCCAAATCCAGCGCTCGCTTACAACCCTGCTACTGAAAAGGAAACCAGACTCGCACTCGCCAAGTGAATTATGAAGTTACTATCAAGCAGGATGAACCAAGACACAGGAGATCCTGTTTGCATGTTTATTTCCTTGACTACAACAAAAACTCAAAGTGTTTTTTTTTCCAGAGCATAAGGAGCACCTAAGCCCATGGGAAGAAGGTTTATGTTTAAACCGTCTCATGGTCTCTGAAAATGACTCCCATAGATGACTTTCTATGAGTTGCAGATGGTTACAGAAAAGACGTTACGGAAAATTCAGATGAGCTCCTGTCCTGGTAAACTTGCATTACATCCAAAACTGCACTGGATAAAACCATGTTCACCTCCCTTAGCAGAGGCACTTGGAACACCAAAGTGAGAACCTCCACTGCAATTTGCTTTGATGCCACCAGCAACGTTCCACCAAGCCAGAGCACCCAGAGTTGGCACAACAAGATGCTGCGAATTTATTAGCACATGTACCCACAGCACACAATGACTCTTGGGGGGATTTTCACCTGCTCCAGAGCTGGTTCGTGAGTTCAGAGAAGGAAGTGTAGAAATGCAACCCAGCCCCAAGCAATGTGCCCCTTACCTGAGCCTGGTATCAGGTGCCGAGATGCATCAGTTCAGCTGGCGTTGTCTTCTCCCCTGCAGGCATCTACCTGGCAGGAGCTGGTTGTCTCCGCCAGAGGTGGCGAGGACCCGTAGCCCACTGGTCAAACGTCCTTTGGCTTCCCTCGCGCTGCCGCTCTCCCCTCGCTCCTCCGGCACGGGTGGCTGGGACAAGAGGTGAGGGTGGAGGCAATCCACACACAGACTGTCTCTTCCCCAGCGCTCACTGCAAAGGAAGTAAGAAGTTGGTAAGTTCTCCAGTTCTGGCCCAGCAGAAGCACCGTCCTTCACCAGCACCAGGGGTCTCTGCACAGAGAGACCATGGCAGGTCCCATGGGAGCAGGCAGCAAGGCAACATCTCAGCCTGGTGGGGAAGGAACAGGCTGGAACGGGAGGAGACCCAATGGTGAAAAGTAAACCACGTTCATTGGTGCTGGAAGAAAACCCTTGGTGTAGGTCACGCTCAGATTTTGTTGATTCAGTGAGTTTTCCAGTAGGAGTTTCCTCCCCACCCAGCCCACAGCATCAGCCCAGCACAGACTAGTGCTAAGACAGACGACTTGTTATAGGGATTTTTTGTTTGGAGCTGGGCAGGAATTTTAACAACTATCTGTTCATACACGCCAGGTACTGGACAACCCGCCCTCGTGCCTCCAGCTGCACAACAGCATCTTGTCTGGGGTGTTTACCCAGGGATGCGCAGCTCAGACACAGCCCTGACCCGGTTTGAAGCAGTGGGCTGTGTTTCAGCCCATTTTCTAGCCTGGTTGAGTCCAGGGGATGCAGAAGCTTCATTTGCATTTCTCAGAGTCCATCACACCTTTGTACCAGCAAACACATGCTACTGGCAGCTCAGCAGGCAAAACATGCCATCCACCCAAGCCAAACGCACAGCGTTACACCCAACTTCAGCTGATCTACGAGCACGTTGCCACCAAAAAGGTTGACTCACACGGCAGCACCACCTGAGCCACCTTCCAGCACATGCAGTTCTTAGGGATACATCCCAACAGGCTAACATAGTTCAGAGGACACCAGAGCCCAACAGGTAACTATCATTTTTTTTAAAACAAGGTTTCAATTCTCACTTTAAGTAACCCAGAGAACTAATGCATTGGTTTTGCAAGTGTGAAATGAGACGTCACCCCAAAGTACGATGCTTCTGTTTGATGCCAGCAAGCACGCTGTCCTGGGTTGGCCAGGACAGGGTTAATTTTGTGTGGAGCCAGGTAATTCTATACCATGCTGACGTCATGCCCCGGGGCCACCTCCGGGGAGGGGCCAGTTCTGTTGGGAGTGGTTCAGTTGGAGTTCAGTTCGCCCTGAACTTCGCTCGGGTTCAGTCCCTCGCTGTTGTTCTCTGGTATTGTTTTTTTTTTGTATTGCTCTTTTCCTTACTGCTTAGTATTTGTTCTTTTTAACTGCAAAGTGCCCATTGTATGTTACTTTCTTATATATATATATTAAACCTTCCTTACCTCAACTCAAAAAAGGCACTTTTAAACCTTCTTTTCCTTCCTCTGTCCACGGCCCACGGCAGAGGGGAGGGGGGCGGGGAGAAGCGGCCAGCCGCACGGCTCGGCTACCCCGCAGCTCTTACTAAACCAACACACACGCACAGGAAGTAGAAGAGTGCATGATGCCTGGGAGAGGAAGCCCAGCTCGCTTTCATCATGAGCAGCTGCTTTAATAACACCACCTCTCCTCCGATTCCTCTAACAAGCACCACTGAATGGACTTTTCCCCCTGTTCCTGGGCTGTCCTGTGCTGAATTTCCCTGGTGTCACCCCTCCAGCACCCGGGCACGATGACTCGGAAACCCCAGAGTGCAGAAGACTTCATACCCTTTCAGAGGTGGCCACCGTTATCATTAAGTAACCTATAACATCGATTACGTTATAGATACATTACCACTGAGTAGCTTACAACGTGGCTTATACACGTTACACACATGGAGAAGGGAAGAGTGAAGCACGAGGACTGGTAAGGGATTTGCTCTCCTCCCTGCTCACGCTCACTAAGCCCAGCCTTGGTGCTGCTGCAAAGCTCAGCTGCTGCAGGGTCAGAAGACCCAGCTTTAGACATAAGCTAAACTCTCCAAGAACAGCCAGTTTACAAGCAATTCTTAGTCATCTTCCTTTTTTAGGCTTCACGGGGAATAAAGGAGAATCCAAACATTTTCTTTAAGCTCTTTTTGACAGGAACTTGTCTTCTCCAAACAACAACAGCAAAAAAGCCAAACAAAAACCAGCACAAAAAAACCAAAAATATTTATTTTTTTTAAGCATTAAATGATTTCTTATTAAAAAAAAGAGAAGTGAACTGAAGAATCATAAAATCATTTTACTTAAAAGAGACCTTTAAGCTCATCAAGTCCAACTGTTAACCCAGCACTGTCACCACCAAACCATGTCCCTCAGCACCACATCTCCACAGCTTGGAAACCCCTCCAGGGATGGGGACTCCACCACCACCCTGGGCAGCCTGGCACAGCCCTTCACAACCCCAAATGCAAAAGTCCACGTGCTGCTTTGGGCACTGAAAACTAACTTTCTCTCTGCATTCCCTCCTTCCTCTATTTCAACATCTATAAAAAAAGGCTAGAAAAGCCAGAGGGGTAAAAAAAGAAAAAAAATCCGCTTTTTTTGGGTGACGCACTGACCCGGAAGGGAACTACATAAACACAGAGCTTAGGAGCCAGCTTCTTCTGTTTGCTTAGGAGTAGAAAAACAGTTTACATTTCTTTAACCATAAACTAAAGGAAGCTATAACGATGATCACCCTCCGCTTGGATGTGCATTCCTCTCTAAATACTGTATTTTATTCTTTTTGGTCGGTGTAACAACACCACGGGACATGCTACTCTTCCCTTTCACCACCCTATGGTCATCTTGCCTCCAGCTACACGTGGCAATTTTGGGTAAGCTAAAAGCTCTCCTTGCATCTCCTTTTGCTGTTTAAAACCTTTCCTGCTCTTTGGCTCGGTGGCCACCCACACCTTCCATGTGCCCCAAGCAGTGGGGTGAGGACACGTGTCCTGACTGGCTACTAAGATGTCCCCCTGGGCACCGTGGAGTTACTGATGGTCACCACCCAAAACCAAAGGATCAAGAAGCAGCTGTCACGCTGCCAGCAGCCTGTGCTCTCCTTGGCACAGAGGGACGGCATCTTTTTTAAAAAAATAAGGAAATAACAAACGTACCATCACATAAAGTCACTGGGACAGCGGATGAAATAAATGGGTAGGAAGTTAAAAACCTACTGACAAGACGCAGCTTGTCCATGGAAAACTCGCTCAAAATAATCATTGAGGTAAATGATTTGTTAAATTACAAGGATATAAGTTGAGTTAACGCTGATAGGGGAGGTCTAGCACCGCTTGCTGCACCCTGCTTCCAGGAGAGGGGGGCAGCTTGAGCCATTAGCCTGAGCCTGACCCATGCTAATGCCCATCCCCTAGGAAAATATGTATTTTACATGAGGTTCTTGAGTACCACCCTCATTCCTTCAACTGTTTTAATGAGTTGAATCAGCTCACACTGCCTCTGAACGCAGAGCAGTAAGTTACCGGTACTTGGCAGGCTCTGCAGAGGACACTCCCTGACCACGTTCCTGGCAGTACCCTGGACTTGCGGTACCTTCAAACAGCATCTCTGGATACTAACAGGAGAGCTGTTGTGAACTTCTCCTACCAAAGCCCCACGCAAGCATGTCCAGTAATAGAAAACTTCAGGGAAACAAGAAGTATTTGATCCGACACTGTAAAGTAGGCAGAAAATGGCTCCCAAAGCTTTTACAGCCATTTGCAGGACAGCGTTAGGATACACAAAGTTTTTAAGTAGTACAAAAATAATCTTTTTAAAATTACAACATAACCTTTCCCTTCCTTTTTTGCTTGTTGGTAACTCCTAAAATTACCCCAACTGACCACCCTCAGGCATTTTTGTTATTTTTTTTTGTGCAAAAGCAACATTTTATATAAACAAGAAAAAATTTAACGATTGTGTTCCCTCTGAGGAAATTGTTCACAGAAGTCCTCCCCTCTTCCCCCCATGGAAAACATGTTTATAAAATCCAACTGGTCTTCCTGAGGATCACCTTCCCATCTATCGTGACCACCACGCATCCACTGAGCTGAGCATAACTTTGTTACTTTATAGTGGCATTGGTATTAGTTGGGCCGGTTCATTAAATCCGCTTTAATTTCAACCCCCAGGTCTGCTCTCCTTTTCCTGATCCCTCTTCTTGGCTGGGGAGGGGTCATGGGGTGACAGAGCAGCTGCTATAGCATAGCTCCAGATATGGGCTAAACGTAGACACGTGGTCACTGGCACAGGTTGCCTGGGGAGGTTGTAGATGCCCCAACACTGGATGTGTTCAAGATGAGGTTGGATGGGGCTTTGAGCAACCTGGTCTAGTTCAAGGTGTCCTTAGCCTTGGGAGGGGGGTTGAAACTACGTGATCTTTAAGGTCCTTTCCAACCCAAACCCTTCTATGATTCTGTGAAAATGACGTGGTACAGGTAGTTTGGAGTAAGCCATATTATTTCAATATCAGTTTCTGTACTTCAGGCATCACTGCACTGGAATGATGCTCAGGGAAGTGGTGGAAGCACAGCTGGGTGGGTTGGTGCTGGACATCGGTAAGAGCCAAGTATGGAAGAGGACGCACATCCCCTGGTCACTGGCAAAGCCCCACTGCCGGTCACAGACAGCTGGTGAGGTGTCACACCAAGCAGTGACCAGCAGAAAGCAGCATCAGCTCCTGGCCATCAACAGCAGCTGAACCAGCGCTCCCAACACCACAGGCCAAGTCCACACTGCCAACCACGACCCTGTGCAAGCGTGGAGCACATCTCCCAGTCACTGCCACAGGGAGTTCCCAGTCCCAGCGCAAAGCCACACTGGTCCTGGTGCAGTGGATTCAAACAGTTGCACATTTGCACGTGGGCTTGGGGGCTAAAACGAGTCTTCTCCCTCCTCCACCAGCCCCATGTTCACCCCAAAGCCCCCAGTGACACATTTTTCCTCGCAAGCACATCCTCAGCACTCGGTGCATTGAGAAAGCAACACAAGGAACTTAGAAAACCAATGCTCAAAACCACAGTGGATCTATTACCTACAATTACAGTTTTCCACATCCTCAGCATTTCTGATGTGAATAATGCAGAGCAAGAGCAGTGGGACAAAAGCGAGTCAAAGGGGACCACAGCCGGCTCGGGTCTGTTAATGAAAATGTTTGAGAAGGGTTTTTTCCAGTGAAAGCTGGAGCTTGCATGGGGAAGGTGACAGTACACATGGAAGAGCTAAAAGAAAAATTACAAAATGCCCTTCTCAGACGAGATAAGACGCAGAGGGAGAAGTTTAAGTAGATGAGAGCCTGTGGTGGTGATTCCAAGACAAGCATTTGGCACAATGGAGACCGTAAAGGCAGCAGCAGATGCTGTTCTCCCCAGGAAACCAACACAACTTCCAGCATCACCAGTGCTTCAGGATGTGTTCTTACGTAGCTGAAGACACGCTCAGCTAAAGAAAAAGTTAAAAAGCTAATTTGAAGTTGAAAGATAAAATGCTTTAACATTCTCCCACCAAAGCAACAACCAGACAGCTCCCTTACAACACATTCACTGAAACCAGTTCACTTTTAAACACGACTTTTCAGTTAATTGCTACAAAAGGCATTTATAAGCAGGATGATGATTTCCTCGGCAGCTTCGGAAATGGGAATCTTCCTGTTCCAAGATCAAAACCTGGGAGAGCTGAGCGCATCCCACTGAAGGGCAGCTGGACCCAGCCCTGCACAAGGCAGCTTGGAAAAGGGAAGTTGTCACTAAATGAGCATCCAAAGGCAGCAGAGATTGTTTCGATAGGAAAGGTACAAAGACATCACTTTTTTTTTCCTAAAGAGTGGGGCCAACACGAAGACAAAGATCCATGCTTGAGTTAGAACACGCCTGCAGGCCTTCAGACAGGACTTCAAACATGGGAGTGTTTTGCATTTTATTTCTCACAAAACATCAAGTCCTTCAGCAGGAAGGATTTTTCCAGAGAGCAGAGGTCAGAGCTAGTTCACTGTAATCACCGTTAGCTGCGTAGAGAGGAGCCTCTGAGCCTACCCTTTCATTTAACACACAGTTGCTTCAGTCTTGTCCTGGCTGAGTACAAACCAAATAGTTCATCTTCCCAGTTCCCATCTCAGCCTGGACCCAAATTCCCACCTCAGCTCACTGGTCGCAGACCTTCCTTTAGACAGCTGCAGAACAGCAGCAGCACCTCTTCCCCCGCTCCACGCAGCTGTCCTCTCCTCATGGACATCCCCTGAGCAGACCCTCTCCGAGGACCCACGGCAGAAGGGCGAGCACTAAATCTCTTTTGCAGCAGCAAAGCTATTACATGTTTCTCCCACTTCCTTCCATTGACAGAAAACAAAAGCTTGTACCCTTGCTCACCACTATCAGAAAATATTTGCTTTCCCAGATTGCTTCTCTTCTCCTTCTTTTAGAAGGGTTTTCAGAAGAGTAACAGGCTGACTCCCGACAAAAAGCAGAGGGGGTGATGTGTGACAGAGGCCACCAAGCAGATCCCACCCGGTCCTGCCCTTCCATCCCTGCTTCAGCACCTCCTCCAGCACCCCACAGGTCCTGTGGAGGAGATGATGCTCCAGCTGTGTGGCTTGAAGAACCAGGGCCAATTCTGCACCACTGACCTGGCTTCATGTGGCTGCCCCCATTTTCTGGCTGCAGACCATCTCCAGGAGATACTCTGCCCACTCTATCTGCTGTATCATCCTCTGAGTATCATACTTTGATTATCTGCTGTTTCGCTCTTCTCACCTCACACTGCGCTTCCTTCCTGCCAGTTTTCTTATCACCACCTTTCACCCCAAAACCACCCAGATGAAACTTCCACTCTTGCTGATGCTCCTCTTTTATTCAGCCACCAAAGGAAACACTCCTGCACCGGGCACACAGCCCATGGTGCTCCTGCCAACGAGCGACACAGAATCAACCAGAGGTGTCACATGAAAGCACAGTGCCAAGCTCTCAGTTCCCAAAAAAAAATAATCACTGAACGCATGCACACGCTCGGTCACGTTTTATTTTCAATTTGTTTTTTTTTAAGCAACCAGAGTATCCAGTGTCAGGTCCTAAGACCAAGAAAGACACCGAAAGTCCAAGATTCAGATCAATAGATATCAGGATATCTGATATCTAGCAGATTCAGGATATCAAATACCCAACTACCGAACCCAAGCTAGCACCTTGCAGCCCCCCGACTGAAGTCTGCCCACGACAGCTGTTGCCAAGCCCAAACAAGAGTTTCCACACACACATGGTGGTTCCCTGCAAGGAAAGCATTACCCAGATGGACACTCCATACCCCAAAACTGATGGCGAGTTGCAGACAATATGCTCTCGCAGAAGGTCAGCGCCCGCTCTGCTCTATCTGCTGGTGAACGCTCCCAGGAGATCTCACCCAGAAGAGAAAAGGCCAGGTCTCAACTCTGGGAATTGCTTTGGCATGAAGCTCTGCTGAAGATTCAATAGATTTTCAAAGTGGAATCTTTAAAATAAGCAAGTATATTCTCAGTACAAGAACACAGGAAAAGAAAAAAAAGAAGAGACCACTTTGGCAAGTAACCGGTGTTAAATGATCCATAGAATCATAGAATGGTTTGTGTTGGAAGGGACCTTCAAGATCATCTAGTTCCAACCCCCCTGCCATGGCAGGGACACCTCCCACTAGACCAGGTTGCTCAGAGCCCCATCCAACTTGTCTTGAACACCTCCAGTGATGGAGCATCCAAAACTTCCCTGGGCAACCTGTGCCAGTGTCTCACCATCCTCATAACCTCTCCCACGCAAGATCTGTGGCCCCCAGCTCTGCTCTGCCCCACCGGCAGCTGCAGGATGTGGGCTCGGTGTTTCGGGGAGCAGCAACCCTTTCTTTTTTTCTGACTCAAGGCTGGACCAGTGACTGCACACAGTGTCAACACCTTCAGTAGGCTGGGCTGTCATTTTTGATGGTGCTTGTGGTCGTTAAAAAGACATCACGAAAGGACTTGTTGGCAAGCAAAGCAGTCTCAGCTCAGGAAACAGTTCCCTCATTTATTGCCAATCAGCAGCAACTCCGCATCACTGATTGGGTACTGAGAAAAAATATGCATAGAAACAAGTAAACAATGACCGAAACGCCTTCCTTATCCCCTCCTCACTCCCAGCTTCAGCCAGACCCCTCTCCAGCCCCACCACGGGGTTCAATTTCCCCAGAGCCCACCACAGTGCAGCAGCATGCCGTGGATGCCACCACAGACACCTCTCCTTTCCCTTGCCTGCATTCACATGGCATGTGCTTATTATTTACACTCAGTTTGATTTGCTTTCTTCACCCATGTCATCAGCAGCAAGCACGGAGAAACACCAAACTGCACAGCTCACCTTGGAAAGCCCGACTATCTCTGCTGGTAAGTACCACAAGACAGAGAGCATCAGCAACCCAACCTGAAAATGCTTCTCCTCTCCTGCCTTTTATACCACCGCTTTTTGACAAGCTTTTTCATGGCTACTTTGATGTTCACAAAAGCCCATCTCACCCCTAGGACCTGTGCCGGCTTTTAAGTCTGTAGATATCAGGCGAGGAGAAGCCCAGCAGCCTGTGGACGGATAAAGATAACCTTCAGCTTTTACACCGGAATTTGTTGCCTTTCTTATCATCTCAGAGACAGCAAAACTTGCAGGTAAATCCCAAGTGTCTCCAGACAGTCAGCCACAGCCCAGGCCACTACACAAACACCTGAAATTTAAGTTGCCATTCCTCACACCTGCCGTCCCATGGGATTCCTCCACTACAGGATCTCCATCATGCTCCATCCTCTTTCCTCTGTCCAAGCTTTCCACTCCCAACTTTCTAAACTTGTCCAAACTAAGGTTTTTTTATCCCATTCTCAACTGCTTTTAAGAAGCAGGCAGTGGCAATCTTACAGCTGCCGCACTGGGGGAAAAACCGAAGCACAAGCCACTCCTCTGACCTGGGAAAGGTTCCTCACAAGATGCAACCAACTCTAACATCGCGCCTTCCTAGGCATCAAAATCCACCAGAAAACAGATTTCAAAAGCTCTCCTGCCTGTGGGCTGCTCCTCCCTCTTCTCCTCCCCCCAGCAACACAACCGTGGCCAAAACAGCTTCAGGAACTACAAAAAATGTAAAGAAAGTGTTAGAGAAATGTATTATTAAGAGAAGGTCATAAAAGAACAACAACTTGAGAATAGCTGCAGCTAAAAATACCCAATCTCCACACCCCTTCTTTAGAGAAAACATTATCAGATGTCACTTCCCAATGGTAAAAACATGTTTCCTTGTTTTTTAATTACAGCGGTATTTTGAACACTGAATTTTCTTGCCAGGGAACACAACAAGAGACCTTGGGAAAAGGCCTCGTTTGTTGCCTCAAAGATCCTGCTTTTCGGTGCCACCTGATGGTAAAATACGGTCTGAAACTGGCACCTACAAATCTGTATTTTCTTCTAGCACCGCCTAAACTTTGCAAAAGAACTTTCAGAAGGGAACAAAGTATTTTGGCAGCCCATACAGAGCTGCAGACTGTTTGTGCAATATGGCTTTATTTTTCTTTTTTAATACTTCAGAGTATCGAGGTGGAGAACGTGGGAAGGAGATAACGTCAACAAGTGGAGCAGCGAGTGCAGAGCAAGCATCGGCGCAGGGCTGGAAACCGCCTCTTGTCTGATCCAAATTCTAGGTGGGACTGGAAAAATCTGCATGATGGACAGACTGAAGTGGTTACTTGCGCTGCTGCCCAGAATCCCCCCAGCCCTAAAGGGTCTGATCAATGTTTAGAGGACAGCAAAATAGCCATGATGTACAGCAACCCAATGGCTTCCTTCAGCAGTGGGATGAGCAGAATAAAGGCAGTCAATGAAATGTCTCCCGGCAGAGAGTTTTGTACCATTTCATTGCTTAAATAAGCTCTAGTTTATTAAATGTATGAAAAATACCCAGGAATTACTGCAGGCAGGTAAGGGAATGCCTGTGCTAACGTTTTAATGAACCAGGCAGATCCAAGGGGAAGGTTAGCACACCACAGCATGCTTCTTCCTCCAGAGATGTAAATAAAATCCAGGAATAACTTCTTAAGAAGGCCCAGAAACCTTGTCCAGGTCACACTCTTCACCTTCTAACCCTTAACCAATACACACCTTTCCCCCATTCAGAAACGCTCAAACCAGTATTTTTTACAGAAACCACACACAAAAAATTAAGTTTTGTCAATCCATTACTTTGGTGGCCAACTCTTGCCCTGCTGAGAACCCCAGCTGCTCCCTTCCCTCCACCATAAAACAAGCAGCACATTTCCGAGGTGCCCATTCCCTCTGCTCTCTGCCTGCCCACGCAGGCATCCGTACCTTTAGTCCACCCGCTCTCCTGTCAAAGGTATTTGAAACTGGATCAATGCAGAATTTTGTAGCATTGAAGATACGGAGCGTGCAAGCCTTCTGCTTCCCAGAGACGTCAAGGTGAATACCCACCAAAAAGCACCTCAAGGACTAACCTGAAAGCGATGAGTAGGAGGACAAGCACAGCTAAGTTAAAAAGTTGCTTGAGGAGGTGCACCTGCCTGCCTGGGGACCTCCCCGCGCTCTCCCGGGAGAAGAGGGACTGGGGTCACTTTGAAGGACAGCCACCAAGCAGGACCAGGGAGATGCACTGGGGAAGAGGCAGGGCTTAGCTTCACAGCCACCACCTCCCTCCATCCTCTCAGCACAGAGGAACTTGGAAGACGTGTCCGCACGATGTCATTACTGGGTTGGTGTCTAAATAAAGGAAGCTTTTTATAGAATTTCCCACTGACAAACTTAATCCGGTAAACCCTGATAGCCAAGACTTCGTCAATCAGAGGGGAAGGAAAAGGGAAGACAATAACCGTACCATCACCGGGGCCAGGACACGTGGGCAGTGACTCCGGAAAGAAACCAAAACAAACCCAAATTTACTCCCTAATGCCTGCACCTTGGGTAAAAAGCACAGGTCAGAGCAGCACATAACGTAAGGGAGATGTGTTTTTACACCATCTGTCACAAGGAAGCACAGCCTATTTCTGCACCAGGGTAGGGGAGAGAAGGATGAAGAGAAGGAGGGAGGATAGGGAGAGGAAAACTTTGTTTAAAGAGAGCAAATAAAACATACTTTCACAGCAGAGGGGTTTTCCAGCTTCGTATTACTCATGTGGCAATTACTGTGCTTCCTAAAAGCAAACTTGGGGTTTCTGCACATTCAGACGACTCTTGGCTGCAAATACCTTAAGCTCAAGTCATCAGCAAGCAGCATTTGCTGGAACTTCTGGAAAAAAATACTAATGAAAGCAAAACCAGCCGGCAGTTCGGTCAAGTTCATGTGTGCCTGTGTGTCATCCTCTTCTTCGTAACTCTTCATCACTTCCACAGCGTTACAGAGTTGGTTCCCTTTCCTCTCTCTGCTCCTTGCTGCATCTTCAGCTGGGCATCCACATGGAAAGCAGTTGCAAAAGCCCAGTGACTCATGCTGCAGTAATGTGGGTGGGAACTGCTCCCATGCCCAGCTTCTAAGGACACAGCCTTTTATGGTATTTTTAGAGTGGAAGCTGTTGTGGTTTGTAGCACTTTGCCTTTTGTCTTGCAGGAGCCTCAGAGAAAAGAGCTTATGCTCCCTGGGTGGGCTTCAGGACACAACAGTGGGGAGCCCACACAGGTGCTGAGCAAGCCAACGCCAGGATCTGTGGCCTTCCTTGCCCAGCCACGCCAGGGACGCGACCCGCTCCGTGCGGCAGCGCCAAGGCCCATCCATAGACCCTCCCACCCACACCACAGGTCACTGGGGGCCTCCACCAGCCCACAGCCTTGAACCAGATGGGAGAGCAGGGCACAGGTATGAGCTCTTCTGTGGGCGCCTTAACTACTGCAGCCCAACTTCCTAAGATGTTCCTTGCGTCCCCCGAGTCTTAGACTCTGTGGCAATACACCAACCACCTCTTCATCATCTCCAGTGAGGAGCCACCAGAACAAAAGTTCTTACCCTTGGTGGGCTGCTGGCACATGAGAAGCTGGCAGGGCTGCCAGAGACCCATCTGTCTTCCCTCAGCGTGAGCTGTTACCTTAGGACTGCATCTCTCCAACAGGCAGAAAATTTACTCCGTAGGGTTTCCATCCCATAAAAATTTAGCTGAAACAGGGCAAGAGGTTCTTAGGGAAGAGCAGGCAGGAGTGTTGCACCAAAACCAGGTCAAAAGCATCGAGGAGAAGCGCAGTGGCAGAGAAGCCACTCTCCAGGCTTGTAGACCACAGCACCTGCAACTCAAACTTGGCAAGGTAACAAAGCAGACTCAGCTGTGCTCTTTAAAAGCTCGTGAGATCAAAAAAGATCGTGAGGTCACACGTGAGATGAAGAGTGTCCCAAAACATTACCCCACAGGGCTGGAACCAGGACTCTGGTTGCAAACATGCAGCAGACTGCTTTACAGGACAGCTCTCCGCTGTCCTCTGCACATGGCGCATTATCTGCTCCAGAAGAGAAGGGTATGAAAGTTCCTGCATCCCCAATCACAACTCCAACCAGCCGCTGATTTAAATCCTTTTAAAGCTGTTGCAAGTTCAAGAGAAGATTAAATTATAATCTGCACATGCCTAAAAAGTCTAGGAGAAAAGCTATGAGGAGGAAGGAGAAAGCAGTAATCAATCCTCCTGACACAAAGCCCCTGACATTGAAGAGATTTTTTATACTCCTTCTGAAATCCCGTGAGCTCTGGAAGGAGTCAGCTTACCAGTCAGAAGAGAGGAATGACAGACCGTCCCTACAGCCGGGCTTCACCAAGTGGGGCGATGCAGCAGAAACCTGCCCTGGAGCAACTTCTCAGGTACCAGAGACACAGCAGAGAGGAAGTCTGGGGGAGGTCCATGTCAGCAAGAGCTACACAGCCCACAGCATGCCTTGGAGACATGCCAACGGCAGCAGACCACTGCAAGAAAACACCCTCCAGCCCTAATGCAAGTTACATTGCCCTCGCTCAGCACAGCATCCCCCAGAATCTGCTGCAGGAGATGCCCTACACCAGGGGTCTGGGACAGCCAGAGCTCCCCACGCACACCAGGATGGAGGCTCATGCTCCCGGAGTAGATGAAATACATTTCCAAGTTTAGAGAGCCTGGAGTCTTCCTGCTATTAGATAACAGATCGAGATTACAGAATTAAAGTTAAAAAAACAAAACAAAAAACAAAACCACGTGAAAGGCTCCATCCTGTTCAAAGGAATACAATGAATTTCCTGCAGTCTTGCCCTGAAGACCACAACATCACACCCGATTACTATCCCATCTTATTCCTAAGTCTGACAGAGCCAGCTTGGTCACAGGAAAGCCAAATGAGCTCTGTCTTGCCTCATTTTTCATTAAACAACTAATTACACGCGGCAGTGGCTGTGGACGAGGTAGGGCAAGTTCATTAATTTTCATTATCCTTTACGTGGACCAGCATTATCAAATTTGAATTTGCACTGCATCTGCATTTCACATCATTTTGAAGCTTTCATCCACCAACAAGAAAGCTTTCCCAGCCAGCACGTTCTCTGCAAACCTAAAAGCATCAGATGCTGATTCCTACAGAGCAACAACCACCCTTAAGGCAGAAGTCATAGAATCATAGAATGTATTGGGTTGGAAGGACCTTCCAAGGTCATCTAGTCCACCTTTCCCACGGTCAGCAGGGACTAGTCTCTAACTAGATCAGGCTGCTCGGAGCTCCATCAAGCCTGGCCTTGAACGCCTCCAGGGATGGGGCCTCCACCACCTCTCTGGGAAACCTGTCCCAGTGATCCACCACCTTCATAGTCAAGAACTTCTTCATAAGGTCCAATCTAAATCTCCCCTTCTCTAGTTTAAAACCATTGCCCCTCGTCCTGTCACTACATGCCCTTAAGTCAGCTGGTGTCACCGCAGCCTGGGCTTGGATGCATCCATGCTTGGACACATCCAGGCTTTACGGCTGCTGGTGTCTCCAAAGGAGCAAATCCAGATAGTCCCTCCAAGCACTTGCAGCCCTCTCCTCCCCCGGTGACCACCCTGCAAAACCCCACTGGAGCTGGACCAGCCTGTGGCTTGCTGGGATGGCTGCAGGAAGGGACGGATGCCTCCCTCCTGCTCTTCATGGGGAAAGGGCTCCCTTTAAAACCTGCCTGCAGACGACGCAAGGCAGAGGAAGAGGCGCAGGCTGACAGCATTGTTTAGCTGGAGGACACAACCCTGGTTCCACTGGAATTAATGGGAACGCTGCTAATGAATTTACAGTCAAACTCTGATTTCCACTGATCTTCACACAAGGCCCATCTGAACTAGAAAGGAGCGTTTGCTGGAAAGGCTGAGCTGCTCCGAGCTCTGGTTCCTCATGAGTTTTCCCTGCTTATCTTCTTCTGTCCCCTCCCCAGATTTGCAGTTGGGTTTAAGCCCACAGCAGCTTCTGCTCTGGACACATCCCAAAGCAGCTTGTATCATCAGGGTTGAGCTTGATGCAATGACTACAGAAACTCTTGCCAGCAAAAACCAGCCAAACAAAAAAAACCCCCAAAAGATAATCTGAGAATCTCCATAAGATCTGCAGCTAGTGTACTCCTCCAGCGGGACCAAAACTGCTTAAAAGCCAGGTAAAAGCCTTCCACAAAGAGATGCAGACAGCGGCAGCAGATGCTAACACCCAACTTCCAGAGCCCTTTAAGATAAAGAAGTTCTTTGTTGCCATCCCAGTGAGGAGAAAAGATGGGGACAGTGGACCATGACACAGCTGGCACTTAAAACGTTTTATAGGAAAGGAGTGGGGAGGGAGCAGAAAGAGAAGCATCCTGCTGTGTGCAGACGTAATGACCTATTACTCTCACCAGGGTCACAGTTTTCAGCTAAGGATACACTTGGCTGGAACCAGCCTGTAAATTACACTGGAGGCTTTAAAAGCCTTGCATGAAAATGCAATAAAAGAAATAAAAATCAGCTGGGCAGGTTCTGACAACTCATTTTTTCCCCATCCAACACAATGCTGCGCAGAGAGACGTGGCATGAATCAACCCTTTCTGGCAGCACACGTCTAGCCAGGAAGGGCAGGACACGTCACCATGCCAGAACATGGGGAACACTCTCCAAGGAGCTCTGTTTACCCAGCGGGAGCCAGTGCAAGCCCTACACAAAGCCTGCAAGTACATTTAAGGCTCAAAAGTCATCTGAAACAGGTCCATTCACCCCTCCCATTCCATAAATACAATCCAAATTGGGTCATCTCCCAACAATAAGTGAATGACACTCATTTAAGCCTCCGCTGCAGTGCTGACATAATCTGGGCCCTTTCATTCTCCTTGTACTGCAAGTGCTAAAGATGCTTTTGTACATCCTCTGAAGTACTCCATTTAAGAAACCATGGTAACTAGGGCATTGCATTCAGCTGCTCCTGGAGAAAAAAAAGCCATTCCCCTTCCCTCTCAATAGGCTCTTAGGAGGCCTGGACAGGAAAACATGGCCCAGTTCAAGCTCAGCTTCACCAGGATGGCTCGATTTGTGCCAGTGAGATGCCAGTGAGCACGATCACTGGGTACCACTGGGGTGACAAACACCAGCGGTATGGTGGCATATGGAGAAAGAGAGCCCTTACCTGTGTCCTGCAGCTGAGCAGCCCCCAGAAGTCCCATTTTAAGTCATCAGGCTTGACAGCACAACCAGAGCATTCAACAGATAAAACATCATATTTCCTTTGAAAACTATAGAGTGCTCCTAAATCTCTCCAGTTCTTTAGGGGATGACAAGATGACTCAGTTCCGGTATTTTAGCATGACATTTTTTCTGGAGTGGGTCCAGAGAAGGGCAATGAAGCTTGGTGAAGGTTCTTGAGAACAAGACTCGTGAGGAGTATCTAAGTGACCTGGGGTTGTTTAGTCTAAAGTAAAGGAGGCTCAGGGGAGACCTTCTGGCTCTCCACAGCTCCTTGAAAGGAGGCTGGAGCCAGGTAGGTGTTGGTCTCTTCTCACAAGTCACAACCAATAGGGCAAGAGGAGATGGCGTCAAGTTACGCCAGGGGAGGTTTAGGTTGGACGTTAGGAAAAACTTCTACAACAAAAGGGTTGTCAAAGACTGGACCAGGCTGCCCAGGGAAGTGGCTGAATCGCCATCCCTGGATGTATTTAAAAGCCATCTAGATATGGTACTCAGGGACACAGTTTAGAAGTGAGACTGGTGAAGTCAGATAACGGTTGGACTTGATGATCTTAAAGGTCCTTTCCAACCATAGTTATTCTGTGAAGGACCAGGGGAACCAAGAAGCAAGGTTTCTGTTACCTTTGCATCGCAGTAGAAGTTTAAGGAGTTTTGATGGGTTGGTTTTGGCTTTTTTTGCTCATTCCTAACAGCTCAGAACTGTGACATTTCCCTGCACAGCAGCTCTGGAAGTTCATCTGCTGGCACCGGTGTCCTCCTCCTTTCTGAAATGGAAACATTCAGAGGTGTGGGCATGGAGATCAGATGGAAAGAACACAGAAGCCATCACTAAAAAAGCCATTAGCTGGGAAAAAACCCACAGTTATAAAAAAAGGGACATTTTTTCTAAGATGGAAGGCCCATTATTTGCTTTTTAAATAAGGAAAACATTCATAGCTCTGTGTTCATTAAGTAATAAATAAATAATTCACATGCACCAGCAGCAGAAAGTCTGACAACTTCAACATGACTTAAATGTTCCACTACTCTTTATATACAATTTTAGCAGAAATTTTTCCAAATCCCACTACATACTGTTATAAAGCTAAGACTTAACGTTTTAAAAATAAAGCCTTTAACCACAGCATCTGCAAAAATACCCAGTAAGCCCAGGTACCAGCTCAGCTCTGAGCCTTCTTGTGAGACACACAGACTGAAGGTGTTCAGAGGATCAACCACTGTGCCCGTACTTCTAAACATAGGGGAATAACATTAAAAAGAGCATTAACCTTAAGTAAGCAGTGAAGAAAAAAAGCTAAAATAACAAGAGATGCATGCAGCAAGTAAGTGTTTTATAGCCAGTATTTAGGGTTGTTTTGTTGCTATTTTTCTTGAGACTATAAGAGGACTCTCCATCATAAGAACTGTAGGGAAAAAAAACTCGAAACAAAACATATGAAAAGCTACCACTCCTGGCATCGCTCTGGCAGAGCTCTGCTCATTGAGGCTTCTGAAGGTAGAAATTTATTACATGAATTAATGAAGAGAATTAATTTGCAGAGGACCAAGCCAGGGAGCAGCATCCCCGTCTCCCCTGGCATGAGCACGGCAGCTCCTGGCTGTGCTCCTCCGTCTCCACCACAGACGAGGCAACTGGGAAGAGTCTGCTCACAGTCAAGTTTATGAATGTTTCAGCAGTTGCCTCCTCCTTCCAGCAGCTGCCCAAAAGCTTACCCAAACCTGGGCCCCCTGCCACACCATCCGGCTGCCCCAACTAATGAGCTCCTCTGTTTGCAAACCCAAGCCTTGACAGACACTCTCTGGCACACGGGTACGTAACACGCTTGGCACAACCACAGATGCTCCCAGCTCCCAACTTGCCGCAAGGCTCCTCCATCCCTGCTCCGTGCACCTCGTGGGACCTGGCCCCTTGACTTCGGACCAGCAAGGGCTGACACTTCAA
Organism: Eurystomus gularis; assembly: GCA_013400335.1. Lineage (NCBI taxonomy): Eukaryota > Metazoa > Chordata > Aves > Coraciiformes > Coraciidae > Eurystomus > Eurystomus gularis. The sequence continues at coordinate 238,256 of VZZY01005360.1, forward strand.
AGGCTCTGCTCCAGCAGGGAGGCAGAAGGTCAGGAAGAAGCTCTCCAGCAGCATTTGACTCTGCTTTACAAATCCAGACTGTGCCAAGCTCCATCTCATGGTGGAAAGAACACATGGGCACACCAAGCCCCAGAGAAGTTTAGCTCCTGGGACCACTAATGCCAACTAGACTGTGGCAAGTCACCTTAATGCATAACATCTGACATCTTTGGTCCACGCTCTCTGCCTTCTTTCAGGGGAAGGACAGGTCCATGGTATACGTCACCCTGAACAGCAGAATTTTGGTGTTGTCTTGCCACAAGGTTCTTCAGGAACATGAAAGACCAAAGAAAGCTACTTGCACTTGGAGTAAGAGATAGAGAAGTCTGCAGTGATCTGCCATGGCATAGGGAAAAAACAGCTACCAAATGTTTTTCAGAGAGCGGATGACAGCAGCACCAGCCACCAGAAGATGGAGAAAGGGGAGAGTTTTAAGGAAATCCCATCGTAAAGAAAAACCAAAACACAGAGGAAAAAGTTTCACCAAATTCAGTCCCCACCCAGTTTCTACTGAATTGCTTTTGATGGACCTCCAGTCCTCTCAAGATGGACCAACACAGACAAAACAAGGCTTGGCAGACTTAACTTCCAGCCTGCTCCCTACAACAGTCACCTTGAGCAGGAGCCCTGGCTCATGGTAACTGGCACAGCTTCCCCACTGCCTCCAAAGTCCTCTTCAAGTAATATCTCTGCACAAAGCAGAAATCCATAGACCAGGAAAACCCGCAGCCGTGTCCTCCCTGTCCTCCCCATACACCACAGTAAATAAAGCTGCTGGAAAGTGTATTATCTGTTGTGGAGCATGACGACCAATTCACTGGATGCACGACAATTTCCATCAGGTCATCTCAAGCTCTTGCATAGGAGGCTGGGAGTTGAGCTTTGGGTGTGTCAGATTTTTGTGTGTGGACATCAGCTCTGACAATTCTGAGGAAACAAGGATGGTCATTTTCTTATCACAGCATTAGGAAAGCTGAAACAAGTTTGCAGCTTTTAACAGAGTGATTAAATGGAGAGAGCAGCCAACTTCTGTCTTCCTCTAGACAAACCACTGAGATCACTCTGGTAGCGAGCATCGCGCTCACTTCATTTTTAGCCGGAAAGACAGACAGTGCAAAGGGGCGTCCAGCTACAGAATGGAAAGACCGGTACACTGCCTATGTTTCAGCAAGAAAATCAAATGCAAAATGTGCAACAAAATGCCTGCTGAGTAATAGATGTGGGGTCACGTGGGCATGCTTCCAAATTCCTTCTCTTCAGCATGTTCCACAACTCCTCCAGCAAGAAAGTCAATGCAATGAAGCACAGAACGCTTTTTTAACTAAGTCTGCCACTACCCTATTTTCTCTCCAAGGAGAAGGTCAACTCTAATCCTCTTCAAAGCATCCATAAAACGTTAGTCTGTACGCAGGCTCCAGAGCAGCACAGTCAAGGCAGACAGTAGTGGGTGTTACCAAAAAAACAACAAAAAAAAGCATCTGTGCACCTAGGCAAGAAACAAAACAACCTGCAGGAGCCACTGGTGTCATGCAAACCATGTCAGGAACAAAGAGCAACTGTCCAAAGTGAAAGACCGTGAGACAGCGGATTTTAAAAAGCCAAATACAAGGAGGAAATACTTCCAAATGAGCCACAACTGGGTTGTTCCATGCTCTGCTACTCAGAGCAAGTTATAGGAAGTGTCTGCAAAGTTACATGCAAATTGCAGGAGAACAAGACCATCTGCAGCTGTTAAACCCAGAGATTCCTTCTCCTTCCCTGAGGATCCACTCTGGGAGTCAGTAGGGGGAAAATACTGCCCGGGTTGGACCTTAGCTAGAGCCAGCGTGGAAGGTGTTCCACTCTTGAGTTACCACACATTGGCTTTACAGCTAAGCTGAGAGGAGCTCTGGGCTCCAGCATGCATCCTCCCTCTGTGCTGGCATCCTAAGAGACCATCTCCATCAGGACTCTGCAATATGAGCAGGCCAAGAAGGGATCACAGATACTTCTAACTGTCCTTCGGAGGTCACTTCTTCTGAAGGTTTTTAGCCACTTCTGCCTCAAGAAAGGAAATCACAAGGACTTTATGCACATCATTCAACTTGCCCTCCAAGCCCAAGCACCTTGTCAGCCTTCTTCCTTGATGTCAGAAATCACATGGGTGCATAAGAGGAAGCATTTGCTTGCTGCTGCAGCTACTTTTCAACCAGGCTGACCAAATCTTCCTATTTCTCTGCACTCCTCCTGTCCTTCCCGCTCTTGGCAGCTGCTTCAAGCATTGGTGCACACCACGAGCAACTCTCACACCAGGTTACTCACTTCTGAATATGAGGAGACAAGACGTCTAAGGTATTAAAATAACAGGTTACGAAAATGTTATGAAGATGCTCTTACCAGTTGCTGGTTAAATAAAACTCTGAGCTCTAGGACATTACAGACAGTAATACTGAGCATGATGATGACAATTAAAGACTCTAGGCCAGGCAGCTGTTGCTCCACAGAGAGGTGCAGATAAGCGATGTGGAACCAGCCACCTCCGGGGCTGGTGGGGACCCTTCAGCAAGGGAGTGTGAAACCCCTTTGTAAAGATGCACGTGCAAATGCGTTAGGCTTCAGGGCAGAAAAATCCCTCCACTGAGAAGGCTAAAACCAGGACATCCCATCAGTGGGGTCCGTGCATTCATGGTCCCCCAGCTGTGAGAAAATGCGAGCTGACAGCAGTACTCATACACGCGGCCTGTCCTCTCTGCTGCTCACTAGATTTACGTGCCAACAATGCAGCCCGTGGGCATATCATACCTTCAGCATCCGCTAAAACAACCCTTCCTCTCATCCCTTCTCCCGCCTCATGCCAGCCAGGCTCCTGGCAAGTAGGAGAGTAACCAGACAGCCCTCCTGCTCCCGTGTCTCCAAGGATGCATCCTTAACCCAGCATTAAAGACTCTATAGTCATAAAAGCACTAACCTAAGCACCTCAGCCTTGAGCCAGGCTTTCTGATAAAACAAGCCATCTCAGCAAGTGTCCTGCAGACCAGGGCTCTTACCACACCACCATGAGGAGATGCTCGTGCAGAGCAGCCAAGCAAGGCCCTCGGTGCTGCTGCACACCAGCGCTGTGCTCTGCTTTACCATGCAAGCCGAAAACGGAGGAGAATGCTGGGACCAGGCTCCCTTCCTTCCCACCGTGCTTCTCATTACATCAAAACAACGGTGGAGAACAGAACCAGAGGTGCCCTGGAGAGGTATGTCTCAACTCATCCGACAGAGAAAGACCTGAGATGTGGCTTTCCTGTGTCCTAGCTCAGCATCTTCCACCACTCTTCACCACCCAGCCTCCTTTTGCCTAGGACTGCACCACAGGAACATCCGCATTCCCATCACTGGGCTATGAAGTGCTTGCCATCTCCAAACTGCAGGTTTCTGGCCAAAGTAGCAAGCCTTTGGAGGTCTCTGATGACTTGTTTTTTCCTTCCTCACCTATATCGGTTCATCTGAACAGCAGATGCTTCCTTTGCTGGTTTTGGTTTCTGTTTTGTTAGGAGGTTTGCTTGCTTTTCTTATTTGAGTTGCATTTAACAAAAAGCCCAGCTCCGGGCTATGGTGTAATCCATGCATTAGGCAGGCTGGCAGACTGCTCTTTTACATCTGCTGGGCTTTTTCTTTTCAATTCCAGGGCAGGCGAATAGCTCAGCCTCTGGGGAAAAGATATAGCACTTTCATACATCTCAAACTGAGCCGAGTGCTCCAGCACAGAGCTTGCAAAACGCTCGGTGCCCTCCAGCATCTGCTCTGTAGACAGAGAACACCAGGGGACGAGCTTCCCAAAGGCCGGCAGCTCCTCACCCCTTCACTGCCGAGGGTGTCCCAGAAATCCTCTGAAGAGCTTGAAAGCATCCAATAAGCACCCATCTCCCTGCTACGTTCATTAGTGGTAATTCTAGATTTGGAAGGGAAATAACATGCAAGTGAAATTAATCCAAAGACTCGTCTTTGGTAGGGTCACACTTTCCACCAAAAAGCAGTGGATTGCCCAGTCTGCAGATCAGTACAGCTTGTGAAGTACTTGGTAAGCACAACCACTGTGACTTCTCAAGATCAGTCCAATATCCAGGGCAATCCTTCATTAGATATATTAACAGTTATGAATAATATGAATGACTACATCTATAAGTACAGTTATACACAGGTAAACCCCCCCCGTGTGCGTTTTGCAGGGTGTTCGTATCATATCAATACCCAAGTCATATTTTCACATGTGCAATTGCAACTATTTAAGAAAACATCAGGCATCTAGCTTCTAAATTATTAACACTGACTCTGTTTTCTCACAGCTTTAGCAATCTTATTCAGGATAGCAGGGGAATATTTTATCATGGACACCGATACAAACATGCAAGTACAGCAGAACAAAAGTGTCTTGTACCTCTGCAGCCACCCTGGAAGGGCAGAACCAAAGCGATTCTTGGTAGTATAGGTACAGGAGCCATTTTAGCTATAGTAGTTACCACTATCATTACCTCAACAGCATAATGAATGCGTTATGGCAAGGTTCTAATAACAGGCTCTTCACAAGGTGTGCCAGCTGCAAACCCTTCCCGTAGGATTTTGCGTGACAAAGCGATGCCAGGCCCGATACTGTGCTTGAGCAATGGAAAAAAACAGACTTTCAGGCAGATTCCCGGGACAACCACTCACAGGCAGACACACCAGCGGTTTTTTCCACCGACGCAGTGAGCTGGGTTTGCTCACAGGCTTTTCCATAGCAGACACACAAAGTCCCTCCACTCAAAGTTTAATCCAAAGGGTTTCCATCACGAAAGCGGGAGTCTCTTTCACCACCCACCTGCCAAACCTCTGAGGCTAGAAAGATCAAGCAACCTGCATAGTCCATGGATATGGTTTTTTTTCCTCCTTTCTAATTCCCCCCCTCTCCCCAATTAACATACCAATAGCCTTGGCACCAGGCTATTTACAGAAATGTTCTCTCTCAATGCTAACACTACACATTTATCCAAGAGAGCTTCTGAACTGACATAGAGGACCAGCTAATTTAAACACAACCCAGCCTACCTGAAGGGCTTTTAATATACCAGGCAAAAGGAGTTCAAGCCAGAAACTGCCACAGCATGGAGGTGACTACTAGTCATCTCATCCTGGAGGCCTGAAGGGCATCTCCAATTTTGGTGGCCGAAAGAGAAGGAAATGGCATTTTCACTCAGAAATAATATTCAAACAACTGTCTGAATTCAGGATTTAGGCAACTGCCAATCACAAGCCCTTCTGAAAATTATTTTTTTTTAACTCACCTCTAATTCTAACCAGTTATTTTCAAAGAAGAGCAGAATCAACTTCTGACCTTATACCTTTGGTGTTTTTAGGTAATCATGACTACACCTACCTAAGAGATGCTGCAGTGACACGGTCAGGCCCTTCACGAAATTATTCCTTTATTTAACCTACACATAAAGCCTTCAGAAGGCTGAACACAAGGATTTTTGGCTGGTACCTGAAAACGGCCAAAGAAACAACTGCTTAGAGCAACCTTAAGTGAAACAAGGTTAAAGGAGAAAAGAAAGTGCATCTTTTCCTATGGAAATAAAAGTCATTACCATGCTTGGAGTATTACTCGAGGTCAATATAAGCAAGCACTGCGTAATTTTGGAGAAAAATAATTAATATCCCTCCACAGCTATCATCAAGCCTCTCAGAGAGGCTGACACAGCAAGGCATGACTTGAAGAGGGTTGAAACAGGAGGACGCAACCGCTCCAAGACCAACCCACCACCAGCAGCAAGCAGGCATACTACAGCTGCCCTGCCGTAAAAACCAACCAAGGAAAAGCACCTCACCAAAAAAATCCAGAAAGTTTTAAATTGTGATTAAATGTACACAAGTTTGCAGTTTTAAACAGATGAACTTGGAAGAGATGTTCTGAGAAACGTTCCTCTCGTGGTTTTTCTAACGGCATCATCATAGTATAAAGGGGAGAATCTAATTCATTCAACATGCTTCTGGCCTCTGGTTTCTTAATCCAAACATTTCTCTATGACCATTTCAAGTAGTCAGATGACATGGAGGCTGTTTTGACTAGAAGATGCACCACTAGTTTCTCACATGTGGATTTTATTGCAAAATTCTGTGTTACGCTGGAAAAATGCTAATTCAAAGGATAAATGAGAACAGAGACTTGAAAAGGTTATTACTCTTTACATGTGTCCCATTCTCCCCCCTCTACTCTTTAAAAATTTTATTTCTTTCCCTATTTTAAGAGGCACAACAGCTGAGGAGCATGTTGTTCATTAGAGCACATCCATCTCAGTTGGTCAGCTGTGGCAAGTACTTAAATTGCACCATTCAAGCAGTTAACAGTCAGGAAACTTATCTCCTGAGCATCACATCACACGCTGCAAACACTGCAAGGCCATGGTAATTAGCTGGCGGTTGAGAAGATCTCAGTGACTTGCCGTGGGTGGCTCGCATCCCGTTTGCTCATCGCAGTCTTCTTACTGCCCGATCAGCAGACCCCCGGTACCCAGCAGACGAGAACATCTTGCCCCGCTTGACAAGATCCATGTTTGTTAGCAGAGAGGGGAAGTAGGTAGACACATCCCCGGAGACATCCCTGCTATGCCACAGGTACTATCTGGGCTGATGTAACCCAAAGCCTTTTGCTGGCATTCAGTGCTCCAAGGGGAGGGGCAAAACCCATGAAGCCCACTTCTCATTTAAAAGATACTTAGCTCCCAAAAAGTCTGATTAAAGGAATTCGTTATTGCAGCTCATTTTAAATTAGGGAAGCAAACAGAATCATAGAATCCTTTTGGTTGGAAAAGCTCTTTAAGATCATTGAGCACCACATCTGCACGATTTAAACCCCTCCAGGGATGGTGACTCAACCACTGCCCTGGGCAGCCTGGGCCAGGCCTTGACAACCCTTTCAGGGAAGAAATTTTTCCTAATGTCCAACCTAAAGCTCCTTTGGCACAACTTGAGGCCATTTCCTCTTGTCCTAACACTTGTTCCTTGGGAGAAGAGACCAACACCCGCCTCTCTACAACCTCCTTCAGGCGGAGGTAAGAGAGCAACGTCTCCCTTGAGCCTCCTTTTCTTCAGACTACATAGCCCCAGGTCTCTCAGCCGCTCCTCACCACACTTGTGCTCTAGACCCTTCCCCAGCTTGGTTGCCCTTCTCTGGACACGCTCCAGAATCTCGTCTTTGCACAGCCAGAAGATCACACTGTGAACAAACCAAGGGAGGTTTGCAGATGCGCACCATGCTGGGCCCACAGGGTCCAGCTTCTGAGTTCAACGTAGGTAAAGAGATAAAGGTCTTTGGTGCAAAGCTATGTCAAGCCTGGCAAATGTATATGCACACGGACCCTAATGATAACAATCTGTTATTTCTGGAGGGAACTTGGTGGGGGAGAAAAAGGCATCGGGCTGGAAGAGCAGAACAGATTTAACATGTGGGATGCAATGCAGAAACCAGAAGTTGCAGGGTTTGTTATGCTGTTAGTAACGTTTCAACAAAAGTCAGCTGCACCGAGCTTATGAAGTCCTGCTTAAAGCTGAACTTGGTGTGATCTTAACTGAAACCTGGCCAAAACCCAAGCAAAAAGCCCCCAAGAATCACGCTTTCAGAAACCCGAATGTGAGCACTACAAAAGCAGTCTTCCTGCCTGGAGCTTTGAATACGAGACTCTCTTTGACAGGAAAAATGTATTTTCTGCAAAGTGACCCAAAGGATTCCAGAAGCATTTAGGAGACTGCTTTAGTCAAAGTCAAGGGGGGGAGGGGGGAAAGCCCATAAAATTGGAAGACAATGTGAACAATGCTGAGCTATTCATTCAAAAATGAAAGCTGCTCCTGGGAGAGAAGGGGAACTGCCCACCACAAAAGCTTTGGAAAACACTGCCCAAAACCCTCAGGAAAGAAAGAAAAAGGAAAACATTCTTTCAGAAATCAGGGCTGATAAAAGCGACACAGGAATTACAGCCGTTGCACGCTAGGAAATAAAGACCAAAAAGAAAATCGCCATGGTCAAGCCGCTTATCCTAGCTCCCACAAGCCTGGTTTTTGCCCAGTTTAATCCAGGAGCACATGTAGCAGAGACCCAGCACGGGGGTTCTGGCAGTCCCCATCACTCGTGCCATGCTGGGTTGCAGCCCGTGGTCCTCCCACGGCTCCCACCCAGGCGTGGGGCCAGCCCGGCCACCACGCCTGGCACCACGCCTGGAGGCTGTCTCTGCTTAGCACCATGCCAGGGACAGAAAACAAGGAATGAAGGATTGATTGTGGAGGCAAGAAGACACCTTGTTGGCCGCGTGAGCCCCTCTCCTTGCCTCAGAACCAAACTACATCTCCTAATGTAAAGGGTGAGGGCCTCCCAAGATGGGACAATGCACGTGCAAATTAAATACAGGGCTGTGAATGGGAACAGCAGCAAACATAGAATCATAGAATGTATTGGGTTGGAAAGGACCTCTGAAGGCCATCTAGTCCAACTCCCCTACAATAAGCAGGGACATGTCTAACTAGGTCAGGTTGCTCAGAGCCCCATCAACATCTCACTTGTCCTCCCATTACTTGAAGAAAATTGGTGTCTGCTGCTTTGTCTCCCTCTTCCACAGATTATTCCTTCAAAAAATCCTCGTTGTAGCAGGGGTATCTTTCAAGCCAGCACCTATCTTAGAATCACAGAATTGTTTTGGTTGGAAAAGCCCTTTAAGATCATTGAGTCCAACCATTAACCTGTACCAAGTCCATTGCTAAACCATGTGCCTCAGCACCACATCTGCACGGCTTTTAAACACGTTCAAGGATGGGGATTAAACCACTGCCCTGGGCAGCCTGGTCTAGGCCTTGACAACCCTTTCAGGGAAGAAATTTTTCCTAATATCCAACCTAAAGCTCCTTTGGCACAATTTGAGGCCATTTCCTCTTGTCCTAACACTTGTTACTTGGGAGAAGAGTATGACCCCACCTGGCTCCAACCTCCTTTCAGGGAGTTGTTGAGAGCAAGAAGGCAAGAAGGTCTCCCCTGGGCCTCCTTTTCTCCAGGCTCAACAACCCCAGGTCCCTCACCAGACTTGTGCTCTAGACCCTCCACGAGCTCCACTGCCTGGACCTGCTATCTTGCAATCTATAATGCTAAAGATAGTGCTATCTTTATCTTGTGGATAAATCTCAGCATATTTAAATGCAACCTGCTAAATCACTGGGAGGTTGTGCTTCTCCTCAGTGTGATCCTCATCGCGCAACTTGGAGTTACAGAAACACACAGGGGCTGATGGCAGCACTGTCAGCATCATTGCACGCCATGCACGTACCAGTCCCTGTCCTCCTAAAGCAGCCTTCAGACAGTCCTATTTCCACTCAAAGCATGGCCAGCAAGGCCCCCAAAACAAGAAAAAAATAATTTCAGTAACGAGTTAATCCCAACAAGCAATCCAAGCAAGGGGCTGTAACTTCAGTTCCATAAATCTCCAGCACACCCAACCCAAGTCATCCAGCAATGCTATCGCTCTCCTTCCCTTGCCTCAGTTACAATATCTCAAAGACCTAAAAATATTATTTAACAATCCAGCAATTCTTCTGAGAGCTACTTAGGATAAAAAAACACAAACAAACAACAAAACCAAACCCAGCCCTTATCAGATGAGACCAGCAGGACTCCAGAGCGGAGCAATGGCATTTGTCTAGAAAAAGTGGCACCATTCAGGCAGTCTCAAGCAAGGAGCAAAACACAGGCAAAACAACTCCTAATGAAAGCTCTATCTTTTATCCGAGGAAAACAAACAAGTGAACTACGTGGAAACTCAGCCAGAAAGAAAAAGCAACACAATCCTTTGTGAACTGATAAAATATTAGATAGCCCGTTGCCTTTCTAGCTTAGAGAGAAAAAAACAGAATCTTCCTAAGTGTTTAGATTCTTTCTCAATCTGGGATATGTTTTTTGGCAGCAAGCCCGGGTTTCACCTGAGGGTAATGCAAAAAGGAACATGAAAAGCCCCAACGCGAATGACAACTGAAGAGCAGCCATCTGCGTGGGTGTTTCTCTTTCCAAACCAAACTTGCAGTGAAAAGGGTTTTCCAACGAGTCAGCCAAGGAAGGGGAAACTTCATCTAGAGTCGCAGTGGGACCTGCCTGGAGAGCACGCTTCATGCAAGTATCCGGGCTAAACCCATTCCCCGTGCCACCACCAGCAGCCCTCCCAGATGTCCGTCTGTCTGCAGTTCCTTATCTTCCCTTTTAAAAACGGCTGTGAAAGCTGCATGCAACGTGTGGCAAGTAATTACACAGCAAAGCAGAGCACAACAACCTCAAGGGATAGGTAGCAATTTAGAGAGGCACCAAACACTGACCCTCCACGAGATCTCCACGTGTGGAATCAAATTGAAAGACTCCTAAATTGGCGCTGTCATGCTTAGTGGGCCGGGTGAGCACCAGCTGTGAAACACCCGAGGAACACGTCTGCATGCCACAACTGCTCACCTGCGCTAAACGAAGAGTTCTGAACCCGTGAGCTGAACCTTGCAAAGGTCAGCCGCATCCCGCGCCACAAGCAACCCAGACAGCCACCCCACTGCTGCAACCACGTGTGCAGACCTCATTTTCAGCGTTCAGCCACAGACAGAGCTGCTCCTCACCTGACAGAATACCCGGGGCTGGAGGCCACCAGCCAAGCAGAGCTCTCAGCCTGCTCCAAACCCAGCACATTTGCAAGACAGGCTAGAGCAGATAGAGTCTTGAATTAGGCTGCTCAGCATCCATCCGGCTCCTTCAGAGCAGCTCCTCCACCACCACTGGAGACTGGGTATGGCTTTGGACAAAAGCACCTTCAGTCCAACCCAGGATGGATATTTTCACGGCGCCTTCACCATCAGATTACACTATATGCCCACATACTTGAAGCATCATTCAACAGTATCAGTAAAAAATGTACTGATAGGAGAAATATTTTCCTCCCAAGCTTGAGGTGCGCACCTCCTCCTCCAATCACTCGGCTGCTGGAGCAAAACCCTCCTTGCTTTCACTGAAGGGTCAGAAGAAAAGCTGATGCCACAAGATTCCTTCTCGTTTTGTAACAAGCTGCTGTAAAAGGAAATTGAGCTGAATATTCACATGCTTAAGGCCATTTAAAGTAGAGACTGGCTTCCTAAGGTGTGAGGGTTCTTCTGGCCTCTGAAGGGAAGAGACAGAGAGGAAGAGAAACATCCTTTGGGAAGAAAGCACTAATAAGATGGGAGTTCCCCTGAAATAATTAGCTATATAATTACAGGTCACTGGGGGAATGGCAAGCATGGGGCTGACTGCTGCAGCAACACTGGGATACACACAGCATGTTCTGCATCCCACATGGACGTGGGATTTGCAAACAGGTTCGCAACAAGCAAGTCCCCAGGGAACTAGGGAAAACCAAGTAGATAAAACAACCCTAATTTGCCAGCCAGTATAGGTGGTTTTTCAACAGGAAGACAGTAACAGGTCTCAGGAAAAAATAAGCTCCCTCCAGATCGAAGAGGGTCGTTTCTGCACTTAATTTCTCCCAGTCTTCTCAGGAAGTCTTCCTTTCCAGGAAACAGCAGAGACCTCCCCCACTGCATAAACTCTTTTATCAGGTTAAATTAGATTAATTCCCCCAGGAAGATTCCTGCTCTAAACAGCTGATGGGTGCTCTTACCTGGACTCTCATGGTGCTTCCACCTCAGTGACTGAAACAGCACTTAAAAGTTTCATCCCCAATTCTTTCACAAAGATACGGCTCCATCACCTGCAGACAACGCAAACCCACTCGGGCTGAATGCAGACTACACCTAAAATCCCAGTGCTACTTCCCCTCTTCCTTCTGGTTTCCAAACATGCAGAGGAAAACTGAAACTCCACAACTTCTCCTTGTTTTCTCAGTGGAACCCTGACAAAGCTGCTGCGCAATTGTCCACCATTGGGAGGAAACAAAAGAAGGATAAAGCAAACTGCAGGAGTTCACCTGCAGCAGCAAACAAACCATTCGTGTGCCCACACGTGGAGCACATTTGTCAGAGGAGCGAGTATCAAAGGCTTCACACACAGTCATCCGCTCCCTGGTGTCTCCTCAGCCATCTGGCATTTGCAGCATCAACAGCTAACAGTAACAAAGATGACTCTGTACTAAGAGTGGTGGAAGTGTCAGGGGAGATGCAAGAACAAGCAAAGATCTCCGCACCTCTGAAGGGCAGTTATTCACCTGAGGAGCCAGTTCAAGACCCGGAATGGCTAGGAGCAGTTGGTGAAGGCAATGAGGCACATGAAGACAGTTTGTCCCTGGAGCAGCAGCTGGGGAGGAGAGGAGGAGACAGCTGCAGCACTGCCCCAGGACATCCCACACGCCACCCGGTTCCTTTCAGGTATCTCACAAGGGTACTCAAACACCAGGATGATAGCATCTCATCACAAAGCTCCACCCTTGGTGAAGCTCCAGTAGTCCACGTACGGCACAACCGGACAGTGCAATGCACTTCATGGACATACCCTTCCCACGGACGCTGTGGTTAAGGTGAGTCGCGAACTCACTGCTCAGCGCCAGGCCAACAGATTGGCTGCATCGACCACCAGACCTGCAACAGCAGCTCCCATCCATCCACTGCTGGTTGACCCCCGTGGTAGCCGTCACGAGGAAAAACAAGAGCAACCCAGACCGAACTATCCACTGCAGCAAAGTTCTCAACTGGTATTACTCATCCTTATGCTCTCACTACAGCATCTCAAGCTATTTTTTCCAGTCAGCTTTTTCACTACCTAATACGACATTTCCTCTCCCTTCCCCCAGCCCGACTATTTGGTGAAATCGCTTCTTCTGCAAATTGCACTGCAAACGCTGAACTTTTGCCAGTTAGACAGGGAAAGCCTTGACTAAAAATAAACCCTGTTTCAGAAAATAGATCCCTTTCCAGTACAATGAAGTAGTGGATAATGCATGCAAGCAGACCTGCCAGGAGAACACAACCTCCCCATCTGCCTGAGAATCTCCTCGAACTCAACAGATGGACAGTTGCAACTACTGTGACTTGGACTTCTCAAAAGAAAAAAAGGAGGGGGGGGGAAGGAGAGAGGTACAGTTGAGAGAGAGGTAGGGTTGAGGGTGCTGGGGTAAATCAAGTTTCCACCTGTTTTGTCAGGAAGAGAAGCGCCACCGCCACTTGCCTGCACCCCTGTGAACCGAGCTGCTCATAGCCCATATGGGAGGAAGAGGATGACACACTGCTCCTCACACAGCCACAACAGGAGGTGAAACCCTGTTACAGGAAATTCGCTGCAATTCAGGCGTGTAAGAGAACAACTTGGGCTTCTGCCACCTGAGTCACCAGGAGTCTGGGGCACTGACTCAGCTGGTTCCCGCAGACCCACAGGCACCTGCAGCAGTCCACCAGCAAAGGGAGGCCCTCCTACCTTTGCTGTTCCCCTCCTCGTGGTGGCTCTTGCCTAAAATGAGGCGTTTTATGCTACAAAGTTAATTGAAAAAAAGGAAAGCGGAACGAGAAGGCTGGCACGGGAAGCTCAGGCAGCGCTCCACTAACCAGCTCCACTGTAAGCTCTGACGTGGAGAGCACGTCTGCTTGTACGGTGTGACAAACCCCAGGAAATACAGGGGATTCGCGTGGAAACGGCTCCGCCCTGACTCCTACTCCTCCAGCACGTTCGTCGCACCGCCCAGACAGTCCCAGAGGAACCAGGTTTTCAGGAAAGATCGCTTTCCATAATGAACACATCGCACTTCTCTAGGGATCAAGAAAACTTCATGCAGAGTTCATAGAATCATAGAATGGTTTGGGTTGGAAGGGACCTTAAAGACCATAAAGTTCCAACCCCCTGCCATGGCAGGGACACCTCCTACTAGACCAGGTTGCTCAAAGCTCCATCCAACCCGGCCTTGAACACATCCAGTGTTGGAGCAGCCACAACCCCCCTGGGCAACCTGTGCCAGTGTCTCACCACCCTCAGAGTGAAAAACTTCCTTTCATCTAATCTAAATCTTCCCTTTTCCAGTTTGAACCCACCACCCCTTGTCCTATCACTACAAGCCCTTGTAGAAAGTCCCTCCCTAGCTTTCTTGTAGGCCCCCATAATCCACACCCGTAAGGCAAACCTTGCATGTATTTCACTCTTGAACACATGTAGACCCTCTGCCCCTCGCTGGGAGCACGGCAAACGTACCTGTTCAGAACATCAGCTTAAGGCACCAACAAGGAGCCAGAACATGATCCCCATCAGCATACGGGAACTTGCAAATCCCATGAGCAACAGAAAGACCAGTTATCTGTGACACTAGTAAGAACCAGCTGGTGAAAGGGAAGATGCCAAGGCAACCTCACGAGAGACGGCCCTGAACACACTCCAGCCTAGCCCTGGCACCACAGCAGAGGTGTATCCGACACAAGACTGTCCAGGGACTTCTCCAAAATCACAGAAGGAAACCAAGGTAAAAGGCAAGACAATGAGTCTCAGACCAAGGCTGTTTGTCCAGCGGATGGACAGGATGGAAGCAGTCACCTGCAGAACCCCCTACTCCTCTCCCTGAGATGCTGCTGAAGATCTCTCAGTGCAATTCCTTCTCGTTTGAAGAGCAGGTGTATCCCATCAGAGCCAGGCTGCTTCCATTTTCTTTATAATGACTCAATAATCATCATCATCATTATGGTTTCATAAAAGAAATGGTTTTCTATTTCCCGCTGATTGCTTTATAAAGCTTCTGCACATTAGTCACACAAAAGACATCGAGCAGCCCCGAACAAAAGCGGTGACAGGAGTCACCTCCGTGGGCTGTGGAAACACCTCGCTGCAGGCACGTGAAGTGCCTGCCAAAGAAGAGCTATCAGAAAGAGAGAGGTTTTACTGAAATCATTCTAAGCAGCCATAAGGAGATGTTTATTGGATGATACAAGTGAAGCAAAGGTCACCGCATCTAATACGGTTTTACTCTTCCCATTCTGCTCATGCAACAGTTCAGGGACAGCAACAAAGACGGTGGATTAACAACGTTGTTATGGAGAGAAGATCTGGAAGTGGAGGGAGGTAAGGAAACAGGGTGAGACAACTTCTCCAGTCAGAGCACACTAAACCGGCATGGTTCAGGATCCACCCGACAACATCTCACATGTTTCCTGCCAACTGGACCTCATTATGAACTGCAAGAAAACTTACTCATGCAGAGCATGGTTTACCTTGGACTGAGAAAAAGAGACTCGCTTGTTTACCCTGGTTTGTGTGGGTGACTCACAGACATCAGCTATTGCCAGCTGGTATTAAAAGAACTGAGAAAAACCGTAATCCATTCAGCCCCCCATTTTCCCCCATCTCCTTTCGCATTGTGGAAGGGCTGAAGGCATTTCTAAGGACAAAAACAATGCTGAAGGCAACAAGACCTTGGACTCCAGCCCCAAGCACTGATTTTCTATCACCGTTTATAATAGCTCTCCCTGTTGCTTTACATTGCCACTCTAGCCGAAATACAGGAGTTATTTACTCGTGTTAGGTACCTCCAGGAGGGTCATTGTGTTTTCTTTTGAAGTCAATAGCTGAACGCTATTCTGCAGTGGAACAAAGTCTCTACACAGACAGAAATAACATGACAAATCCAACCTGGTCAATAATCTTTAGCGGCAGCTTCTTTATAAAACTACGGGAAGACAACTTTCCTCCCCCAGCGAGGAAATTCATACCTTATCTTCACATGACTTATATACGAAGGGGCTGCATTAGCTTTGTAGGACTTCACGTGCATTGGCATTCACCCACTTCTGCATCGGGGCTCGGCGCTTAGGGCACAGCAGCGTGGCTGCTCAACCTTTCCTCCATTCCTCCTCCAGCTCCTTTTTCCTCTACCAGCTTTCTCGGTGCAATTTGCTACCATTAGACAACACTGCAGAAAACCCACAGGCAAAGTTCAAACTCCCAACCTCCCAGTACTGCTGAGCAAGGCAAACAGAGATGCTTGTCGTTTCTCTAAGCGCTGCTGGCCACTGGACTTAATCAAACCCATATGAAGGTGGCCCGCCCTGCCTTCCCAAAGCATCCACAGCTGCTCTCAGGCAAAGCATTTTGTTCCACAGCAATCCAACACACTGGGAACCCAGCCGACTGACAGGGAATCTGCCCCAGTTCCCAAACCTTATTCTCACAGTGCCCAGTGGCATCACTCGCTCCAGGGCTGCTCCTCCCTGGAGATATGACCATGCTCCGGGCAATGCAGAGCGTGGATGACACACTCATAGCAGCAAAGCTCCTCTGCTGCCTTCCTGCAGCTCTAAGTTGTCCACCAAAATATGCATTTCCTGGTGTTACCATCCCAGCCATCTCTTTCTGTCCTTGATGTCACAATGTGTTGCTTGTTCGCAGACTGAACACGATAACGTTTTCTTTCTTTTAATGTGGCAAACAAAGATTCACCATAGTTTAAAAAAAATGTTATGAAGCATAGGGGCAGAGGACTGAGTGATATCAGGTGATCTACAAAGGGAGAAGGAAGAATCACCAAATCAGGAGCAAAGGGTGCAATCAGAATGATGGGGTGGAGAAATAGGAGAGCTCTGCAAAGCAGGAGCAACCAGGGAAGTCCCCCATGCCATAAGCAGTAAAAGAGAAGGGTGGCACTGGCCAAGACAGCAGGAACATGACCTTGGAGGACCCACCAGACCCCAAGCCTGACTATTCAGCTCTGCTAATGCCCTTGTCACAAGCAGATAAGCCCACCATAAAAGAAATGCTACTCTGCAGCCTAAAGAGGAGGATGGGGTATTTTCTTTAAGAGGCTTAGGCTAATTTTCTCCCCCCCTCCTGTGATGATCTTGCAACACCAGCAATTTCAAGCTCAAGGAAATAGCTCTGGCTCCCAAGGCCAACAGCAAGACCAAGTGTCCATGCTGCTTTTGCCAGGAAGAGGCAGTCCCCTTCGACACAAGGACGTACGATGGACTCCTCAGACATGGCTGGCATGTTGAGAGAGCTATCAACACCATGCCAGCTCCCCAGTCAACAGACCTTGAGAAGTCATCATCAAGGCAATGGCGTACTAGCAATAAGCACCTAACACAACAGCTTTTCAGCCTGAGGTGGGTCAGAGAAATGTTCATAACAAGTCAGGCAGGAAGATAAACCTCCCTGCCAGAGAGGCACAAACACATCAGGCCCTGGTCTATAGGGTATTTAAGCAGATAAACCATCGACTCACAGAGTGGTTTGGGTTGGAAGGGACCTTTTAAAGATCATCTGGTCCAACCCCCTGCCCCAGGCAGGGACATCTTGCCTCGCATGAGGTTAATCAGAGCCCTGTCCAACTGGACCTTGAACACTCCAATGATGGGGCATCCACAACTTCTCTGGGCAACCTGTTCTAGCACATCACCACCCTCACCGCAGGAAGTTTCTCCCTTGTATTCAATCTAATATTCTCCCTGACATGTTCAGCAGAAGATTTTACTTTAAAGCTGTGCTCAAAGTCATCCCAGAGGGAGATCGCCCCTGGGTTAACTGGGAAGCTAAACGTTTCCAGCATATACATGAAGCCATCAGTCCGCAGTGCACCTCAAAGTACTCTACCAACACCGCAGTCTCCCAGAAATATTAACACACCTTGCAATCCCTACCCCTCCTTTACAGGGGGGGAAACCAGGGTAGAGCATGTCCTGCTTCTACTCTTTCAGCAAGCCGTGCCCACTCCCAAATGCTTTTGAGCTTAACTGATGCAAAACTATCTTTTGCTGCCAAAAGACAGTCCTGCCTCTTCCCTCCTCTCCCTTCTACACATCCCAGCCATCTCTATGCTTGTGGTAGTAAGCACCATTTGCTTGATCCAACTGGAAGCCATCCCAGAAAGAAGAAAATAAAGGGGAAGGATTTCTGGCAGGAGAACGGCCTGAGATCAGCTAAAGCTGATGGGAAACATGACCTCAGAAAGATGCCACAGTGGTACATCTGGAAACCTAGATGAGGCTTTCAAGCTATGATGCTTCAACTCATCGTATCTTTGTCTTTGCACAGGGGTAAGTCACTTAAAACCACTTCAATGGCTCCATTCACTGCTGAACAAGCCCAGCCACTCATTCTTCTACAGACCCATCCAAAACAGCCTGGCAAAGTGCTGCCTGAGGTCTCCAAACCAGTCTGACGCACCCAAACAGCAACCCACCACAGCTACGCAAGTCTCTCACAGCTTACTGAGGAACACTGGTAAAACAAAATTTCTCCAAGGGGTTTGGGGATTTTCTTTTTGGTGTGTTTTGCCATAGCTGACGGGTGTTCTCAAATGGTTTTCGGGAGGAGAGGAACAAGGACAAGCATATGTGAAGGATCTAGCAAAAGCTCTTAAGCAAAGCAGGCAGCAGGATGCTGAAAATAAATACACAAAGCCCTTGGCAGCAGCAAAGTTCAAACCCATCTGGGCATTTCTGAGGCTGTCACGGCAGCCCATAGAAAGGATCTTCCAATTCCTTGCAGGGAAATCCTTGAAAATAAGGATGGGAAAACAGAAGCACAAGCTCAAACTCTAAGCCAGCCCTTCACTTCTTTCAACACCACCAGGAGTGCGGAAGGAGCCCCCTCTACCCCACTTCTCCTCTGCGCAGGTGTGGATGAAGAGGTCCCGTCAGACTCAAGTGCAGCTCAAGGTACCAGAGGAGCTACCAGCACAAGCCTTCACAGCCCCGCCAGCCACCTCACCTCCAAAACCAACACGAGCATGATTCCCACCTAAAAAGAACATGCCACAAAGCTGTGCTGGGTAGAGGGAGCGGATGCAGCAGCAACCCCAGAGGTACCATCCAAATGTCCTGCCAGCAGTCCCATGGGCTAGCTCCTTACAGAGGTGAAGGAGGCAGAGCTAATCCTCTCTTGTTTTTCCAAGTTTTGGCAGCATTAGCCACACAGGCTCCTGACGAAGCTGTCCCTGGGCCCCCAGACAAGCCCTGCCTGTGATCACTGCTGGGCTTGCACCAAAGCCACCAACTCCACCAGCTCTTGATGCTAACAGACGAGTGCAGTTAAAACTCTTATGCTCAAGCCTCCTTTAAACACCCTTGACAGAAATACCCAGAGCTGCTCCTTCCCTTCATGCAGCCTTTTTTTCCCCACCAGAAAAAGCACACAGCGACTCACACTGAGTTTCCATGGCATTAAAATCAATTAACCAGCTATGCAACTCCAACTGCCCCCCTCTCAGTTTTCCCGATAACTGTCACTATGCAGATCATGTGCACACCCCAGAAATATCCCAAAGCATCCTTAAGAAAACCACAGATTTTACTACCAAGTTCAAGCTTCCACCTCGGCACAAATTCATCTTATCTTAGTTCTACAGAAAAACACAACAGAACACAACCAAACAAACAAATTAACAAGCCACCCAATCAAACCACAATTAGTTCAGGCCAATTTTTAGAAAGCAGAATTTTTGAAGTCACCTGCCACTCGCTGTAACCACAGAGCTGATGCTTGGCAGGACACAGGAGCCATCACGTGTGCGATGTTTATGCCAGGGACCTTTCAGTTACCTGCATGTCCCCTCCTGGCAGCAGGGACTTGGGGCAGAGCGCTGCTTCTTGGCTGGCAGGAGAAAGCAGGTCATTGCACTCCCCAAGATGCGAGTGACCACTGATTACAGATGGAAGCAAGGCCTTGGCTCAAAGGACGAGCTGCTGAAGCAATCACGGCAGCCCTTGAGCTGCATCTCCACAGATGTCTCCTGGCCTGTGCCACAGCCCTCCTGTCCCACACCAGAAGGAATCACGCTGTGACACAGCTCTGCCAGCAGCGGGAGCAGCCCCTGGTGCACAGCCTCTTTTGCTCATTTCTTAACATAATGTGCTGAAATATTCAAGTAGATTTCCTGAAAGATTTAGATTTGATGTAAGGAAGAAGTTCTTCACTCTGAGGGTGGTGAGACACTGGCACAGGTTGCTCAGGGAGATTGTGGATGCCCCATTCCTGGGTGCATTCGAGGCCAGGTTGGATGGGGCTTGTGGGAGGTGTCTCTGCCCATGGCAGGGGGCTTGGAACTAGATGATCTTTGAGGTCTCTTCCAACCCAAACCACTCTATGACTCTATGATAAATAAGAACTAAATTCATGCTGTCAGCTCGAGCGGGATACTGGCAAACCCAGCAGCATCAGAAGGTCTCCACCCTCAAAAACTCAAGAGGTGATCAGAGGAGCTGACTCCCTGATACTGCAACATGAATTAACAAGGTCCAGTTGCTTGTGGCTTTTCAACAGGTGTCTCGTCAGAGCTGAGCACTGAGGCAACATCCCTCACCACAGGTCATGCTGTTCAAGGTTACCTCTAGCACTGCTCACACCCTCAGTTCATGACCTGCAGAACCTGCTGCAGGATTTACACCATAAGCTCAGGACAGTCAGAAGGACAATGTTGTGAAGCTCTATTTGCTGAGCCTCTAGACACCTAGAGCAAACAGGCCTGGAGTCTCCAGGAGGCCAAGCGCTGGTCCTACCAGCTCTCTCTCCTGGGGAGCAGTGCGATGGGCATCAGACCATAGCAGCTCAGGCTGTGCTGGTACAGCCGCCTGGTCAGCTAGGCAGATGTGGCTCAAAAACACTTCAGTAAAGAACAAATTCAGTGCTGGGCCACCCAAAGTGTTGTACCAAGGCAGCAAGAAGGTGGCTCAACCAGGAGCCAAAGAGCCATCAAGCAGGAGCCAGGAGAGCCATCAAGCAGACCAATGCTTTGCAGATCCTATACAGGTTTTCCTGTGAAACTCATGCAGCAAGTCAGGGAGCAAAGAAAATAGTGATGCTTTGAAACAATGCCAGTAACTTTATCTGGTTAGCATTGCAATCAGCAGGAAGAGCACACGCAACACTTCTGACCCACTTTATTACCACCCAGTGGAAACAAACACATTACATCCTCCCCGCCAAGTCCCCGCCACTCAGACAAGGATGCTCTTCACAACCAGCTTTGACTCACTGAGAGGGCAGGGAAGAGAACAGCAAGAACAAGACACCACAGACACAGCATTTTTCAAGAAACTGAACTTTTAAACACGCAGGTCGTTGCCTTACCTGCTCTTTATGGGAATGTTTGACAAGATACACGACCTGCTATCGGTGCAGCTTTGCTTGCTCAAGCCCAAGCCATATGTCAGAGCTATGAAAGCAGGAAAGGAGACGCTCAAAAATGTTACCTTGGGAAGAGAAAAACGTGCTACTGAACTAACACTTGATGCATTGGCTACAACTCAAATGGGGGAAGCTTAAAAATAAAACAAAACAAAACCAACGACAAAAGCAATTGCACTAGCTGAGACCAATCTGTGCATCCTGCCAGCGCGGCGGCGAGCAGCAGCCGGGGACAGGCACACCAAGCACGACCCTCACTGATCAGGGATTGGGACTGACGGGAAGGGGAGGCAGGAGATGTAGAAACTCCAACCCAGCGGCGAGTCTCAATGGGATTCTCCCGATTTCTGATGAGTGAGCTGGCCCAAAGCACATCTGTAAAGAACCCAGGCATGGTGACCACAAAAAAAAGTAAGAGATGCATGAGCAGGCTGCAGACTTTGGACGGCTGTCCCAGCTGCTGCTAGGTCACCAGCAAAGCGTGCACCCCACTTTGCCAAACAAGCAATCTCCCCCACACCTCTCACAGCAGAGGAAGCATCAGTGAGCTGCTGAACACACCAACAAGCACTTCTGAGCAAGCTGGCTTTAATTCTGCTGTCAGAATGCCAGCAGGGCCCCAAGTGCTAAGGAGATCAGATTCACACCGAGGGACGCTCGGGCAAAGCTGGCACATGATGGGGATGCATGGGGGGCTGAGCAACTCCAGCATTTGCTTCCTTTCCTCTTCATGGACCCTTTTTCCCTCATCCTTGGACTGACGACAACTAGTTTGCCACAATGAAAATCCTGCTCTGAGCTCCAAAAAGCGGGCACAAGCACCTCGTTTGCTTGGGTTTTGGGGAACCACAGCACCGAGGCTCACTGGTGCTGAGAGCACCCACCCTGCGGCTCGGGAAGCTCCTCTGCGTAAAGCCTGAACCGTGCTGGCTCTTGTGTTTGATTTCCAGGATCCGAGCCACAAGGAGAGCTAAAAATATCCCAATTAACCACTCGTTTTCAACGCAAGACTTGCTGATGGTGCCATGAGGCTATTATACAACTGCAAACAGGAAGGTGTGCTCTAAAAAAAAAAAAGCCAAATCAAAAAGGGAAAACAGCTGGCAAGGACAGCAGTCTCCAGATTCAAGCGTTGCCCACACCTCCCAGAAATGTGGAGGAGCTTGTGCTACTTGCAATTGTGGTGGCTAGCTCTGCTGTGCCTGCAAACCTTCTGGTGTGATATTCAGAGGGTGTCATTTTTGCTCTGCGTTGACTGCACACAGTGAGCTCTGGCTCTATCCCGTGTGTCAGGAGTGAAGAGGAAACTTTGACTGCTGG
The DNA here is from genome assembly GCA_013400335.1 of Eurystomus gularis. NCBI lineage: Eukaryota > Metazoa > Chordata > Aves > Coraciiformes > Coraciidae > Eurystomus > Eurystomus gularis. Next base: position 260,706 of record VZZY01005360.1, read on the forward strand.
TAAAACCCACTGCAGAGACAGCTAGGCTCCGGAGCTAAGGATTTCTTCTCACACAGATTTAGCAGCAAATTTTAGCTACCGGTGCCCGGTCTTTACGCTGACATCCAGACTTTAAACGTGGTCCGCGGGTACCACAGGAGCACATTACTCACAGCAGCGCGCCAGGGAGAACCAGCAAACCCTCTCCATTTGAACCCGAGCGTCGGCTTTACCCTGGAATTACATTTATCTCTGCGGCACTAGGCTCCCATTAATGGAATTACCAGGCTGGCTGCTTCAGACTTAACACTTGGGAGAGGCCGGCTGGGATGGCAGCGCTCCAGCCCCAGCCCGCAAAGCCTGCACTGTTCCTCCAGCCTCCGACGAGCTGCCGCCCTAACGAGCCCAACCCCGTGACGAGAGCCAGGGAAACAAAAGGAACAAACCCGAACTGTCCAGGGCAATCAATATCTTTCTAGGAACACCCAGGCCTCTTGCCAGCTCCCTTCCAACCCTAATTTAGCGCTGGGGGGAAGGCACGTGCGGGAGCGAGCCAGCGGGATGCCGAGCTGGGAAGCGCGGCTGGTGCTCACTTAGGGAGGCGAATCTGCACCGGTCCCTCTGCAAACAGCTGATGCTGAGGGTGTCAAAGCAAACCCACAGCTACGGGGAGCACCCATCCACCTCGAAAATCACGAGGCAAGCACTCCACTCGGAATGGTTGTTTCAGAAACATCCGCTGCTATGTAAAACGGGGAGGTGCGTTGTCAGAAACCAGCCAAGCTTGCCAACCTCAGCATGGGAGATTATCTTGCACGGGCTAGAAAACCACCTTCCATCACACGGCAGCTACCGCACTGCCACGCTGCGTGATCTGCAGCATGGCACAGACTGGTCCCTTAAACCATCCCTGCCCTGCCCAAGGAAACGGACAACCAGGAGTGCCACAGGCTGCCAAAAGCTAAAGGGGATGCTGCAAAGCTCCGAACCGCAAACTTCAGCATCTCTGGGGGCTGTTCTCCGCACAGAGCAGCTGGAGGTTTGTTTAGGGGGGTTTCTTTTTTTTTTTTCCAGTCACCTGCAAAATGGCTTCTCTGTCCTTGGCAGGGAGGGAACCCAAGGAGAAAACAGATTCACCTGCACCTGAACAATGCTCGGCCCAGGTACGAAGACCTGCAAAGGACAGTAAAAGAGAGCAAGGGGAAAGCTTAACTGCCGAGTACAGACGTGCTGTTACAACAGCTTGAGCTGTGGGAGCTGAACTACTCTCTCCTGTAATTAAAATGCAAGAGAGGAAGGCATAAGAACTACTCCAGCGTGACTGTGAAGGACTAACAGGCTTTGAGTTTCAAAGTCTGCCTTAAGATACACTCTTCAGTGCGATTTTAATTCTAAAAAAATAAAAGGAAAAAAAGAGGTTTTGCTGTGAAAAAGGATCCTGCACATCCCCGTTCTTCAACCACACAAGGAGCAAACGATGGCGAGCGTGGCTGGGGCAGTGGCTCTGCTAGTTGCTCTCAGCAACAGAACGACTCGGGGAGGCAGACGCCCCGTGACAGGAAAAACACATGTAACACCCAGGCGGTGAAACCTCACATCTGAGAGCATCTATGCAAAACGCAGCCTGAAACACTTTTTCCAGCTCCACAGAGTTGACTTGATGTTTTGCAAAACCGAGCTGTGAAACGGCATCACTCGCACCGAAGGCGAGATACGCCAGCGGGAGGTACTCTCAAGCATCTCCCTATTTTCTGCCTATCAGGACAAAAAAAAGAAGCCTATGGGCAAGATTACGGGGTCCTGAAGCTCGGGGTGATGCAAAAGGGACGGGAGGACATCTGAAAAAGAAACGACACACGTGCAACACTCTTCAGCCTGGCACCCAGGGGAATAGCTTAGCTAAGAAAATGACTTTCTTTTTAAAATAACGATAAAGGTAAGGAGCTGTTGGAATTATGAGTCAGGCTCCAAGATAAGGAATCAGACTGCTGGATGGGTGTGGCTGCCTGCTTGTTTGGTCGCTGGTGGGGTTTTTTATAAAAGATAAACGTGTCTTTCAGAACATGTCAGTTGGCCAATCTTCCCTCCACTGAAAGAAAAACAAGAAGAAAGCTCACAACGGCGAAAAAGATAAATGAAAAGCAGGACAGTTTCCAAAGAGCTCAGATCATGCTACACACACCCTTTAACGTAAGATGCAACATATTAGTACGTTGAGAAGGACAAAAAAGGACTAAATCTACAATTCCAAGTTGTTTGACAAAATGTCATTCAGAGAAGCTATGAAGCAAACTCTGCGATAGGCAGAGCCTATTCACAGGCCGGAGCCTGTCCAGGAAAAGAAATAAATACTTAGACAAATCCATTTTTCAATTGTAAAGCTGTTGATCTATGTGAGTATTTCATAAGAAATTCACACTCTGGAGGAGGCGAGCTCCGCAAATGCATCCAGGAAAACGAGTAACTTGGACATTAGAGAAAGAACTGAGGCAAATCCCTTAGGAAACGTGTAAAATTGAGCAGAGTGGCTTTAAATTCTACAGAACGATGGTTTGAACACAGCTGAGGGAGAAGTACATAAGTAGCACAGGAAGGCAAACAGCGTAAAGCAGCCAGGAGCTGGACAGACCAAAAGCCGCCGCAGGTTCCTCCAACTTCTCACCGCTCGGCAAAGTGCAACAACCTGGGGTTGCAGGTTCCTCCAAGTTCCCCACCAGCTCGGCCCAGGACTCTGCCTAACACCAAGGTGTTAAGCAGCCACCACCGAGGTTATACAACAGAAGCAATTTTGTAATCACTTCGGTTTAGAAAGTGTTCTGCGTTGGCCTTCACCATGCTCGGGTTTTGCCTTCTCTTATTCAGGAGCGTCAGCAAAGCGACTGAGCAGAAGGCAAGCCCTCGACTAGAAATGACAGGTTTTTAACTAAACCCCGCACAGCACCGCTGCTGAGCAGAGCTTTAAATGAAAGCACTAAGCCCACAAACGGCCTCCTCTTCCTCAGCACCACGCTGGCAGAGGAAGGTCCCGACGCCCTCACCCGCTTTGCTCCGCACGCCCCGACCAGTGTAGCCCCTGTTCCCTCCAAGAGCGGTGTGCCAAATCCAGCTCCCCTCCAGCACACGCCCTCACCTGCCATTTCACCAGGCGCCTGAAGGTCCTGCTCCACAGCCAGCACCTCCATCCCCGTCCACGGGGAGATGTCACCCGTAACTCTACTTCAGTCAGAGCACAATTTCTTGAGGGAGAAGACCTCACGACTCGCCACAGGGCCAGATTTCACTTTTTCGGGCGTTGTTTTTAAGGGAGGTGTTGCAAGGCAACTGGGGGGAACCAACTGCAGGCAGCAGGTTTGCCAGTTCACTTCAGCTGCCCCTGCCACCGCCGGGACCAAACCCGGCCGTCCCACCAGCTACGTCCCTGGCAGCAGGATTCCGGGGGGTCCCCAGTGGGCACCCAGGGCCCACAGCCGTGCCAGCCCCCGTCCCCAGCGAGCAGCGGGGCACGGGGGCAGGAGCAGGGCCCCCAGGGAGCAGGCCAGGCTGCGGGGAAGGCAAAGCCTCCTCAGACAGCAACCCAGGCAGCTCCTGCGCTGCTTCATCCGCGCCGGGGGGGCGGGGGACACAGGACTGTATTTTGGGGTTTCTTGTGTTCTGTTTTGACCCCCATGCAGCCCCACCACCAGGCAAAGGATGGCCCAGGCCCACGCTCGGGCGCTCCCTGCAGCCCCCACCTTGGCGCACGGCCCTTCG
>VZZY01005360.1:272099-324520 GCA_013400335.1 Eurystomus gularis
GGGGTCGCGTTAGCAGAGCCCCCGGGCCCGCTGCCTGGGCGCCGTCCCGCGTTGCCCGAGCCCGGCGCTCAGCCGCCGGCCGCGGCCTGTTCCTGTGCGGCTTCCTCCGGAGCTGCTCTGCCGGGCGCTTACAGCAGCTCGTAAGCGCGGTTTGGCTGCAGAGCAACCCAAAGTCCCACCTGCCAGCTTCTCTACTTGGATCTGCCCACCCAGAGTGACCTTTCAAAGCTAGGCTACCAGGCTGTGGAGGAATGCTTCTCCAGTCTGCCCAGGTCCCGCCTCTCGCCTACAGATGTGTGGCCAGCAGGACTCTTCATCTGAGCCCAGGCGGTTTTGCTCATCTTCCTCATTCACCCTCATTCTCCATGTTAATGTAGCTCGGGGTCCCACAATCAGGGGGGTGGGGCTCAGCAGCTCTGAGGCTCAGGAACAGGGCAGCAGGAGAGCAGCCCCGGTGCCTCTATAAAGCTCATTCTGGTTCATCTCCGCTGGAGAGGCAAGTGGAGCATCTTGCTCTGGGGCAGGCAGCCTTCAGACAAGCCGCTGCCGTATCTGCAGAGTCCACATGCCTCTCTGAGGAGGACCTTGCCGAGTCCCAGACAAAACCTGTCCAACGCTGCTGGCTCGTGTGGGTGCTTGCAGCAGGCTGGTGTTGGAAAAACGCAATCTGTCCTCTTTGCACAGTGTAACTCACAAAAAATAAGTTAGATTTAATTTATTTTTTTTTTTCCAGAACTTATCTCAACTGTCAAAATGGAGCTTGACATCCAGTGTGAGGAGATGAGCCCATCTAGATGGGCTGAACTTCTGTCCACAATGAAGTCCTGCAAAACCATCAGGTAGTAAGTAGTTGTGTATCATCTCTTGTGTCAGAACTGCTGCATTTCTGTTGCCTTCAGTTGCCGAACTGTTCACCCGGGTGCAGACCCATATGACTCACCTTACATGAGGCCAGACTGCTGATGGGCGCCTCTGGGGCTGGCTGAAGACCCAGCTTGGCTGGTCTCAGTACAGAACCAGTCTAACAGCCTCTAAGCTGGCCCCTGGTTAGACGTGGCTTCAGACACCAGGTAGTTTGTTGCTGTCAGTGTTTAAATGAAGGTGCGTCCTCCAGCTGAAGCCCTGCCAGGCGGGGATGACTTGAGTCATGTCCCCTCCTCTGTGCAGCACAGAGGAGGTCTGTGGCTTGGGGAGCTGCCATCCAGCCCCTCCTGTACTGCAGCCGTGCAGAGAGAGCACGTCTTGGTTTGGGCTGTGCGCGGCCCGACGGGGTGTGCACATACTAACGGAAGCATCAAAGGGGCTGCAGAGGAGTAAATCTGAGTAAATGACTTTGCTTTCATGGGCAAAGCTCCAGCCAGGGAGAGCAGAGCGACTCTGAAGGCTAAAGTGTTCCTTCTCTCCTCTCTCAGGCTAGATGACTGCAATCTCTCCAGCAGTAACTGTGAGGATCTCGCCTCCATCATCAATACAAACCCATCCCTCACAGAGCTCAAGCTGAACAACAATGAACTGGGAGATGAAGGCATTGAATACCTGTGTAAAGGGTTGCTGATGCCAAGCTGTAGCCTACAGAAGTTATGGTAAAGCCCTCTTGATTGTCTTGCTCTAACAGGCTTCTGTTGCCAGAAAATCTTGTCCAATAACTCTAAACACCCCATAGCAATACCAGCAGGGTTCCTACACTACTTCTCCCAGCCTGAGTGCTGAAGGATCAGATTTGTAGACCCTTCTTGTAGTATATCATTCAATTTCTAATTGATATCCAGGGATTTAAGCCAAGTTGGACAAGACTTTTACTTTTAGCTCCTCTGGATCACATTTCCAGAGAGGGCGAGAAATCACAAGATGCCACTGCTTTATCTCTGGGATAAGCCTCGTGATGATTAAAACACTTCTATAAAGCAGTTGTGGTGCTACTTAATGTTGGGTGGATCCTTCTTCTGCTAGAGGTGCTACATGAGCAATGTCACTGAAGGAAGCACGGGAGCTGTTGTTCGTGCTACAGGTACGATACTAGCTGATAGAATACTTTGGCACGCCTGGGAGGTAGCAGCACTACCCTGGACATCCCGCGTTCTAGAGGGTTATGCGCTGCCAGTGCCATGGTGTCCATTCCAAGCTCAAACCTCAGCAGGTGCACCTCTCTGAGAAGAGCCTCTGTAATTCTGAGGGTGCTTTGTCTCTCTCCTTCAGGCTGCAAAACTGCAATCTGACAAGTGCCAGCTGTGAGACCCTCCGCTCCGTCCTCAGCGCACAGCCGTCCCTGACAGAGCTGCACGTGGGGGACAACAAGCTGGGAACTGCTGGAGTGAAGGTGCTGTGTCAAGGGATGATGAACCCCAACTGTAAGCTGCAGAAGCTGCAGTAAGTAGTCGCTGGGTGGTTTTGCTCATCAGACAGGCCATGCTTGTCTTTCCCTTGAGACAAGCAAGAGTTTTCTTGCCAAGTGTGGATTTCTTCCCATTTTATCTGAAATTGTGTCATGGTTATTGATGCTGGTAGGTCTTGTGTGTTTGTAAGCGCTGGGCGTCTATTCCCATAGGCTTTGTTTAGCCCTCGTGGCAGTGGTGGCTGTTCATGCAGGACCTCTGAGATGCCCGGGACCTCTGATGCCGCTGCATGTGGTCCTTGGTTTATGGCTGAGCAGGACCCTGGTCTATCTGCAGCCCCCAGCTCCTCCTGGGAAGGCCCGGAGGCGAGGCTCCGTGACGTGCTGCAGTACAAAACCGAGTCATTCGTTCCCAGGCAGCCTGTGCATTGGTTTAACAGAGGACCAGTGTAAAAATGGGGTGGGTAATTAGTCTTGCTATGGTCCCCTGGGGTCTAGTTTAAGAATTAACACTTCCTGAAATGAGCAGGGAGATGCTGGCAAAAACTCTTCTGGTCTTCTCTATTTTCGTGCGTTCCCTGGTCTTAGCTCCTGTTGGCATGTTTTCTGCCCGGGAGGACACACGCTTTGTCCAGCTGATGTCTTGTGGGGCTGTCTTTCCCCTGGACTTCTTTTCTTCTCGCAGGCTGGAGTATTGCGAGCTCACGGCCGATATCGTGGAAGCGCTCAACACCGCTCTGCAAAGCAAACCCACCCTGAAGGAGCTCAGCCTGAGCAACAACACGCTGGGAGATACAGCCGTGAAGCAGCTGTGCCGGGGACTGGTGGAGGCAAGCTGCAACCTAGAGTTACTACAGTAAGGAAGAGCTGCTCATCTCCAACTGCAGCCAGTCCTGCTGCTAGTCATGCCATCCATAAGATAAGAAAAGTTCTTGTCAGGAGTGCTTGCAGTATAGGCCAAATTTTTTTGCTGGAATTTCTGTAACTGGAAACTGTGAGCAAATGTCTGGGGCTTTCAGTCTGGGGAGTTTTTTGACCTTTTATTTTGGTATGTGATTCTGAGCTCGCTCTTACGCCTGTTGGTACAGTGTGAGTGTGTACCCCGGGTTCAGCAGTTACAAGGTGTGACTGCTCACCACTATGACAGCAATCGTCCTCAGTGGCTCCAGTTCTTACCCCTGGATTTACCAGCCAGCTAACTGTATTTATTCAGATTTTTTTTTTACTTTAAAGCAGCAATGCTGTATTTGGCCTCATGTCTGGGGTAAAGCCCCTCAAGGGGTTTAGGGGAGAAGCAGGATCCATTTTATCTTGCCCCTGTGCTTCAGCAGGGGCTGGCTGAGATATCACTGTGTGATACAGCCAAAAGTTCCTCTTAAAAAGGACGGGCGATATCAAAGGGGAGTTTGGCCAAAACAATCCTCGCGTTAATGGATGTGAGTGGGGGGATCAGAGCAGAAGTGTCCTGCAGCCTGGTGGAGCGCAGGAGAGGTGGGTGGCCTCACTCCAGGACACCTATATCACCTCCGAGCCTTGCATGGTCTAGCAGTGCCCAGCTGAGCTGCACTGGTTTGCAGCAAGGAGCCAGCCCACAGACCCTTCTCAGTCTGAGCTGGGGGTGTTGGGGTCTATCTAACATGGTGGGTCTAGGGCAGCAACTCCAACGGTGCTTTTTTCTGCAGCCTGGAGAACTGTGGCATAACCAGCAACAGCTGTCGGGAGATCAGCGCTGTTCTCAGTAACAAGTCATCGCTGACAGATCTCTCCGTGGGGGATAACAAGATCGGGGACTCCGGTCTGGCTCTGCTGTGCCAGGGACTGATGCATCCCAACTGCAAAATCCAGAAGCTATGGTAAGGGTAGGCAGAGGTTACTAAAATCCCTCTTGCAGGCTCTGAGCTATGTGGTGCTGCTGGTTTGCTCCTAAGCGGAAAGTTTCTCAGTGACACCCTCGAGTGAAATAAGAACATCTCAACTGCAAATTAGTCACTTCTCAGAACTGGGTGGAGAGCACCATGAATGAGCAGCACTGCACTGAAATCACTTGGATCAGATTCTGGGCAGAGAGTGAATAGAAATTGGTGTTGGGGTTGTCTTGGTTCCTGTTGAGTTGTCTGCCTACTAGATTTGCATGTTCCTATTTCTTTTTGGTGTTATAAACAGCTTTTGGTGCAGCAGATGGGAAGTAAGGAGAAAGCTGGGTGGAATGAGGCACGAGTGGGTGTTGTAAAGGACAGAAGAAAATGAGATGATATAACCAGAAATTCAGCATACTAAAATAGGATTCTGCTTTCTAATCTGTCATTCTTGGGGGCGGGAAATAATACTTTGTTCTTGCCTGCAGGTTATGGGACTGCGATCTCACAAGTCCTAGCTGTAAAGATCTCTCCAGACTCATCAGTACAAAAGAGACCCTCGCAGAGATCAGTCTGATCGACAATAACCTGAGAGACTCGGGGATGGAAATGCTGTGTCAGGCGCTCAAGGATCCCAAATCGAAACTCCAGGAGCTATGGTGAGCTGCTGTCAAGTTTCACGGCACCCACTGCCTTCTTTGGAGACCTCGGCAAAGAAAGATAGAGGTGAAATAATGCCCACCAGATAGATCTCAGTTGTGATGGTTCCACGAGCAACTTGTGCCAGTTGTTACCTAAAGGGTTTAAACACACAGAGCTAAAGGGATCTGTATTTCTAAGCTCGCAGACACTTTGAAGATCTGCCCCACAGTCATCCTGTTAAAAGCAACAGGAGACCAAGCACCACTTGCAGAACTTCTGTGTAATACATTTTAACCGTGCAACAAATGGCAGCTAAGAGACCTTTGAAGTTTGAAAGGCCTCATGTAATAGCAAAATGAGTGCTGTGATCAGGTATCTCAGGTTCTCCACAGGATCCAAGCTCTCTCATTGATGAGCCAACAGAAGGCTCCAATGACATGGACCGTTCTCAGCATCCTCTCCACTGAGAGCGTTACCTTTTAGGCCAGCATGGTCTGGTGTCACATTGCTGGGAAAGTTGCTCTTTCACACAGAACCTGAACAAGCAGCACTTGAACTTTCCTACATTGCAAGTTTGGCTCCTGCCCCCAGCCGGGGTCTTCCCCTGTGCTGGTGGCCTGGGAGTTGATGAGGTGCCCCAGGAGTGCATGGTGGAGCTGAGTGCCTGTGAGAGCAGCACGCATCATCTCTGGTCGTTCTGCCCATTTCTGGGCAGGTGCCTTTCCCAGGTGCATGCTCCAAGAGAGACATCCCAAATATAAAGAGTGGGAGAGGTACTGAAGAAGGGATCGAGCAGCTGAGGATTCAGAGGAGTACAGTGATTGTGGGAAGGCTTTGGTTCCTCTGTTCCCACTGTCCAGCTCCTGTGAGGCGAGTGTGAAGAAGCGAATGGTGCCTGATGCTCTCTGGATCTCCTGTCTACATCTCCTGTCACTTTTGCCTTGCAGGGTTAGGGAGTGCGGGCTCACGACTGCTTGCTGCAAGGCCGTCAGCGCTGCTCTCGCCGTGAACAGGCACTTGAAAGTACTGCACATGGGCGAGAACAAGTTGGGAGATGCAGGTGTTGAACTCCTGTGTGAAGGGCTGCTGCACCCCAACTGCAACCTCCAGTCCCTATGGTAAGGTGCACCCTCAGAAGTCGTCTTCTCTCTTGCTGTGCTACCCTTCCAAGAACAACGTGCAGAGAGAGGAAGAAAGCAGTAGATGGTAGCATGGTACTTTTTTTGCACGCATAAAAAATAATCGCACCACAAACTGATGTTTAACTACTCAACTAGCAAGTCATAGAAGGGACCTTAAAGATCATCTAGGTCAACCCCCCTGCCAAGGGCAGGGACACCTCCCACTAGACCAGGTTGCTCAAAGCCCTGAACACATCCAGTGATGGAGCATCTGCAGCCTCCCTGGGCAACCTGTGCCAGTTTCAAAGCCATGTAGATGTCGTTCTGAGGGACATGGTTTAGTGGTGACCTGGCAGTGCTGGATTAACAGTTGGACTTGATGATCTTAAAGGTGTCTTCCAACCAAAATGATTCTAGGGTTCCTTCTCCCCCTGTAGTCACACACTGTTAAGCTTTAGAGAGGACTTTCAGGTGTTCAGTAGTCTGTGGGAAGACCATGGACCAGTCCCTTCTGATGCCTTGGAGATGGCAGCCTAACGGGGATCTCTGGTCCATGCTAGGGATGTCCATGCCTGCCACCCCAGTGTGGGCTGGTGGACTGGTCCCTGGAGCCCTCTCTCACTGTGCTGGCTTCTCCCTCCTCTCCATCCTCTCCCTGCAGGCTGGGTAACTGTGATCTCACGGCAGCCTGCTGTGCAACCCTCGCCACCATCATGACTACCAACCAGAGCCTTACTGAGCTGGATGTGAGCTACAACTCTCTGGAAGATGAAGGCATCAGGAAGCTCTGTGAAGCCTTGAGAAATCCTAGCTGCAACGTGCAGCAGTTAATGTAAGAGATGTTTGTGGTCCTGCTTGCGTTCCCCCTGGCAGGTGGTGAGCTCCAGCGAGCTCGGGGGCTGTGGGGAGGGGCCATGAGCACTCTGGGAATTGCATCTGAGGGCAACTGGTGACTCAGGGGTGCCAAATGCCATCTGCATGTTGCAGAATACTCCTTGTCCCTTCCAAGTGATGTGACCACAGTGTCTTGATAAGCTTCGGTCCTTAGGGCCCAAGACAAGGCAAAGGTGGTGCTGGGGAGGGAGTCCTGTGTTGTGAGTCATGGTTGTGGCTGTGGGGCCAGACTCAAACCTAGATGGGGACCCTTCTGTTACATGATCTTCCCATACTGGCCATTTGTGCATCTTTCTTTTCCCTTAACGGGAGGATGCTCACTAAACCAGCTTGCCTTTTTGTTTGTGTATAGTTTGTACGACATTTACTGGAGTTCTGAAGTGGATGATGAACTGAGAGCCCTGGAAGAATCCAAGCCTGAAGTGAAGATCATTTCATGAGTGGTGACTGCCTGCAGAGCAATGTCAAAGCAATGTCTTCTTCTTAATCTGAACTTTTTAATATGTAAAGCTAATTAACTTAATAGAGAATTTGCTTGCACCAAAAAGGTTTGTGGATTCCCTGAGCGGGTGTCCGGGGAGCTGATGAACCTTCTGTGCATCTCTGGATGTACTAACTCAGAGGCTCATGAAAGCAGTGTACCTTTTCACAGCAGCATTACTATCCTTGAAATAATTACTGGGCATCTTCTAGAAGTGGGTCTCTACCCTTTAGGAGCTCTTTAATCCTATAATCCCTTCTAACACGTTAGTCAGGCTTTAAAGAGAGCTCCTTTGCAAAGGCAGGAGGAGAACTACCTGCTCTGTTATTACTGGGTGGTGCTTTTCCCAGGTCTCTGGGGCTGCCTCCCCAAAAAACCCATGTTTTTTAATCTAAAGTGGAGCTCTCCCCTGCCTTTCCCTAGAAGAGTTCTTGGAAAAGCAGTGGTGGCCAAGGCACTAGAGAAGACAGATACGAGCAGCTGTTCAGCTGCGTAACTTCAAAATCGACGTCCCTTGAAAAGTGATTTTCCTACAAACAAAAGATGCTGTGTGCATTTCTGCTTGTATGGGAAATGATTAAATGGTTTGATAGGTTTGCTCTGGCAAGAGTGGCTCTACCAGAACTTTATTAAAGTCTGTTTGCAAATACTTAAATGCTTCATTTTTCTACTTAGAAAAACAATATATATATAGTTCTCCTTTGAGACCAATCCATCTCTTCTGAACTACAATAACTTCTAATACCCTGTTTTACATGCTTGCTTTTGGTAAGTTCCTAGCTGAAGCACGCTGGGAGAAGATCTTAGTCAAGGCCTTAGGAGGACAGCAAGCCTAGAAGATACTCCCCTGGTTTCAGGGGACACTGGCTGGGTTTTCTTGCCCAGAGTTTTAATAAACCTTGTTCCAAGGGAAAATGCAGCTGCTGCACACCTAAAACACGTAGATTTAAAGATGGAGGAGACAAACTTGGGTGGCCTTACAGGAGGAATGCTGGAAAAATCCCACTACCCAACATCTCGCTTCCTAGAGTGGTTCACTTGCAAATCCTGCCTGAGCACCCAGGTTAGAGGTGTCCTCCCAGGCCTTGGCTTGTGATGTGCACACGTTCATCCTGTAGAGGCTGTTAGTGGTTTTGCTTTGACTTAAAGAAAGCTGTGACCTAACCATAGTTTCTACAGTAGCCTTCACAAATCTCAAATGGTTTGCAAGAAGTCACTTACTTGTGTCTTCAGGCTGATGTGAAGAGTAGGATTTGGTTTTTGCTCCACGCACATCCCTCTTGAGGCTGCCCCATATGCTTCAAGAGAGATTGGTTCCTCTCCGTGGATGGTAGAAGCAGTTCTTGTGGTGAGAAACCCATCCATCCTGATGGGCTCTTAAACAGGCTTTTCACTTTCTTGGTGTCTCCTGGACTTGGCATGCACGGGCTCATTTGAAGCTGGGGGAGGAGACAGGGCTGAAGAGGAGCCAAGAGCACATCGGCCACAAAAATGAGGCATCTGACTGGGTGCAAAGACAGCGCTCTAAGAAACTAAGCAATTATCAGGAGTGGATTTCTGAGGGTACCTGGTATGGTGGATAGGAGGATGTCTGAGAGGGAAGCAGAAGTGCTCCTGGGCTGCTTCCAAAGCAGGTGGTGAGCAGGCACGTTGAAGGTGAGATAGTTTGCAGGCAAGTCCTCCCTCGGCCCCATCTAGGTGGCCAGTTGGGCTGAGGACTGTGTCAACCGACATCAAACCTGGGCCAAGCTAGCCCGCAGCCAGCATCCATGCATCAGCAGGATGTGTTCACCACAGCGTCCCCTGAGCTGGTTACCCAGGTGGTGGCACTGTCCCCTTGTACTGCTGGCCTCCAGCGCCTGGAAAAAGCCTCTTCTCCCTCCACTGCAGGCAGAGGAGCATATGGCCCCACTGCAGGGATTCAGCCTCTGACTGCGCTCCTTCCTGGGGAGAAACCCCACGCCTGCCGTGGTTCCTGGAGTTGTTTTGCATACCCTGCAAAAACACAAACAGGATTTGGAAATGTCTCTGCAGCACTTGCCACTTGTCCTGTTACCAGTTTCAGCAAGAGAAACCCCAGGAGATGTGTTCCATCATCTCAGTGAGCTTGGAGCATCTCAGGCCAGGTCAGGCCAGCCCAGCAGAGCTCTGCAGGCCCACCCGGGATGGGGAGGAACCTGTGCTCTCAGACCATGCGCTGTGCTTTAGGACAATTGGAAGTCTTGTGCTCGACTCTGAAAACCAGATATAAATCCTGGGATCCAGGAGCGAGCCACCGTAGCAAGAGACACTTGTGCTCATAAACAATATTCAAGCAAGGATTTGTATTCCTAAAAACTCTGGTTTTATTCATCTATTAGGTGGTCCGCCTCACTTCCCTGACAAACCTTGTCACAACCGTGAACCTGGGAGAGTTGAAGGACAGAGAAATTTGCTCCTGCATTTTAGATGTGTGGGTCTTCACCATTTTAAGCTAAAAGGAGCAAGCAGTAATTGAGTCACAAACCTTTCACGTGGACTAGGTATTAGGCTGGCAGTCAGTGCCTTGCTCATACCAAGGTCACAGCTGGAGCCCTCGGCAGCTCCTGGGATGTTGTACTCACGTTCTGGTTCTCAGTCAGGACAAATGGTTGGACCTGCTGCACCAGTGGTTTACAAATGCTGACTTTCTGCTATCAGGGGTTGACTTTCACCTTGTGTAATGAAGCTTAAAGCTAAAATTGTGCAGTCAAATTAGAAGGTTAAGAAATCTAGGTGTGACTTTCAGTTTTGAGGAAATAGAAGCTTAAAAAACATGCCCCTTGAGATCAAATCGCAGAGAACTTAAATCCAGAGAGAGCAGGTTTGTATGTTAGTTCTCAGTAGCAGCAGCAGTGCTTTAGAGTGTGTTAAAGTTTCAGGTTTCTGCTAGTAGCTTAGGATTCTGCAATAAACTTCACTGTCACCCATCACAGCCTACGATCTCGAGCAGGGAGGTCACCGTGTTCCAGTTAACATTGCCAGAAGCAGTTCAGCAAACATCACTGGCCTCACAGACAGGCTGTACCCCAACTAAACCAGTGCTGGCTTTGGAGGAGCGTCATGTCACAGCTGCCCTGGCATCCCTGACTGCTCGCTTGCTGCCGGGGCTTTTTGGGAAGGAGCTCCAGCACAGCGAGGTCCCAGCACCAGCTCCAAAGAATACAGATGCTGACAGCAATGTCAGCGCTCCAGTTCAATCTGAAAGCACGAATCTGGCCAACAGTGTTTGACGAGTTAACCACAGCTCCCTCCTTTCTTTGAGTACAGCGCTTGCCAATTGAGTCACTCCCAATCCTCCACTAAAATAGTCTGAAAGGGAGTTAACTTCTTGCTCCAATTCCCCCTTTGCACAGAAAATGACAATTTTTCATTCTATGTTCCAATACCTCACGCATCTCTTCACAGACCTCTCCCTTTGTGTGCTTAGTTCCTCAGTCACCTCTTCCTCCCCAGCACCTCTTTTTCATATCATCTCTTTTACCAATGGGGAAAACACACACTGACAAAAAAATCCCCCCAAACTGAGGGGGAAAGTCCCTCTCCCCATAAGGCAAGGAGAGTTTTGACCTTCTTTAACCCATTCCCCTGCTTATAGCTGCAAACAAAGCACGGCAATCTTGCCTTCCTCCTCCCAGGGCCCAGCATCACAGACTCCTCCTCCCTCGCTTCACCCACACCACAAATGCTGCCCAGTCAAAGGCATTCCCAGGCTGGCAAGGACAAATAAATTGGCAACTTTATGAATATGTGAGGTTAGCCTCGTCTCCTTCAGCTAAAGCTGGCTGCATCCACCGAGGGAGGAAATGCAGCCCCCAGCAGGAGGAAGAAGCGCTGGGTCAGATGCCTGCACGGATGATGAACCTTTCCAAGCTAGAGGGCAAATCGGTGGCAGATTGGATTCAGGACTGTGTAGCTGGAGGGATGGAAACTTTAACTGGCCAATATTGTGTCACATCCTGTCTCGTCTGCAATTAAAGGCAGGTATGCAGTGGGAGAGATGAATTTTTGGCAATTCCTCTAGCCCTTGAAGATGTTCCAGAGCAGACACTCAAAAAAAAATCCTGATAGGCTTGTCTGCCAGCAGGCTGGCACACAGCACCCCATAATATCCACAGGGAAATAAAGCACCAGCACAGCTGTGGTTTGCACATGCACCCCACAAGCAACTCAGGCCAGTCCTCCGGTGCCGCTCTCCGTTTCCTACCTCACTGGTCATTATCACATCCCAAGAACCACAACGTGTCCTGGGGACAGGGCACAGCCCCGAAGGGTCCTGCAAAGCCAGCACGTCCCGCCCGAACTTAGGTCTTTACAGCAGTTGTATTGGTTTGGCCTTGTTCCATGCTTCACTTAGATACTTCGTTCAGACCCTAATTATGCTTTGCAGATGATTAAAGCACCTTTGCTTCTGGGTACAGAAATACTCCCCAGGCCACACTATAATTGTCTAGGAGACATCTCCTGCCTGCCATGACTTCTAGGTGGAGCTTAACTAATTGAGCTCCTTGTAGCTGGGTTAGATGCATCTGCTCATCTCTAATGTGCAGTAACCGCAAATCAAGTAGTGAGGCTGCACTTGGAGATAATTAGAATATAAAGCACCAAAGATTTTTCTTCTTGGCACCTCCCACAAAGAGGGGAAAAAAGGCTGTTTAGTTCCTCCCTGACTGCAGCGAAGAGTTGCTGCTTTCTTCTCAGCAGGCTCCCAGGGAATCCATTCCTCCTCCTGTGCCGCAGCATGCAAAGCAAATCTAAATTAGACATGCTACATGGCACACAGCCATGTCTCCTAACTACAGCGGGATCAAAGGCGGCTATAATCCCAGCGAGGTGGGTTACAGGCAGCTAATGAATGCTCTGGGGAAGAAATCTGGCCAGATTTGGATGGCTTGATAGAGAGCAAGCAGAGCTCCCAAGAGGCAGAATGGGACTAATCCAAAGCTTCTCAGGGAAAATCATCAAAGTCCAGGTGGGGTAGGGAGGGAAAGCCAGATGAGGGAGGAAGGAAAGCACTGGAGGATGGTGTTCTACCTCCCTCCACAGTTCTTGGCCTTGTAATCTCCATTTAACTCAGAACCATCTTCTGAACGAGACAACCACTCCTGCTTTTCAGATGGCTCATTCCCTCTAAGCGTTTAAAACGTCTTTAGGCTCTTGGATTTCATGCCTGGCAGCCCTGGAAGGCTATGGGATGGCATTGGCACAGCTGAGACTGTGGATCTAGTTCCAGTAGTGTGTGCAAAGACTTCCCATCCCCTGCTGGCATACAGCTGCAACAGCCCCAGCTCAGCACATCCCCAGGACATACTTGTCAAAAAAGAGAGATCCTATTGCTCTGGATAGAGAAAGAAGAGTTAAAACAACTGCACAGCAAAAGCAGATGAAAGGTGTCTACTCTTAGCCCAGTCATTTGGCTTGTGCTCTTCATGAGTTTCCACAAGAAACCAATCTCTTACCATGTCGGTGGTGGCGTGGCACGTGTACGGTCTCGGAGGGCTCCCAAGAACCTGCGTTTACACAGTTTCTAAAGGTGTAACTTTTAAGTTGCTCCGAGTTAGGCACCTGGAGGGAACTGGGAAGGGGATCCTCTTGGTTGTGCATGATGTCCCCCGATGGAAAAGAAGACCCAGAAACCTGTGGCAAGAAAACATACAGACATTCTCCAGCTGAAAGGAATGGAGGGAGAAGCAAAGTAGGATAGAATGGAATGGAATAGAATAGATCCTATATAGAATAAAATATTGATCTTCTACTTACAGCGATGTGACACAAAATACTGCTCTTCCACTCAAACAGAAATTCATCATGTGTGGTGGCAGTGCCACATGTGCACCAGGGTCAGAGGTCCCCTCATCCCTGCTTCCCTGGCAGGACTAGACAGCGGCAGAGACACAGGAGGAAGCGGGGAGCAGAGCACTCCTGCATCATGCCAGCAGCCAGCCCCACCGCCGCGGTCTGGCAGGTATCACAGCCCAGCCACAGCACCCGGACGCTCTGCTCCCCTCCTCTATTGCCCATCAGGCTCCTGGGGGGTACAAGAAGTAGCCTGGGTAAGTTCTGGATGGCAAATTCAGGGTTTGGCCTCTCATCAGAAGGGCTGGTGAGACGCTGCAGCTCTTTGGGCTGCAAGCAAAATGCAGCTGGAAGGTATCGCAGTGTGCAGCGGGGACCTTTGCTCCTGTTTCCAGGTGCATTAAGGAGAGTGCAGAGCTTATGGAGCCTGTTGCTGAGGGAAGTGACAGCACAGCAATTCACGGGGAAAATGCTGCAAAAACTCACTTGATCAAACATTTGACTTCTACTCGCTTCTCCTTTACCCGTCTCTTAAGGTTTTACTGAAAAAGAAGCAATTGCAAACCTTTCCCACCCACCTCACCCTCCCCCATGACTGAGCAGAGCCAGTTTCTGCTCCACCTCCAGCCCGTGTCTCTGTTACAGGATGTGGTTTCCAGTAAAATGAATTCCTCAAGTTCCTGGTGACCTTCCCGCAG
Organism: Eurystomus gularis; assembly: GCA_013400335.1. Classification (NCBI taxonomy): domain Eukaryota; kingdom Metazoa; phylum Chordata; class Aves; order Coraciiformes; family Coraciidae; genus Eurystomus; species Eurystomus gularis. The sequence continues at coordinate 285,938 of VZZY01005360.1, forward strand.
CTGGCCAGGGCTCACGGCGAGAGGAGGAAGCCTGGAGCATCGAGGTAGGGGCAGGGCCAGCTAAGCAACAGCAGAGAGGGCCCAGCACCAAAATACCACCAGCAGCTGCGAAGCACACCATGGCTATTAGAGGGTTGCAGCTGCTTGTCTCTAATTAAGAGAAGAGCCAACACCAGAAAGAAAAGCACGGTGAGAGGGGGGAAAAAGGCTGAAAGAGTGCCTGTCCTGCGTGACTGGGGGTGAACAAAGCAGCTGCTTTGGTGGGCTTGCTCTCCCTGCTGTTGGGCTCCATTTCACTCACTGTCCAGCCTGAGCTGGCTACCAAGCGAGGCCAGGCTCTTTCCTGCTCTTTCCTCCCCATGGTCTGAACGAGGACTAGATGTTTATGCTATGCCAGAAACCCAACCTCCAAGGAGAAGGGAGCACGTGGGACACTGGTGGTACCACACAAGCCCTCACATGTCCCCTGGCTCTACGCAAAGGCACCAGGTCTAAACACACCTTCTTCTCTTCCTACCATTGTAGGAGCAGGAAGGAAGTTCAACACTACTAGACTGTAAGACCCATATCTCTCTTTTCCTCTTGTCCTCATTTTCCTCAAGCAGAGCTGTTACAAACTAAAGCTGGACGAGCCATGCACCTGCCTCATCTCCTCCTCCAGTACAACCAAGGACCTCAGCAGCATGAGCAGCGATTCAGGACTCCTGCCCTGCTCCTGGGTCACACTGATGTTCTCCTTCCTCTACTGCAGAGCAACGTGAGCTGCTTTTGACTTGTCTTGGGAGGCCCAGGGCTGCCTCCCTCACATAAAAGCCCTCCTCTGCCTCAGCCCTCCTCTGCAGGCAGGTGTGGGTTAGAGCTCCAGCTGTCCTTTGGTTCACATTTTTTCTTAGTAGCACTACTTATAAATCCCACCCCCCTGCTCTCATCACAAGACATGTAAGGTCTCACCTTCTGAGAAATCTGTTAAATGCAGAGAGTCCAACTGAAAAACAAAGTTATTTAGGTCAAAAAGGCTTACTGTGTTGGTAGAGGAAGCAAGTGAAAGGAGGCCAGTAGAAAAGGGGAGGGAGGAGGGAGTGCTGGTGTTGAAACGGGTGCTCCTGCAGCCATCCCCACCTTTGCACAGCTCCTCTTCTGCTGGCTTGTCCAACAAAATGTCTTGGATTGCAACACAGGTCTCACTCCATGCTCCTGTGAAGGCAGGAAGGATGAAGCTTGGAAGGCTGCAATGTGCCGCAGGCTGGTGGTGATGTTTGAGTTGGCATGATGCGTCCCAGAGAGGCCAGCGTTCAACTATCCAAGGTGCAAAGCCCAGGCAGGGCAGTGGGTGGTGGAAGCTCTCCAGGCAAACAGCATCACAGAGCTGCAAAGAGAAACAGAAAGGAGTCACTGGTTTTGTCATCCTCTGTCCTCCTCTCCCTGCAGAGGCCAACCATGATTTGCTTGGCTTTTCCTTTCACCCATAACCATTTTTCAGCCCTTCCAGGCTTTGATCTCCAAAGTTGTCCAGACACAGCAGCAGCAGCACCACCCCTTTCCTGAAGTGAGGATGCCTGTCACTCTGCCTGCTACTGCAGCTGGGGCAGAGGCTTTCTCTGATCTCTGTGGGGACACACCACTCACGCATGTCTTCTATAGGGAACAATTTTCCTCTCCCAAACACCATACACTGAACTTCTCTTGAAGTCAATCAGGCCCTTCTCTGTGCTGCCTTCGCGCAGGAGCACATGGGCCACAGACCCAACTCCAGATGGAGCCAAGCAGTGCTGGGTTGAGGAAGAAAAAGGTAGCTTATAAATACACAGTATTCATATATAAATAAATATTATAATATATGTTAATAAATAAATAAATAACACATATTTAAACAAATAAATATGTACAGGAGTACAAGCAGGTGGGCAAACAGCTCTAGGCAAATCCCACCAGAAAAATATCACTGGAGCAAAGCGCCGTCAAACCACAGAGCCAAGACCTTCATTTCCTCCTCGTGCAGCTTCCCCCACCTCAAGGCAAAGGCGAAGGAGGAGGAGAAGCCAGCCCTCATCTCACAGGTGAACACACTGCTCAGGAGACAGTTATTCCCTCCTCAGTGTAACAAGGCGGTGCGTTCATACAGTTAAACTATTACGGTAATTTTACTCCTCAGACTCTCAAAGCTTCTCTAATTAGCCTCCGGCAACTTTAGATTTGGAGCTATTAACGTGAATTGGAGATTCATTTCCACGCAATTGCATCTCCTGGTCGTGGGCCATGTCTGAGTGGTTTGGGTGTGCCTGGCACAGCTCTGGAAGTTCTCTGCACAGCTTCTCCTGCCTGCTTCTAGTAAGTACAGGTGGTGGGGTTCTTGGGATGCTAAAGCAGAACACCCTGCTGAAGATGCAGAAGAGATTTTGGTGACTCAGTGGAGAGTCCCAGGAAGTGTGCAGTGGCTAGGAACAGCCCAGGGCAGCACCAAGACAGAATAGAAATGCAAAGCCTCCTACATTGGAACTGGGTGGCTTCAGCAAGAGGTCTTAATCACCTGGGATTATTCCCTGTTTTCTCCACCGTTTGTGCTTCCTTTTCCAAGCTCCTCTCTTGGCTTCGTAGTGCCAGGCTCTCATGCAGGTACTGGCAGATTTGCACCAAATCAACGCGCAGCTGCTTTGCTGGCGCCAGGTGGGTTTAGTGCAGCACAAGATCTGGCCCAGAGGATCTGGTGCAAGTTCAGCCCAGGACCAGCAGCAGCCCCCAGCATCACTGGGGTTTCTCCCCACAGGCATCATGCACTGCAACAAAGACAAGCTCCTGCGATGGAGGGGCTGAAGAAGCGGGATTTCTCTCCCTGAGCCCAGAGGAGTTTGCACTCGAGGAGCCACACCAGGCACAGAGCTGCTGCTCACCTCCATTGCAAGGTGGAGTGGGAGGTGGCAGATGGGGAATGAGGATGTGGTCCTTCCTGCTGAGCATAGCTCCTGTAGTGCCTGCGGGACAACAGTGTCACACACTTCGCTTCTCTGTTATGAACAGGCCTGGAAGCACTTTCTTTAATTAATGTTTGGGTAGCCCTAGCAAAACACCGTGTAAGTGCACTTGAAGCAACATGTCCAGTTCAAGTACACCTGGACACCAAAGTACTTGGGTCTCATATGGTCTATACTCAGAGCTGGACACGTTAGAGCTCCCCAGACTATGGCAGATCTCAGATTCAGCTCTAGAGATGAATTTTGGTGCCCAATCAGTTCAGCATTTAGTTTCAAGTCCCCTAAGTCACAGTTCCCAGTGCTATGCTGCCATCCCGCTGGTGGGAAGGCCTCTGAAGGCAGTCAGGCTGTGCCACTGACTGCTTTGAGAGCTCTGGTCCCAGCCAGAAGAGTCTGCAACCAAGGCTTGGCTGGTGGGAGCAAAAATTCAGATGATCACAGATTTGCCCCCATTGAACAGCACCTTCCTTCAGCTGCCGGCCAAGCAAAAATAATTTCAGAGGTGCTGGCAGCCAGCCCTGGACACATGCCGAGCGGCTCAGCTGGTTAATCTGCCCACACGTGCCATGTGTCTCCTCTCCAGGAGCTCCCAGCTGCTTCGGTGCCTGGCAAACCTCCCAGGTCCACCCTTCCCTCCCTCCTCCTCCCTAAGCACCTGCTTTCTGCAGCCAGGGAGGAAGCGGACGCCTGCCTCTCCCCTTCCCTGCTGGCCCAATCTTCATGCAGCACAAGTCCTGCTCCCCAGACGTGTCTCTTCAGATGAAAGCAAGAGACAAAAGGGAGCTGCCCCGAGCATGCGCCGTGCAGCCGGCCTGGGCATCTCCCCTGCCATTCCCACGCTCTCCGTGCTGCTGGGCCTTTGCCAGCCCTCTCGTGCTGTCCCACCAAGACCTCCAAAGTCATTACCAACCGTGCTCCTTGCACCCTACCTGGGCCATTTGGGTGAGCGAAATCCACCCAAGCGGTGACCTGAACATGAGCCTTTCCTCCCCTGCCTGCGGCAGCCAGCCTGGCAGCAGCTCTCCCCCCGTAACCCCCAAGCTGGCCCTCCTGGGGTCCCCCCTCCTGGCTTCTGCAGCTGCATCCTTGGGGACAGTGGCAGCTGGTATAGGGTGGGGAGTGGGGGTCTCGCAAAGTGCCAAATTGTGACAGACTGTCATGGGAAGGAACCAAAAATACTGAGAGTCACTCTGCTTGTCTGCCTCCAGACCTCCAGCTACCCCCCGGCAGGGATGGGCATCTTCAGAAGCAGTTCAACCCTCCCGAGGGCCGAGTCACATCTGGATGGTGCCCCTGCCCTGCTGTTGACTGGCAAAATCAAATCTAGGATGCTGCCAATCCTAGTGAGAAGCATCACTGTGATGATGCTCTGGTGCAGCTGTGTTTGCTGGTGAGGAAGAACAGCCCACCCCCCTGTCCCTCTTCTTCCTCCCCTCCCCTCAGCGCATGCTAGTGGCTGCTATGAGTAAAACCAGCAGCCGTGGCTTCTCTGGGAAGAACAAGCATGTAATTGTTCCTAATCTGGCATAGCAAAAGCAGTCCTGATAAGAACAATCCCTCTCAGGAGTGTTGTGATGACCTTGGACAGAAGCTGCTGCCTCTGCCTACCCTCCCCAGCAGTGCCAATGGAGCCTCACTCCTCCAATAACCGTTCCAAGGATCTTGCCCAAACCTTGCCTCCAGCACGCAGAACCCAACGCTGGGCAGCACCCCCTCCCCACACGGGAGTCCCAGAGCAAGACTAAACCATCCCATCCATTAGGAAGTCAAAAGCAGAGGGTCAGAAAGTGCCCTGGCTATGCCTGCCCACACCCAGCCACGTACCCCTGTACATCACTCACTCTGGGATATGATCCCTCTGGAAGCTCCTCTGTGTCTCTGAAGAATTTTCTGTGCTTGCTTCCTCATCTGATGTCACGCTACTGCCATACGGTCCTCACCCAGCTCCATCAGGTGGTGGCGGTTCACGGGCCCCATCTAGGCAAGCAAAGCAGGGGATTGTACCAACAGCCAGCAGTAAGGGATTGCGCTTCCTTCCCCCTGGAGTTACACCACACGAACAAAATGCAAATATGTGTTTAAAAAAAACCAAACTGCAGGGAGCCAGCAAGGGACTGAGCGGCATCGCTGTGTCACTGTGCCAGCTCTCGTGGGGCCCACAGCAGCATCTCCAAGACGACAGCCCCTGAGAGAGCAGAGCAGCAGCAGCAGCCTGACTCTCAGCCTCCAAGGTCTGCTGGGCTCTAGATAAGCATCCACTTCCCACACACCACTTATCTCCTTTTCCAAGGCTCTCATCACCGAGTCTAAGTAGCTTCACGACTGATGTAACTTTCCCAACAGACTAGCTGGGAGGCAAATGTTACCTCGTGCGAACGATAAGGGCACCTTGACTGACATCATACAGAAAGCCTATTATAAAAGAAGGAAGAGAATTTGAACCTGTGGAGCCCTGTTTTGCTCGTTTTTCACAGACAGAGGCTTTACTCCACGTGGGAGTCCAGCTGAAGCCAGCACAAGCCATTTCTCACGTAGGACCCTGTCAGGAGACCATCTTGTCTAACCACTCTGTGGATGTGGCAGAAACAAGAAGATGAAGGTTCCTACCTGGTAGGAGTGTAATGTTTGCTATCCTGAGTCAAAATGATTCAAAAAAATGAACAAAACTGAGAGGTTGGAAGAGTGGAGGAGGGATGAAAGGCAGCTGCATCCTTTGGAGAAACAGAAACCTGAGTTTCTTATGCCTCTGGGATTTGGTGCAGGGGCCAAAGTTAATGCGTTTGATCCACCTTGTTTTCTAGACCCATCTCCCTGCATACTTGATGCTGTGAAAGCTGAGGCTCAGCTTTTCCCTGTTAAGAACCTGGTGCCTCAAGAGCAGCCCCCTGCGAGCTCAGCCTGGTTTTGGTCCCAGTGGGAGCAAGGACCTCGTGCTTGCTCCCAGCAGCTTCCTCCTCGGGCTGACGCAGGGGAAGCCCAGTGCCCCATGACTGCTGGCACACCTCCAGCCACCTCTGCTTGGGGGAGGTCGAGCAACAAACACTTTGTATCCTCAGGAATTCCTGACCCAAATGCATGCACCATCCAACTTCTGGCTTGGGCAATATCTTGCTTTGGTTGTGATGTGGATAACGACATGTCAGGAAAAACTATGCTGGAGACAAGGTGCGTGTGTGGGGGGGTGAGGCTGGGAGAGGAAGACATTGTGTAAGCACAAGGAGGAAATGTTACAGCGAGCCAAAAGAGACTCCAGGGAGAGGTCTCCTTCAGCTACCGGTGATCCAGCCAAGCGCAGACTTCCATTTCTCTTTGATGAGAAATAAAGACACTGGTTCACTCATCCCATGGCCCAAAGAGCCTTGAAATGAGCCCTTCTGTTGCCCTCTCCTGGAACAAGCCCTGGTTATACAGGGTTGGTTTTGCCACCCAAACACAGCTGGGCAATAGTGAGGGAAAAGATTAAACTTGCTGTGTGCTTTTTGGTGCCCCAGCACCTGCCCCGGCAGATTGAAGACTCAATCTGACATCTTGAAGGCACCTAATTTCCCACAAAGCCTGACTACACCCCAGAAAACTCAAGCCTCACAAGAGGGGCAAGTTTGGGCATCCAAACCCCCACGCATGTTGAGTTTCTCTTATTCTCACTCAAAAGAAGCCTGCAAATGGTTCTTGGAGCCTTATCTCCAAGGGCAGCAATCTAACACTTTTTTTTTAGTTAAGCAAGATTGACAGCTGGAAAAATACATTTAAGTGAGTATTAAGAGGTATTGATAAGAAAAGTCCTGGAATGAATTCAGCTGGTGGAGTGCAGCGTGCCCTGCATGCTCACAGGGCTTGTGTTCCAGGAACAGCTGTGGGTGGGAAGCAAACTCCTCCAGAACAAGAGTATGGAACACTCAGAGAGCAGCTAGTCCAAAAATCCAGTCCCTGTGGCTCAAAGACCAATTAGCCGGTGGGACATATTCCAGAGCATTTGCTTAATAGTACCATGAGCTTTTTAATTAGAATAAATCTTTGCTTGTAAATTAAAAAAAAAACCCTGACAGTGGTTCTGTGTTTGTGCTGCTGTTTGGCAGTACAGCAACTGCCCAGAGCCTGGGCAGCAGAAAGGCTTCAAGGAGACACAGCAATGTCATTTCTTCTGGATTTCCCCTTCCAACAAACCCCCCCTTGGAAACTCCCTCTGGGAAAGGAAGATCTTGGTCTCTAACTCTGTTTGGACCTTCCCAGCATCCATTCTGACATGTGGGTTCAAAATTAGCCCTAAATTCACCTAATTTGACATGATCTGCTGCACCCTTCACCGTTGCTCAAGAGGCTGGGTGATGGGGACGCTGGTTAAACCAGATCAGAGTGAGAATGGAAGCCCCAGGGGCATCCCAGTCAGCCTCACACTCCCAGCTTTATAAAGACCTTTACTTACATTTTTAGAAATAACCATGCTGCTGGTACCCCAGACTGTTTGTTGCCCAATTCAGTTAATAGTTTCATTTTGTTTGCTTAAGATTAGGCTCTTTCATCCTAGTCTCCAGGTTGTTTAAAGGGGAAATGGTACCTTTCTGCTGTTTTTTAAGGTTTCTGCATAGGGGCTCAAGGGTACTCAGGGCTCCCTCTCGCCATCCCAGCCTTTTCCAGAGCTCGGTGTTGTACCGACCTGTCCCTAATGTGGCCATTTTCCTAAGTGATGAGAAAGCTTTTGGGATTTTGAGAAAATTCCCTCAGCATGCAATCTGCAAACTTGCTCTTCTCACTCATGGAAAGTGAACTAATTCCCTTCCTAAGAGCAAACTAGACTTATAGTTTTGGGTCAAAACCACACTAAATGGGTGCCTTCCGGAGAATGTCCTTGACATCTGGTTTTAAGCGTGTGTAAATGAACAAGCCAATGCCTCCAAGACACAGGACAGCTCCCACAAGAACGTCTTAATCATTAACCATAAACGTGATTTCCCCGCAGCGTAGAAAGGAGGAGTTTAGATGGAGATAACGCTGAAGGCCATCGGGATACGTGCACAGACCCAGCCTCTGTCTCCCACTGGGAGAGTGGAGAGCAAGGACCACCCACAGCCCACGGGCGTGTTGCTTCCATTGCCTGATGGTGTTTTTCTTCCCTCAGCTACTGGTCTGTAGTGAGCACAGGATGAGACTGACTGCACTCATCCCATGATGACTTTGGTTTAGTCTTATTACTATCCCCAAAAAAACCCCATTTCTCAGCCAGATTCCTTGCACCATCCCATTTTAACCAAAAGCATCCAGAGATGGCTGAGCGGCTCTCAAGCCCACGTGGTTTTCAGATCTGCCCTCACCACAATTTCATACACAGGAGGAAGGGTTGACATCAACCCCAAAATGAAATGAGGTCAAGCTCAAAAGGGGCTCACAAAAACTGATGAAGTTTTTAACCAAAGCACCCCTGAGCTGATTTGTTTCTATTTTCTACGTATTTAAACATTCAGATGGCCTTGTGCCAAGCGCCAGCTCCCTACCTTTTCTCAAACAATTGAAATGAAGATGTGACCCTGGGAGGCAGAACTTGCTTTGATATTCTTAAGGCTGAAGACAAGGGAACCAGCGAGAGCTGGAAGCATGGACATCACGCTGGTGGTTTGCCTTGTGAGGACACTGCTGGGGAGCTGGCTGTCTCCCGTTGTCAGCCCAGCAGCTTTATCAGCTGCCCCACAAACAGCCAGCCCGCCGCCTGGCCACTCTTTCTGCACACACAGAATATTTGCTTTCACGTACTGCAGCCAAAGCCAGTTGCTGAAAAGGACATCCAGGACCCGCGTGGCCTGGGAAGAGAGGGGGGGCATTGTGTGTGTGTACACAGGACAGATCAAGTTGGCTCTGCAAACAAACCGGTGCCATCAACTGAAAGTTCCCAGGGTTTCCAGCAGCAGGAGGGGAAAACTGGCAGCGAACAAAAGCAAAGCCTGCAGCCATCGCCAGGCACACGGGAGCTGAATGAAGACCACTTTGGGGTTACTGGGCCAAAAATGTTCCCTGTCTTTTCTCATCTGTTTGCAGAGGTTGTGCAGTCCCTTCCCTACACCTTAATGCAGATTCCAAAGAACTGTCTCCTAGAAACAGGAGGCAGGGCTGGATGACATCTCACAACCAGTCAGTGCCTGCAGTCTTCAGAGAAACCCTGGTGTAATAAAAATACAGATGCCTTGATCAAAAGGGCAGTGATCAACGAATAGTCTTCTGCTCTGTATTGGTGGGAGGTAAAGGTTAAGCCAAGAAATGTCTAATTCAGCTATGGATTGAGGAGAAAGTACTATAAAAATAACCTTTCCCCTTCTGAGTGACATCCTCATCTTCTGTGGTAGGATGACAAATCCTACACAAAGGGCAGCTGGCCTTTACAGGAACTGCCTGCTCCTGTGCCTCAGCCCTTCACTCTTCAGGGAAGATGCCGAGAAAACCACCAAATTCACTCCCAGTGACCTGAACACAGCCGGGAACTGTAGGCAGAGCCTAAGCCCAAAGGTTCCCCTGGGGAAGACCAGAGTCAGGATAGGCAAACTATGTTGCAATTCCTGGGACAAATGTAAATAAGCTATTGACCCACTGAACTCCAGCTAAAACAAGGCAATAAACCAAGCAGGAACATCAAGCTCCACTAGATCCCTCAGGTCCTGCTTCCTCAGGTCAGGTTCTGGTAAGCACCAGTTACAGCTATTAAATTAGCTTCTTTAAGCATCACCACCCACTGCTGCTTCAGCTGGAGGCATATTAAGCTCCACAGGATCATCTCTAGGCTCCGCAGACTCACTGGCAACAGGCTTTTAAAGCCCACCCTTCCTACACCTCCTTCCCAGCGCCTCTGCAACTTCATACGTGTATCCTGAGCCCAACACATCAACACATTATACTTCCCAGAGGTCCGCAAGCTGGTACTCACAGAGCATTCAGCTTTGCCAGACTATATGGTGATGCAATACTAGCAGCTTTCCAAAATAAAGCCAATTTGATGAGTGCACATTGTCAGGTTTACGCTGTTCTACCCCTGAAGGAACCCATGACGCACAAGTGCACTGGAGCTAAGGTTACTCCTAGAGCAAAATATTCATTGAGAACAGAAAGTAATCACAAGATTTCTTGGCATGCACATTGCACAGTTCAGAGGTGACAGACTTGACATGAGAAGAGCATAAGGTCCTCAAGGCAGAGTGAACCTGCTTGTGCTGAAGGCAGAGGTGCTAAAATGTGTGTTCTGCCCAGTACAAACCCAGACTGGAAACACAGATGAGCCCAACTGAAAAAGCTGTAGTTCAACTCATAGTTGAACTCTGAAAGCTCAGATCTCTCCCAGACATGAAGATAAAAAGGGAACATTACCAGGAAGTCTGAGGTTTGAGACAAATTCTTTGCAACTGTCAAACACTTCAGTGGGAGGCTGTATTTTTGTTAGTTCCTCTGGGTTCTGCATCACCACATCTAGCAGCAAACAAAAGCAAAAAGCCACTTTGGGTGTCTGAAGACAGTGAAGAGGCTGGTGTCCCTTTCCTCAGGGCATTCCTGCCTGGAGGATCTTTGCTCAAGATCCCCAACCAGCGTCACAGGCTCCTTTGAAATCACTTTTGTTGCCAGCTCTGGCACAGTGCAAAGCTCAAAGGCTGGGAGGCTGCAAGCGTGAAGCAGCCAGGCAAAGGCAGAAGCAATGTGAGCTGGAGATGGGGGAGCCCCTGCCCTGGAAGGTCCACACTGCCATGTTGCCACCTTGCTCTGGCACCAAGCATCAACCCATGGCGGCCTGGAGAAGCTATGGTAAGAGCCAAGGCTCTGAGGATGCCCAGGGAAAACCAGTGATTTGTGCAACAGGGGCATTTGTACAACTATTTACAGCCTCTCCAGTTTTGTCTTTCTTTTCCATCCCTTCCTCTTTGAGTCTTCTTTACTTTCTTGGGAAGTGAGAACACAAACTGTGACACAAACGCGGTTTCATATATAACACAGTTGGGGCATGCAGCCATGGAAACTGCTGCTTGGGTATGACTTCATATTTCTTATTTTGTCCTTTTTTTATTAAATTGAACAGTAGAAAGAACCATAATCATAAGATTCACCTGCTCCTCAGGGAACATTGTTACCTGTCAGTTACTCAGTACTTTTATAGGTATATAAGTATTTTATAAAAGCCTGTATATATACGAATAGACCTAGCAGCAAATATATTTAAAAATCAAAACTCATTGTGAGATGTCAAAGAAAACTAATGAAGATGTCATGGAAAACTTTCATTTTCCTTTAGGTTGTTGACACTTTCAAACTGGAATGAAAAAACCTCAAAGTGAATTTCAAAAACCTGAAGTTTGAGCCTTGAGTCTTCATCCAAAACATAATTCAATGTAAACGAATGGTTTGATTTATTTTCTTCCTAAAGAGAAACCAGTATTTTTCCAAACAACTCTACCGAGGGATTTATGAAATAACTTTTTTCTTTACAGCTGTAGCCTTCTAATTAGACTTTAATTCTAAGGTGAATTTTTAAGCTCTTCAGACCTGAGACATTAGACACAATCCTCAATCTCTTCCTGAGGAAATTATTGTATTATTTAATAGTCCTTGTGTCAGGTAATTACAGCAGGCTTCCTTCCTCCTTTCCACTCCTTGTTCTCTTTATTTACATCGGCAATAGGCTTAAAGGGCCAGTCTCTGCTGACTTTCCGTTTATCATGATTCAGTGAGATGCAGCAAGAAGAGAGAAGAACAGGGGTTCAATGGGATTCTTCAGCCTGGGTGAATAATCTACAACGCCCTTTCCTTCAGTACACGTAAGACAAATACAGCGTGGTAGCTTCCTCATGGGCTGCAGGAGGAAGTGCAATAGCAGGATGAAAAAACCCATGTGCAGAGGAAACTCTGAATTTCCAGATGGCAAAACACCAGAAGAGAGGTCAGCAAATGTTTGAGATGATTGCAGGCAGCGCTGCTTCTCTACCCAAGCAGAGGTGAAGTGTCCTGCTAGGTGGGAAGATCTGTCTCCAAGGCAGGATGCAAGTGGTAATATTTTGACCCTGTTCAAGGCTGTACCTTTTGGCTCTGCTGTTTTCCCCACTGGGAGCCTCTCATGGGTGTCCTCACAAGATGCTGGAGCTCCTGAGCTCTACTGCAGGCCATTTAAATTCTACCACTGGGCTACTTTAGACAGCAGTTGCCAGCACTTTACAGTACCTTGAAAGTTGTGGGCTTTGAAAATTAGGAAGGATGGCTGATTCCTCAGTCATACTTAATTTCCATAAGAAAAGAACAGTTAATAGAAGCAACATTCCCTAGGACCAGCAGCAGCATCAGCGATTGTAAGGCTGAGAAGATATTTAGTCCAGTGCACGGGGCTGGAACTCAGCTGCTGTGTGCTCTGGCCCTAACAGAGACCGCCTGTGACAAATCCCACCACCTCCACTTTCCGTCCTGTCTTTCCTAGCACCATTCCTCAGACAAGCACTTCAGTGCTACACCACTCCAAGACTCCAACCAGCTCCTAGTCAGGATGCATTCTCCTAAGGCAGGGTTCTAGGCTTTCATGAAAAATGAAGGTTCATGAACATTTTCTCAGTATGGATCTCAGGTTTATCACACTTTCTAGACTGTAAGCATATGTAAGCAAGTGAAATAATATTAATTTTCATTCCTTTTCCCCCCTCCCCAAAAGATAGGGGGCAATTAGAATGGCAGATTGGACTGCAATCAGACTCTGTTGGCAAATACCCCTATTCAATAAGTTGGGTAAACACAAATTATATATATATACACACACACATACAGCTTTGTTTGCACATCATGACACAATCGCACTTAATGCTGAGGTCAGTAGGAGCTCTGTGCACATCGAAAATGAAAGCCATAAAAAGTGAATTTCACATTAGGAAAAAAATAAGCAGCCTGTTCGCTAGCGACCAGTGTTGTTGCCTGGGTAGCAAGTACAGTAACTCCTTTTTGCTCCCTGCCAGGGCCCTCTAACTGCATGCTGTATTTTATTTCAGCCCAGAACCATCACAGCTATTTATTCATCTCTGGTGAAACGCTCCATTTGCTGCTTCACCCAGACCCAGGCTGGCATCAGAGACAATCCTGCCTGCGTGCTAAGGGAGCTCACCCAAGGCTGCCTCCAGGATCTTTCAAGGGAGGGTTTGAATTTTTAAAAGCCTTATTGTCTTTGTAAGGCACAGCAAAGAGTGCTTCTCCCACCTACCTGCTTTTCTGTGAGCACTCAATGCAGGGCTGTGCTGGGCTGTCTGGCAGGTCCCAGCGCCAGCTGAAGTCGCTGGGATAGCTGAGATGTGGTGGAGAAACAGCAGCGGGATCTGCTGACGTCTGGCAGCTGCACTTGGGGGCTTACATCCCTGAAAAGCTGCGATGACTTGAAGACATGGTCTGCAAAGAAGACAAGGGGATTCAGTCACTGTGATTTAACAGCGTCACTCACCAGCTGAGCCTCAGGAGCTCCAGCACAGCAGCAGTAAAGCAGAACACAAGCTCAGAGGTGTTGCCACATGGGCAAAGAACGGTCAGTTTTCTTAGTTCTGGGAATTAAGTGATTTCTTTTCTTACCTATTTGCAAGTCAGAGGATGCATTTAGTTGCCTGTTCTAGAAACTCTTGCAGAATTAAGCTGAGTTCTTTCCCTGCAGGGCAAATTGTCCCTGGACAATGTGGCTGCAGGCCCCAGTGCCCTTCAGGGGTTCCCACAGCCCTAATCAGAATAAGTAATGACATCCCTCTGAAGGGGTGAAGCCCAGCTCACTGCATTAACGCTGTAGCACAACCTCAGCCAGGTTGATAAGGAGGAAAAAAGTGAAATTCTTACCAACATTAGCAGATTGAGACACACAAACGAAGAAGGTTGATCTGCAGAACATCTCAAAGCTGCTTCAAAGCGGAACAAATTGCAAACAGCCATGGGGAATTTTTCCTGTTGGTATCTTCTGTACTGGGGAACAGGATTTTCCAAGGAAGCTTCTGACCCTTAAGTGAAGGAGCCTATCAGTGGAAAACCAACACAGGTCTCTAAAACTGGTCAAAATACCAGTAATCTTAATTTCTTCCCACTATGGCAAATAACGGTGTATTTGGTGGAAAGACCAAGAGTCACATAACACCACAAGCAAAGGCTGCTCTTGCTTTTCACTGCTGCTCCTTGCAGAGCGCTCCCTGAGGGTAAGGCTGGAAATAAGCTTCCTACCTTATGAATTATCAAGAGAAGTGCAACTCCAAAAATATGATAGTCTCATTCTATTAGGTAGGAGGCTCCATCACTGGATGCATTCAAGACCTGGCTGGATGGGGCTTGGAGCAACCTGGTTGAGTGGGAGGTGTCCCTGCCACCAAGGAGGATTAATCAGTAGTTTTTAAACTGCCTTCATGGAAAAAAAAAATCCAGATTAACTTTGAAATCATATGGTCAAAGAACTACAGAAATGTTTAACTACATTAATATGATGAATATGGTTACATCATATCCCATCGCAGAAGTGCCAATATTTAAACAGCTGCTTGGTCAGCTGCTAAATCAGCTTTAACATTCAATGACTAAGACAACTCTGCTCCAGTTCCTGTTTATCTACTGCAAGTTCTCCAAGAAAACTTCAAGAACTTGCCCTTAGTAGGCAAATCTACCAAAAAAGCTATTCCAGGAAGAGATTAAGCATTGCTCTCTGCTCATTAGTTTCGACTTACCCTTGTCCCCACTAAGCCCACCACAATACCTGGGGGAATCCCACCCTCTAGAAACCAACTCACATTACAAAAGGCACAGGATGGAGCCTGCTTTGCTTTCCTTCAGAGCCTTGACCACTGATTTCCCAGGGTGAGGGGAGGGAACACTGGCGCGCAACTCCAGAGCTGGGACTTTGCTGAAGCAGCCTTGCCAGGGAGCCTTAGAGCTTAGTTTCCTCTCAGAATGTGTTCAGCAAGAGCCATCTCAACTCTAAGAAAGGGTGTCACCTCTGATGCAACCTTTACAGTGACAAAAGTCTCCTTCCCTTTTTGGTTGAGAGGCATACAATGCAGGGAACAGGCTTCATGGGCTTCTTCAGAACTTGAACTGAGCCTTGAAATGCAAAACAAGGCCTCCCACAGAATCAAGACACCCATTACCTATCTGTCCTTTCCAGCTAGCTGCAGAGCATCCAAGTTCCAAACTCTGTTTCCACACCTTTCATCACCACTCACTTCCCACTGGGTTTACTGTGTGCAACAGTCCCTGTTCAATAGTCCCTTCACCACCCTAGAGAAGTTACTACCTGGCTGCTGATACTCCTGGTGTGCCAGTAAAACTCCATATTTGCTGGTAGCTTATTTCTGGTTTAAGGGTAGTTAACAGGACAGATACAGTCAAGTGCTAAAACCTAAACCTTTCCTCACTGCTAAAACTATAGATTTTATCACCTGATCTTCAGTCTACTTCTCGTCGCTTGCTTTAACCACCTTTCTTCCCCATATTTTATCAGTATTCAATTATACAGTAATTGCTAAAGACATTTAAGTAGAAGGTACATACCAACACATTGAGCCTACAGCTTAAATGAGCCTGCCTTTGAAGATAAGCAAGAAAGTGCTTCCAGCATAGATTAAGGCCAGAAAAAGCATGTATTTTACCCTGCAAATACAATGAAGACTTAAGAATATCAACTATGATGTTTTTAAGTGCTTTATATTTATTATAAAGTATTAATGATTGAGTGTATGGAAAATTATTCTCTATACTAGAGAATAAAATGCCAGCTTCTACAAGTTATGCTATACAGTACATGAAATGCTGCATGTTTCTTCAGCTGCTTGAAACAGTATTTGCTGTACAAGTGAAAAGGGGTAACTTAGAAGTTTATTATTTATAATACAGTGTTAGAAAGCACAAACAAGTAACATTCAAAATAAACAAGCTCCCAAAAAATCTAAAAAGAAATCTTTAGAGGACATGTACACAGATTATACTCAAGTTTCAATATACACGTTATTGTTCCCCATGAGATGCTCCACTTGACTGGATTGCTGGAACATGACGAGAATTGAAGGTGCAAGAAAAGCACCTCCCAAGCCACATAAGCATTGGGTGGGCAGAAGAGCAGTTTCCTGAAGCGTTCTCCACAGTCTCGGGCTCTACTGTTTTACAGCCAGGTACTGTGGCAACACAAGAAGAGAGATGGGCTCCAAGTACAAGCATTGTCAATGCCAATCCAGTTACCTGGGGAGCTGCTAGAGCAATTCAAGGCACTCTTCCCAGTGCTGCCTGCCCACAGAACCCCCTGTGCAGGACACAGCATTTTAGGAGACAACCAGGCTGGGCTAAAGCATGTTCTTGAAGGACACAGAATGAACAGCTCAAGACAAACTCCTTCAGAATGTCCAGTTCCAAGTTCATTCATACCGCACTTCACAGGCACACCAGCTTAAGAGAAACATTCATGTATGTGTAGGTAACACTCTGAAGTCAACTGCTTCAAGGTGTTTAGTTGCTTTATGGTTAGTGGTGTAAAATATCAGCAGCTTTCAAGATAGTGTTCATGGGGCACGTTGAGCCTTATCTCACAGTAAGATTTTAAGCCTACTTCACAGTTTAACAGTTGTCTCCGCTTCCCCTTCTCAGTAAGAGGCAGTGTCTACAATGAATCATCTTTCACAACTGTTCTGCTTACAACAAACCTTAATGCCAACACCCCCCTAGAAAACATACTCGCAGTAACACTGTTTGCTCTGATGCACGTGGTATTGACACTTAATTGTAAGCTCCTCCCATAATATAAAATACCTTCTAGATCAAAAAAGAATTAAAGATATTGCACTGTTGTATTTTACTTTTGCCTCCCAATCTCATTCCAAGTATTTACGAAACTGTAAATAAGTCCTTTTTATACAGTCTTCAGTACTGTACACCTGTGTTCCAAGGAACTGGAATTCAGTGATGCCTTCGTTAGAGATACAGTAGCCTAAGCACAGTGTAAGTTCTGTCCAGCTGCCCTCTTCATACAGTAACCAATTGGCCACTCGTCCCACCTTCAGACCTTCAGCTTCTTCTTCTGATCAAAGTATGCATCAAATCTGGATAACGCATATTCCTGGGGAAATAAGGGACATTCAGTACTCAATACAGAAATCACAGCTGCGTTTTCTTACTTGGGGAAGCATAATGAAGGTATTAACTGTGTTACCTTTCTAATCCATCAGCTCAATGCATTAATTAGCTCTATTTGGCAAGGATAATCTCTCCAGAGGTGTTCTGGCCTCTGAAAAACTTCTTCCAATCTCATTTCAACTCTAACACTATTAGTGCTGCCAGCACAGCAGAAAAAACAGGAACTAAAAAGGTCAGGATTTCTCTAAAAACGATGGCTTGTGCACCACTTCCCACAGTACAGTCCATGCACCTGTGTCCTGGTTTGAGTTAGAAACAAACCAATTCTGGTCAGTGATTTTACTTTTCAGCTGAGTTTCTGCTACTTGCACGTTCTGAAGTTACCAGCATGCTTTCCCAGCCAGCCTCTGCTTCTAGCAGTGATAACGCTCCATGTTCAGAGTTACTGCCAAGGATTGGTGTGTGCAGACCAAGGGCACTGCTCAATCTTGTGTGCCACGTTGCGGGGTGCAGAAAGTGGAAGGCTGCACTTGCAGGGAGGAGCAGCCAGGACAGGAGATCTCACCAGTGAGGGATTCCATTCCACGTATGCCATATTTGGTGTAAAGCTGAGTGATCATGAGGGTCTCACCCCTTCCCTTCAGTCTTCCTTTTTGGCCTTGCCTTTCTTCTCAGACCCTCTCATGCCTTCTTCACCCTTCTTGTAAAGGGCTGGCATCTGAGGAGGATTCCATCCATTCTGCCTTTGATTGATTCATGTGTTCCTGAACCCAGTTCTCATCTGCTGCTGAGCCCAGTCTGGGACTTCCCCAGTGCCTGCTCCACAGCCTCAGTGGTGACAGTGATGTAACTGCCATCAGGGGGAGGTTGGGATCGATGCTGGTTTTGTATATTTGAGTATATTCCATTTTATTATTATCTTCATTAAAGCTGTTTTAGTTTTTTAATCCAGAAGTCTCTCTCATTCCTTTCCTCTCCCATTGGGAGGGGGCCATAAGTCTCTCTCTTATCCTTTCTCCTCCTCTATTGGGGAGGAAGGTGGGGTTAACAGAGAGCATCTGTTGTCGGTGTGGTGCACTGACCCTAAACCTCAACAACCCGAGGGCGACATCACTTGACAGTACACTAAACGCGTGCCAAGAGCTAGGCTGCTCCGTTTCTCAAGGACAACAAGCCACCTGGCATCAATCCTGTCACACACTGAATATCATCGTGCGTGTGTAGCAACACTTTGACTCAACTCCCCAGGTCACACTTCCTGCATTCTAGCCTCCCTCAGTGCAGAAGAGCTTCACCGCAAGGCATCACCCCACTGCGAGGCCTGACACAAGGCTACAGTCTATGTAACAACAGGAAGAACTTCAAGTTTTTACCATCTTAGATGTTCTTTACATTCTTAAAATTAGTAAGAAATTGATGTTTAAAAAGTCTTACTCCACTTAGAAGACATTAGTTGCTATGAGAAGCTATTTCATTTACTTTCTTATAAAGCATAGACTGTTAGTTATGTGAAACTACAATTAAATAACTTACCAGGTAACCAAACTCAATGGATGAGATCTTTGCTTGTATAATAGACCACAGACCCCAGAAGAAGTGTGATGCAAGGGCAAACCTGAAATTACAAAGCTATGTTTACTGAAGCACCCAGCTAAGTCTTAATGCCTTATTTCACTATCCTGTTCAAATACTATCCCCTAGTTTGGGGATGTCCACACCTTTTCTTCAAGAGAGATTATAAAAATAATTCCATTACCTTCCCCAAGGAGCAGTATTTTCTTTACTCAGCCAACAGTGTACACCACATATCTACAGTCACAACAAACAGATTTTTCTTTGCCAAATATAAACAGCTTATAATCTCTCATCTGAAGTTTCTCCACCCAGGAATGTATATGAGAATGTGTCTTAGTAAAGTTCCAAGATACAGTTGTGAAAGACAAGTTACCTGTTAACTTCTACCAACACTTCTTCTTCCAGTTTGGACTTCTCTTCGTTGCTCAGCTTTTCAAAGCCATCATGGAATGCAGACAGGTAACTGGAGATAAAATGAAGCTGGAAGGCAAGCAAACAACAGTTACAACTCTGTCTTCAAAGCATATTTGCTTCTTCCAGAACTAGGCAGGTCTTTTGTTGTTGTTTTTTTTTTCCCCAAACATCAACAGTTCTCAAGTTAGCCTTAGGATTAATGGTGGTTCTACTCACTGCTTGGAATTTAGCTTAAGAAAAGCCATAGTACTAGGACTACAGGCAACATTTTGCTACTGACAACTCGTTTCACAGCTGCAGTCCACTAGTGGATTTTTGGTGCTTTTGAAAGCAAAGGTAGTCAGGATTACAGAAAGTGTTTATAATTAAGAAATCATGGAGGAAAGGTCTTTGGACAGAGGAAGCCCAAAGCAGAAGTGGAAAAGAGTTGAGATTTGAAGACTGGACACTGGTATTTTATTACGTCTTATGTACCTACCTGTTGCTTCTTTGAAGGATATTTAAGAACACTAGCTTTGAAGAATGGGTACTTCTCATATGTGTAATCATACATCCATTCACAGAAGTGATTTCCAATGTCAAATCCTCTGAAAAAGATAAAGACTGAGTACCCCAATCTTTGCATAATGGCAATCTGGTTTTTGCTCAAGCAGACCTAACATCAAGTTTAAAACTACAAGGCTACCTAGAACTTACCACAGTTTTGCTGAAGGAGGTAGAAAATTGATGACAAGAACACATTATTTTTTCCAATTTTATCAACCAGTAAAGATGGGCAGCTAAGAATGAAAGCTACCAGCTACATGAAAATACTAGACTTTGCTACCAATGGAGCCAGTTAAAATACTTGAGTATGCACTTTAGCTCAACACGAAGTCAGGCACACATCTAATGTTAGCATTATCGCAGGCAAAGACATCATACTTAAAGCATTTAACATATTCCGCTCTGACATGATGGAATTCAGGGTTCAATTGTTTCACTTGCATTAACATTTAATGATCCAGATGACTCCACACAGAGTTCATCCTTAGACACAGGTACTGGATGACTGAGGTAAGAATGGAAAGCATTTTGGGTAACCATGTGGAGAAAAACCTAGGATTGTTCTCATCTGCACAGATGAGAAGCCCATTTGAAAAGGCTGAAGGAAAACACAAAAGCAAACCTGCCCTACATAAATATGTACACACAATCTAGCATTCTCCTCAGCTCCACGCTAGAAAAAATTGACATGCAAAGCAAGGACCTTGTGCATAAACAACCCCTCTCATCTGGAGAACCAAGGACCTCCAACAACTCCAACTCTACTGCATGCCTATACTTCAATGCCATCGGGACCAGAGCTGTTCCGACCAGTTATTTGCTGTCCACCTCTAGTAGAGCAGAACACAATTTACTAGAATCAACAGATAACCATCAATGCAGCACTCGCTCTCACTAGCAAGTATAAAGTAATACATCCCCCTGGTGAAGTGAAAAATAAAGTGATTTACCGGTAATTATAGCTGCTGTATTCAAAGTCAATGAGCATCAGCTTTTGGTTTTCTGATTTCTCTCTGCCTTCCAGAAGCAAGACATTACCTAAAATTTCAAGATAATGGAGCATATTCAATAAAGCCCAAGGAAGTTATAGAACAGCAATACTCTGTCCTAAGAAACATTGTTCATATAAGCCCAGTTATTCCTTACATCTGTGCAGAAGGACAAAAGAACAAGCCAAGCTGTGGAGCAGCTCCTCGAGAGCTGCAGTATGTACCATAAACCCTATAAAACTGAAAGCGAGCAAGTTTTCTTCTGTGCAGGCAGAGGTGGCTTTGTTCTCCCAAGGGTTCTGCTTCTCCAGTGTTTACTTGCAGCTAACTCAGGTGACGCTGTCAGCCTCCGCAGCCCTCGCTGAATTGTTTTTCCACAGCTTGAGATCTAAATTATGCAGTATCTCCCATACCTGCACAGCACTGTCATTGATCACACAACACTTGGGACAGGAATTGCTTTTCAGCAGCCTGAAAGCTGCAAGACTGATCAGTCTGCTATTCTAACACGTGGCACAGTCAGTACCTGTAACAAAGCTCAGCCTTTTCCTTTAGAGCAGGGAGGTTGCTTTATCTGTGTCTCAATTCACTCGGTCACTATGACTCATCTGAAAGACGTCAAGTTTGCCTCTGTCAAGTGGCAACTAGTAAATAAATTTAGAGTAATTTCTGTTTCTGCAATAGTTTGTCCCCTCTCCACAGGCACCTCTGTTCTTTATGCACCAACCCCTGCACTAACAGAACAAGCACACAGTATTTCATCCCCCCACACAGAAATGCAGGTTCTGAAGCTCAGCCCAGCCCTGCCATGCTCTAACTTCTCCAGTACTGCACCCTGCCACACCAGCAATGAGACCTTGAACTCCACTGCTATCGAATTAGCTCTTCAGATCTCAGATCAGTGGCTTCTTCCCCTCCTGCTGCCTACCCTCTAGGGCAATCTTCCTCCAGGCCAATTCCTCTGCCTTAGCTACCAAGGCCGGGACTCCTGAGAACAACGCAGCCCTGCCCATGGTCCTTCCAGCTCAGCCCATGTTGCTCAGGTGTCAGGGAGCAGACAGCACATCCAACACCTTCAGCCCTGCCTCCTTTACATCTCTTTAGGGGTGGATAAGGTTTTCCTAATATTTCTTACCAGTACAGAGAACTGCTGAGTCAAATGTCTCCATTTTCACCACTCTCTGTACGTTTTAGTATCTTTCTTTTCAAAGAACTAAAGCATATCCTCCCCCGATCATGTGTGTTGCAGACTGCTAAGGAAAGTACGCTCTTAACAACAGGCGCCCAAGGCTCCCATCATCAAATGAGCTGTACGAGCAGAGCATGTGTGTGTGCTTGGCTTAATCCAGTTACAACGCTGGACGTTCTCTTAATTAGCCCAAACGGTTGCTGAAGCAGATGCACTTTGCTTTGCAACTGCTGCACATGGGCAGTATGCAGGCTGCTGTTTCAGGTCAGCTGCCAGGGCAGTACCTCGGTAACGTGACTACCTCTCAAAGCAAACAAGTGACCAGAAAAGGCTTAATAATGCATCGCTGAACCAGTTCATGAAATATTAGCAGCTTACCTTCTTGACAGTCATTGTGGCAAAATACGACTGGTGATGAAGTGGCTTCAAGCATCGCTCTAGAAAACAGCAATAGTGATTTGTTACTTACAAGATCCTGTAAGTTCAGTTCCACTTCCAAGTAAAGAATGGATGTTGTTGTAAGAATTCAAAGTGCTATTAGTTTCTAGCAAGATCCTATTTTTCTCAGTTAGGAGCCCAAGATCAGGACAACAAAGTTGGACTCCACCTATCAGCAAGTCAGATCAGCAATGGACAGTATCAGTTTGTAGTCATATGAGACTCAGGTTGGCTACAGAAGCAAAAACAATCCCCAGCTTGTAAAGTAAAATGAATATCGGGTATTACCCTGTATGTGTTCTAACAAGCATACAAGTTCATACTGAAACTGTGCAAACTGGAAGACAGTGGGAAACAAAACAAGCCTACCTTAGGTTCTTCATTTCCTGGGGGAGGTTGTAGCTGAGGAGTTTGTTCAGTTTTCTAGTTTTGGATTCTCTGGTAAACTTAATCCGCAGCACTTGATTTAGATATCTGTTAGAAACAGGGACAATAGTACAGCACTTGTGACAATAAGTGTATTAGTCTTCCCATACTAAGATATCATTTAAACTAAAAAAAGCTAAAAAAACAGTTAAAGAAAATGTTACTGTTCAAGGTAATTGTTCCTCAAGTAACTGTGAAACAGTTCTGGATACAGGGCATGGACCTCTTGGAGCAGGTCCAGAGAACGGCCACGAAGATGATCAGAGGGCCGGAACCCCTCTGCTGTGAGGACAAGCTGAGAGAGTTGGGGTTGTTCAGCCTGGAGGAGACTCCAGGGAGACCTTCTAGTGGCCTTTTTGGTATCTAAAGGGGGCCTACAAGAAGGCTGAGAAGGGACTTTTTACAAGGGCTTGTAGCAATAGGACGAGGGGTAATGGCTTCAAACTAGAAGGAGGGAGATTTAGCTTAGAAATTAGGAAAAAGTTCTTCGCTATGAGGGTGGTGAGACACTGGCACAGGTTGCCCAGGGCAGGTGTGGATGCTCCATCACTGGATGCCTTCAAGACCAGGTTGGATGGGGCTTTGAGCAACCTGGTCTAGTGGGAGGTGTCCCTGCCATGGCAGGGGGTGGTTGGAACTAGGTTATCTTTAAGGTCCCCTTGAACCCAAACCATTCTATGATTCTATCATGAGAGCTTCTGCTCTCAGGCATTCAGGAAGAATGATCTGCTTAAAATTACAACATGTCACCATTTTTCCATACTCTGAAGCATTGTGTAACTTACTTTTCCATTGTTCCAAAAAGCCACTTAGGTTCTTTATTAAATGGCATTTTCATGCCATGAAATCTAGCCATCTTCTCCGCTATTTCAGCAGATATGTCAGGTAAGCTTAGTTCTTCGGTACTTAGTTTCCTGCTCTGTAATAAGATACAGTAATCTTAAAATACAATTAACTGATTAATTGCAAAAGTGTGATTAATTACAAACACTAGCACTAGTCTCGATACGGTTTAGTATTAAATACCAACCTAGTACTCAAGCAATACACTTTTTCATCCCAAATGAACTTAAAATTGCTATCTCTGGAAAAGCCAAGTTACTCTGCCTAGCTTACTTATAACTTAATTCTCTTCTAGATCAAGACCTGGGGAATATGACATCTCACTAAAAATATCTTCAAAGCACATTAGGTATAAATATTTAAGAACATCAAAGGCATCTGCTTTTGTCACTTTTAAAGGAAAGTGTTACTTCATAGCTTCCAATGCCATGTTTGGTATCTAACAGGCTTTTTATCTTCATTTATTAGTCTCTACTACAGCTGAAGAGTTTTTAGATATCTCTCCCTGGCAAGAGCTATAATTGGGCTCTCCAACACCCACTATAAGTGTATTAAATTACAGCTAGCAACTACTACAGGCTGCCAAGTATTCCATTCCCACATCCCTGCTTTTCTGAGCAGCCCAGAGACCTTCCTGTCACGACCAATTAGAACAGCTACCAGCAGCCCACTAACTAACCATGAACGGGACTTACGGGAATGAATTCCTCCAGTCGCCCCTGTGGAAAGATTCCGTATAGCTTTGGGCCAAGAGCTCTCTCTGCAAGAATGGCAAACATAACACTTTCCAGAACCATGGCTTCTGCCCCCTGCAAGAAGACAATTAAAACATTAGTTGGCGCTTGCACAGAAAGGAACTTCGGCATGCACAATAGCTGAAGAGTGAGAAATTTTAGGGTTAGCTTTAAAAAGACAACAACATTCTAGTAACTAAAGTTTGACTAATAACTTGTAGTTAGTACATGAGCAATACAAGTATTTTGTTCTCAAGTTTAAAGCTGGGAAGGAAAACCTTATTACTTACCAGGTAGTGTTGGTGGGCTAGGTCAAAGGAAAACTATGCGAAAACCAAAACACCCTCCCCTCCCTAACCTGTGGGAACTCTGCAAATTCATTTCCTGAAGGAGTTTATCCTACTGAAGCACAGCACAGGAATTATAAACATTATCCTTGGCTATTTTAACACACTCTGGAACACTGCCTCACAAATGGATGTTTTAACTACACAAGTGAATGAAGTAAATGAATGAACCAACTGATTTTTCATTTAGAAGAATGACTTAAGGTTTTTCTGTTACACACATTTTAAGTCTTCTTTTCCTAAAAAAGAATTTAACTCCTGCTGAGGAGCATGTATGTGCTAACAAACATTCCTTTTCTACCTCCAAACACCTCAGTAACTTTTCTTCAAGCTTTTCCTTATACCAAACTCAGTCCATAACAATCACAAGCAGACCGCTTTTTTATATTAATATTTAAAAATTAATAGAAATGTCTCAAAAATAGTTAAAACCACTTTAGCATAGCTTTCCTCACGGGTAAGTAGCTGTAAGTAAATACAGAAGCCACAGGCTAACTCACTACCTTCCAGCAATGATGTTAACCAGAATCCAGCTGTACTCCTATCCTAGGTCTGCTAAACCTCTGCCCACTTTTGAGCAACTCGTCCCAATATGAGGTGACTATCAACTGGGACTAAGACGATTTGCATATGAACTGCATCCACATCCTCCACTTTTTCCATCTCAACACCTCAAAGCACAACTAATGCATCAAAAATATACAATTTTCATCATTTCGCATGCCCTCGCCACCATGATCTGAACTTTAGTTCTGTTCTGAAGCCTAATGCCAAGCACCAAAAAGCAAATTAGATACAGGTTACTCCCTGCTCCATTAGGTGACACTGAATTTGTCTGTGCCTGGTACAACACCAAGGTGGATTAGAAGTTTCCTTACAACAATCCTGTTGACTGTTCCCATTAAGATGTTAGTTCTTTGTTTTCACATCTAACTGAAAAGAGAACTCATTATACTTGGATACCAGCAAGTGCCAAAGGAGTGTTCTTCATTAACATGTCCCTTAAGGTATCAGAAGTAGCAACCAGCAACAGTGAAACTTCCAATTGCTCAACAGTGCACTTCCAGGTTACCTCTGCATAGCCCATGTCTTTGAAGACATGCTTCAAAAATTTAGAACCTTCTGATAATCCACAGCTACAGGACGGCAAGTTTGTAAACTCCCGTGTCAGCAGCGTTAACAAGGATGGCTACAAGTCTTCCTGAAAGATCTGACTTAAGGTTTAAAAGTGCAGGCAAATATCTAAGAGCAACAGTGTAAGAATATTCAGGTTTGAATGCTCTAGTGCCTGACTCTTAAAAGACAAAAAAGGTTGATAGCTCCCGAAGAACTTCCTCTACTGTAACAGAATGGTCACTTGAGAACAAGCCCAATGAGAACTCGGGAGTAATACCACCACTTATGTATCTCAGGCACAAAGGCTTCTCCTTCATAACACCTGACAGACCTTGCACAAAGTCTCCATTCCATACACTACTGTCAAGCATAGGTGTGGAAATGGACACCTAGATTTGTTTGGTGTCCATATGAAGTATGATATAGAATTTTCTGATGTTCTGTAGTAGTTCAACTCCTCAGCTGATGACTTTAAGGACTAAGCATTGTAACTAAGTGAATTATGTATCTCAACACCTTCAAATACTCTGCAATGTACTCATACTGCCAAGACAACAACCTGTTGCCTTAAGCTCTGACGCTCTCAATTTTGATCGAACAAATGTAACCATGAGCACTTTTATTTAAAACAAGCTCCTGGAGAAAATTTGACAGCACACACTTAAATGAATACTTAGAGCTGAACGTTGCATTTCAAACCTAAGAATTATAGACAGGCTTTACAAGACTTTTCCAGTATGCAGCTCCCTCCCATTCAGGAAAGGAGAGATCAAAAGCCTTTCCATGGTTCAGTTGGAACTGAAGCTTCTGCTTTATTCTTGCTTCAACACAAAGCTCACTATACAATACATGAAATACTTATATTTTGAGGAAAACGACCCCTAAGTATAACAAAACCATGGTAAAACATAGATACTACCTGTTTAAAGACCCGATGAGCTGACAGAAAACTATCCCAGCTCTAGTCACAGTTGTCCACCAACACCAGGCAGCTCTGAACAGCTACAATGCTTTTGCTAGTGATCCAGAACATTCTGGGATTGCCCAGGTTTTGCTTCTCTCCAAAGGAAGACATTAACTCCTCTGACCAAACCTACCTACCATTTTTACCTAGACTCGAGAAAATTAACAAATCCATCCTGACAGGAATTCTTGAATACACTGGTCCGACAGTGAGGCTCCAGCACTGTGGAATCAATAGCAGAATCTACCAGCAGAGAATCACTATTTTCAGTTAACAAACAATTCTGAAGTTCAGAGCCTTGCTTCTTACACTGCAAAACTATGAGCTGCTGGTACCAGGGTGGGGCTTGTTTGGATTTTTGTTTTTTAACTTTAGGAATTTTTTTTTACTGGATTAGAGTGGGGGAGAAAAATCAAGCCACCTCCACGTTTCATCTCTGAAGAATACCGAGGAATCAAACCAGGACATTTCTCAGTTCAGTCTTGGTTCAACTGATTGAAGCTGTTCCAGTAAATGTAACTGAAATTTCAACAGCACTTCAAAAGCAGTCATTCAACAACAAAAAATCTAAAACCAGTTTCAACTCACTAGAAAATACAAATGCCTGAAGTATTTCAGATGGCATTCCCAGAAGGCAGAAAATACAACAGGGAGAAAACCAGCACTTACCAAATGAGTAAAACATACTTCTCCCTAATCACTGCCAAGACCATTACAGAGCTGGAAACCGATAGTATGTAACCAGCAAAGCATCTGGCTAACATGCTGCAGTGCTATCCCTTACTGAAAAAACACTGCCAGGGTAGAAATCTAAATTACCAAATTCTGTTCAGATGACGTTATGAAAAATTACACTCAGCTAAACATTATGCTGCATGAGCAGAAATGGTTCCAAATGCAAAAACTTTAAAGTTTGCAGACCACAGATGATCCCAGCACAATGCAAATCAGAAACACTTCATGGTCAAGAGCTCCACATACTTTCCTCAGAAGAGTTCATTGGTGTATTAGAAAACAGGATTAGGTAAAGCAGAGTATTGATCTTCCTCCACTAAAGAAAGAGCAGCCTAGCACTGGAAATAGCAGTACTGACAATGTTAGGAACGGCAAGAAACCATTTAGGGTAGAACTGGGGGGAGTGTTTCTTGTCAATATGGAATGCTTAAATCTTTCCAAACGATGGACAGACACTCACATTATAATGTTACTTCTATGAGCAAATTGATTTCTTCATTACTGCTTACGGCTTCTAGAAACACAGCCCAGACCCCAGGTGGAGCAACTACTGGTTTGGAACAAGCAGGTACAACACATTTCTCCATCACCTATAAAATTCCGCAAAATAAGCAAATGTCATTACTCACTTGCAAGTCATTTTCCTTCTGAGATTGTACAGACTCTCCTTTATTACAGGACCTCTATGAATGAGAAGAAGCAAACACAATGAGAAGATGAAATTTAACATGATTAACTGCAACCACCAGAACAAGGGAGTAGAGGTGCCAGCTACAATTAACTAGATGTCTCAACACTGTCTTGATCTGTGACAGCTACAGCACTAGTATCCATCTCAGCTCTGACCACCACACTATTTCCACAATTCCAAAGTCTTTCAAAAGGATGTGCCACTGAGACCAAGCCACTCCTGTAAATAGCCTGAGAGCTGATTTTCAGGTATTGTTTTCTTGTTTCTCAGTATTTCAAAACAAGATTTTCACGTTTCAAACTTACAGGAACATTTTTAATTAAGAGAAAATTATGTTACTCTGCACAACATCTTGGGTGATATTCTTCTTGCAGCTAAAGCACTCGAGACATTACAGAGATTACATAAAAGCCTCAGAAGAAGGCTTTTAAGAAGAGGCACGCTATCAAGTTTGCAAAGCACTTGTTTTTCTCTATTACATTATTCTCCAAATTTTTTGTGACTAGAGTTTCCTTATTTACAGTATGCTGTCAAGGCTTGTAAAATGTACCACTGGCCACACAAATTCAAGATTTTTCTTCAAAGGAACTGCCCATGTAAACTCGAGATGTGTCAGTAAGAACCAGTGTACTTGGCAAAACTTTAACCACTTCCATACATAATGTATTGTGCAAGGATTGTTAACAGTCATTATGAAGCAGTTTCAGCGTATCAACCCATACCCTCAGCAACTGAACCCTCAGTGGCACATGCTTTTAATAGAGCTGCACATTTAAAATTCAAGATGTGATAAAAAAAACCTTGTCCTTTAAAGGGCTTGAAGGTAAGGAGAAGAGAAAGCAAATATTTGCTTAGAATTAGCGACAGTTTGTGGCTGCTATTTATGTTGCAATTCCACCGTTGACTGTTTAAACCAGACTAGCTTTAGAGGCCCATAAAGGTAGCCTGCATCTCCACCTTCTGAACAAAAACATCTGATTCACAGAACCATGTGCATACCTTTCTGTTCCAAAGCTCTAACATGTCCAAAACAAGGGTGGAAATAGGAACTTAATGGCATACAGTTAAGCAACACCAGCTGCCTTAAGTACAATACAACAAGCTAATGATTTACACAGCCTACACAGTTACAGTACTTCAGAAGCTATAGAAGAAGTATAAGTTAACATGAATCGATGGTCTTTCAGCAAGTACTTCCCATTCCACTAGGATAATAAGTTTAAAACAAGACAATAGGAAAACTACTATTAGCTTATATTCCTTTCAAGGAAATTAATAAAGTCGAAACATAGTCACTAAAGTTAAATGTGTAACTACTCAATAGTATTAAAGTCATTTACAGAGGGCTTCTCTGAACAAGCATGTCCTACATCAATACCACTCTTACATCTTACAGATTTGTTTGTGAACAGTCAGAAAGTTACTCACCATCCAGGAGTCTTTCCTGATTAATGGTGCTCTCAGAATGGTTCAGTTCATCAGAAGGTAAGCAGATTAGGCTTTTCCCTAGAACCTGAACTGGCATCCACTTTCCAGAAGTCATACTGTATAAACAGCTAGCCAGTTCTACGAGTCCACCTCAAATTAGTGTTGGAGAAAGCCTAATGGCATCTACTGTGCCATTAGAAAGAGATAGTAATGGATGTGTACTGCAGAGTCAACAGAAAAGGAGACTTCCGCAGCATCCCTTCCTCTTTTCTGTTCCCTCAGCATGGAGCATTAGCTTCCAAAAGAGAATGAATACAAAGGAATTTGAAAATAACTTGCAAATATGAATGGGAGCTTGGAGAGGATCAGTCTTCACGAGTGGCCATGTACTCAGCCTAGAATTAGGCAAGTCTCTAGTACTCCTGGTCAAGGAGAACAAAGTAAGCAGGATGCAATTTTATGTACCAGAAGTTTAAGAAATGTTAAAGTGGTAGGATGGAATTGGTTTCTGACTGCTCAACCACCTATGAGAACAGTGGTTCAAAGTAAAACATCTCATACCATGAGGTGTTTAATCTACCTATTTAGCCCCTGTGTTCTTGGCTGAACCAAAACTTCAGGTTTTCCATAAACTCTAAAAGCTCACTCCAATTTATATCCAATTCTGGAGCTATTTACTTCAACAGGAACGAGGAGATTTTAATTACCCCAATAGGAGAATGACTAAGTGACTGCTAGAGGCTTTTAATCACTCTACATGGAAAAATTAACTAGAAATGGATGTGTTCTACATCTTTAAATGTGTTGAGTGCTTCTCTGACTGTGAGAAGGTTTAGTCTCAAAGCAGATTAAGAAAGCTCACTACCATTTTTGTAAGTGAGAGCAGCTATACACACAGAGACAACACAAGTTGTTACAGAGTCTTTGTGATCATTTTAAGGCAGGAAGCTTCAGGTAGAAGATGAAAGTCCTGGGATGGGAGACATTTGCACATTATCTGATCTGTGATCAGAAGATGACCAGACAGTGTTTATATATCTGGCAGTCTGACACAGAAAATCGAGTTCTTAACTTTCTCCCTAATGTCCCAAACTTATTTCTCCTGTAGCCAGAAGACAAGCTCTGTATCAATAAATCCCAAATGATGCTCGGCAGGAGAATTCTGTATAGAGGAAGAATTTGCAATTTCTTTCCCCCAAATAACCCTTAGCTCTGCCCAAAAAATTAAATCTTATACTCCCCATTTTTCTGACCTTGCTCAGCTTTAGTAGTTTTCAAGACTTCAAAATACTGCAATACTTTGCTTTGGACAAATCCCTAGGAATTCAAATCCCAAGGAATTACAACATTACATGGAACTGCCTGAGAGGTTAGAGGCAATCTATGCAGGAGAAACTTTTCTTAATTCTAGAAGCTGTTAGAAGACATCCACTCAGGATATGGGAACACAAACAGTTTTAGTTCAGCAATAACCAATCCTGCTTCTAAGAATCTGCTGTTCATCACTGATCCCTGTCAGACCTGAAGGAGCTGATATTAATTTGCTGGAGTCCTAGAACCTAGCATGCAAAGATTAATTCCCAGTTCAAGCCCTACAAAAGCCACAAAGACATCTCTAATCCTCTTCATTTCAAGTTACCATTCTCTTATGAGGGAGCAGAGGAAAGGAAGGGGCAGTACTTTGGTATTTTGTTATTGCTGTAAACATTCAGATGCACAGACAGTAGCTGGTGCTACTTAAGCCTTATTTTTAAACAATGAAATCCAGTACTAAAGAAAATGAAAGCTGTAGAGAATGCTCCAACTTCAGAGATCTCATACTATACCGTGAATCGTGTCTGTCACCTGGAAACCAGAGTGCTCTAGGCACGATCGCATGGGCAAGCCTGCAGCAGAGAACACATGCATATACAACTAAAGTGGTACATTACCCCCAGAATACCCTTAACTCCACCCAACACAAATACATCCCCGTAAGAGGTGCTTGGTTTCTTTCAAGCCGTCTGCCAGTGCCAGGGATTTGTAGTTACTCCATGCTACAAACAGACATGGACACCAACAACCACAGAAGACATTGATAATTACAGTTACACAGCAGTCTGCATTTTATTTAGTTACAAAAAAAATAAAAGGCAGCAAGGCAGGTATGGAAAAAGGATCTACCACAGAACTGTGGCTACTATTGATACTTATTTTGCATCTGCTCACATGGAAATTGAGAGACCAGAGAGGAACATTAGGTATACTGTTTGGTTTTCCTCATTTATATACAAGGTTTCGTTTTGGCTGTTGCAAAGTAACAGAGTCCCAGTGAATCTAGAGTTCAAGGTTCTTTTGACATGTGTAAAAGAATGGGAATCAATCCCCAAGTTACCTTTCGATAGGTGAATTTCAAAGAAATTAATCTTAATTTGAGCACTTTTTTGTTGTTGATGCTGTCTTATGTTGAGATCCTAGCAGCATTTCTAAGACTTGGGGAGTTTTGGTTGTTCCAAATTTAAGTAGAAACACTAAAATAATCTGCATATGAAATCCAGTCTTAAAGTCTGGATAGTAAATGGCAGATAGCTGGAGAATCTTTTAACACTGATCTAGCCAACGTTTAAAGACATTTTACAATGAGGAAGTTTTACTTTCAATGCTCCCCAATAAATTTAGCAACTAAGCTGGAGCAAGAATAAGTGAAGCAGAGTAAGACATTTCCCTTTTTTCAATGTAGAGCATATCTGCATTGTGCCTCAAACATTTGAGTTTTAATGTGGTTAGTACTTTAACCTGTCACAAGCACAAATACTTGTCTTTAAAAAAAAAGTTCAGCTCAAGGATATACTCAAGAGAAGTCCTTGATTTTTAAACATCCATGCCAGTGCGACCATTCGTAACAATGGCCGAGCCAGCTCAGTTCATCTCCCCCCGACTCCCCCCAAAACAGTCATGCACACAAAAAATTGGCTTAAACATATCAGCTATGACAGAGGAAGGCACAAAGGCTTCCCTGTGTGGCAGCTTTGGCCAACTGGCATGGTTTATATTGGATGAGTTTCATGTATTGACATTTGTGTCTTCCAAGGTTCATCATAAGCAAACTGGGGCTATTTTCAAACTGCAAACAAGGTTCCTTTAACAGGTGGCTCAAAGAGTTATGGTGCCAGTATCGTTCATTCTTAAGTTAGTATCAGTATCTATTTTCAATTTCTATTCAAAATTTTAACTTAAACTTGTCTTCTGTACAAAAATTTGGTACAGATTGCTATAGATCTATAGCATTTACACTAAAGGAATAACAAGAGCTGATATTGTCACTGTTTTGGGCTCCAATTTCAACAGAAAGTAAAATGGACAGGAGTTAAAACATGCTACAAAGGCTCAAACAAACAAGTGGTAACTACTAATACCCAGTGGCAGTTACAATTAAGTCACTGACAATTAAGTCATGACTTTAGCATAAGGTCTCAAAACTCAACTTAAACAGCGTCTCTTAGTTTCTACGGGGCTTTAAACTTAAGCAACATCACTAAAAAAATATCAAATTACTCCCTCTTAACATTCTGCTTATGCCACCCAGAAATCCAAAAGAATCCTAAGAGAGGTTTTCAAAATACCCCAATAAAACAGTTTGCTTATATTTTAACTTGCATTTCAGGTAGAGGGGCTGGAAGAGACAAATGTTTGTCGACAAAAATTGTGAACCTCAATGCAATCTGAAAGTTTTACCTTGGGACTTTCTCTGCTTACTTAACCTTTAGTGAACTGCACCAACAAGAGCAGTCATTTCACTGCCACTATGGAAATAAAGGAAGTTAGACATCTCAAAAGATCCTTCAACACCAAGAGTAGAAAGGTTAGAAAGTTATGAACACACTTTCAATTTTCAAACCGAATTAGTTCTGATTTTAGAGCCCAAAATTTTACTTTGATTTCTTCAGCAGATAGGGGCACAGAAGAGGCAAGTTTAAAAAACCCTGAGGGAAGAGGAGGGCAACCAAATTCTGGAGTCTACTTTTTCCTTTGAAATATAAGGGAAAGGCCACATTTCTTCACAGCTCTTGGGCAACAGAAGTTCTACCACTACAGCAGTTTTACAGCCCATATTCCTACTCAAGCTTTCCACCTATTAAGTCAGTATTACATTAAAGCTATTAATAATTCTGAAAAAAATTCTTAGCAGCAACCATAGGAGTCACTTTGAAAACAAAGTTCCTCACCACCATTTTTTTCACTTTGCTGTTGGTTTCTTTTAAATGAAATGAAAAGCTCTTTAAGCTTGAATTCATGAGCTTCTACATGCTTTTCTGGTTTAATGGTTTAACTTTCCCAACACACATAGGGTGGTGTAGCAAAGCATTTCATGCCGTTTCCAATCACTGGAATCTTTTACAAACTTCTGGTAAAGTCTGCTACCACAGGGAAATTGAATATCTCACATAAGATAATAAAAGAACGCTTTCAAGCCAGTTAAGTGACAGTATTCAATGAGATTTTTAATAGTAAGTTGGGTCAAGGCAGCAGAAGCAGGAAGAATGGGCTGAAATTTCAGGAACAGTCAAGTTATTCAAAGCAAGTGACTGAGTACTGGAAAATATCAAATTAATGGATAATAAAACCAGACCCTCTGAGTCAAGCAGAAACAACTGCCAACATCCAAATGTAATTTTATGAAGCTGCAAATTTTTTTTGTAAGGTTCAACACTTAGGTTATGATTATTTATTTACAATATAATTGAGTGTCTAGCAGAGGTGGGGTAAGAAGATCTGCTGTAGAGTCCTACGGTAACAGCCTTGTAAGCTTTAGAAGAGGTCACCTTTGCAAAATACTCTTGATTTTAAACCTGACAATTTGAAACAGACTTGCCAACCACTTCTCTTAAGGTTTGACAAATTTCAATGCTATTTACATTTTACTAACCAAATAAAAAGAAAACAACATTAGAAGAGTTTGACAAACATCTGGTTAAGCTTCTATGCCAGCTAGGCAGCATATCACACATTTAGGAAAGCATGTTTTGGAATGAGATGGCTGTACAGTATTGATGTTTGTGCTTCATTTTCTTCTAAGACTAGAAATCCAATTTTCCAGCAACACCATAAAGACCTAATAAGATACTTGAGCACTGTACAAGTTTGACAAAACCTTCAACTTTAATCTCCAAGATCCCTAAGTGCTACCAAGATTAAATAAAGCAGTTTAGTCTCTTGCTAGTTATGCCAAAGTTCTACGTATCGTACAGAAGCAAACTTTAACCGCTCTTCTAAAACACCACAGTCCAAACTTAACACCATAACCAAAACATTACTGATCAAACGGACAGCAAACGAGCCTTCAGCTGATACACACCAGTCAGGATCTGTATAGAAAGGAGTGTAAGTTCTAGACAATGACAAACTTTAAAGAAAGCTGCTTTAAGCTAGCCATCTACCCCACTACCCCTAAAACACGCTCCCAGAAGGATAAAGCAGAACACACTTGCTGTGTGTCACAAACGAAGATCTCCAAACGTACTGCAATTAAGGTACAGAAACCCTCCCACTCCCAAAGCGCTCTGCGTACTCACCATCTGCAGGATTGCACCATACAAGCGCAGGAGAACCTTCCGTGGTTCATCTGCAACTGTCTCAATGGTATCAGGTAGCGAGCACTGAAACAGCATGTTGCTGAGGCCACCTCTATCAAGAGAAAAGGAAGTTTATCAGCTAATCTGGACGAGCATACATGTTTAATTTTCTACAAATCAGAAGCGCGCTAATCATTCTTTCAGTATGATTAACTGATCTACTCTAACATGAGAAGAAAATTTTCCAACAGTACCAATAACTTGTAACACCAGGCTTCCATAAGAAAAAATTGGCAGCTTCACGTTTCTTAAGTGTGTAGTTCACCATCAAGATCGATTGATCTGACTTACAGCTCAAGCTATCAAAACATTCACGTAAAACGCAACAGGCAACTAAGATCAGATGTGGACTTGTGTTAATTATTTTCGGGACTTTTAGAAAGTGATGCTGGAGTCCTGTCAGATGCACTTGGTTGCACAAACAAGAGAAGGCAGAATAAGCTTAAAACCATGCGGTGAGTATAAAACCCTAAGTTTGAATTCAGAGCTGGTCTCACTGGGATGGCAGCCTCAAAGATTTAACCTGAATACCTGTGCTACAGCACTGCTGATCAAAGTCTTACTTATGCTATCATAAGCATTTTCAATTTGGAAACTTACTATCAAAGAAGTTCTTTATTTTAAAGAAATTGCTAATGTATTTGACAAAACTCAAGCCACCCTCAGACTCTTATCAGGTAAGACACAAACCAGGGAACCCTGTGCTTCAGTCACTCAGGGGTTACACACACACGCTGGCTTTTCATAAAATCCCTGTTTTACAACAGTGTTCTTACAGGAAAAAGTGACAGTTTTCTACAGGTTTATCAAGCTGGATAGATACTCAAGTAGAGAAGCCAAGATTTTTGATTTCTCCTAGCCCACCAAGAATACTTGTTTAATGAACCCACATTTTCTTTACTAAATTGTCTTTCTACATCCTCTTCATTATCAACATGTTCTTGAATGAGTTTTCAGATTTCCCTTCTGCAACAGATTTTCTTCCTCCACTGTAAGAGGAAGCAGTACTGAAACTCCTGGTTTACTTACAAAACAGAAATGCAAATGAGCTCTACTGAAAAAAAAACTTGTCTGTCTCACCAGTAAAGAAAGAACTTTCAAAACCAGACATAATCCAAATATAAAAACCAGCAATAATGGGGTGAGGCAGCACAGATACTAAAAGTAGGAAGTTTTACTTGTAGCATTCTACATAACTTACTGCAGTAACTCTAGAATTTAACTAGTAGTACCTCTGTCATGTTGTGATTTCCTTCACAAAATGCAGTTTTTCATAACACCTACACCATAAGTATTTCATATTAACCTGCAGTGAGCTTTGATTCCAGTGAACCACGGCAAATCCACAATGCAGCAGCTGAAATGCAGTTCTCAGTCCTAACCTGACACTCTCAATGCTTTTCAAATATTTGTCTGGATTCTCTTACAGTGCAGTGGGGAAGCAGTAAAAGCTTTCTGGAGAAAAAAAGCTACCAAGAAGTAGACGATCTGTATGTATTTACTGGGAGAGGATGCAGAGAGAAGGGCTGGACTACATATCCAAAGAAAACGACTGACAAAGGAAAAAAAAAACCTCAAGAAAACAGAGTTGAACAGCAGCTGCACAATTTGCTGGGGAAAGAAGGCAGAAGAGAACCAGGTGGCCTGGCAGGCATTCAAAAAAGGATGTTTAGAGACCAGATATGAAGTAACTTTGAACCATGAAGGTGAACAGGTAGAAAAACCAGACAGATGGAAAGGCTATCAAACGAGAAGCACAGCCAGACTATTTGGATGCATTAGTTACACCCACTACATTTCTAGCTTCATTTAAACTGTGCTAGCCAGGCTTTAAAAAAACCCAACATATTTGCAACCTTTTCTAAGCCTCTGATGTATACTTTGGTGAAGATATCAATACTTAAACAGGAGAACTAAACACATTGGAACACACTTTACAAAAAATACTAGACTTGAGCTCAAAATCTTGTACAAAGTTATATTAAAGACATGCTCAGCCTGCATACAGTGCACACAAGCCCAGAAACTGTTCTACCTCTCCAGCCAAACAGGAGTGTCTTACTGAGGCTGAGCTCCATTAAACAGAAATTTCAGTATAGTTTTATGCACTTCAGACTTCAAAAGTTACCTCTAATCAAGGAAATCTATATGGGAATCCAATAAAAGGTATTGTTCTCCTGAAAGGTCAGATTACTTAAGGGTCAAAAGGGCATCTTACTCTTTATACCAATAAAGCTACTAGTTAGTCTACAATTTACTTAAAAGTAAGGCCTTCAAAAAGGGTCACTTCTTTTCAAACTTCACAGAGCTGTCCCCAAATCACAGCTGCAGCAGTTAGAAGGGCTTACGTACCTGCATTCTGAGGAGATGTGGACAACACAGACTGGATGCCTTCACCCTATGATGCCAAGTACCCACCAGCTGTCCACGAGCATGAGTCGCACTAGTGCAGCCCAAATGGCAATTACTGACAGACACAACTGGAGAAGGCCTGCCGAGTGCCTGACTTCTGGGGAACCAAAGGCAACCAGCAAACCAGCGTGATGCTGCGTTCTCCACAGATACAAGTGGTGAGAAGACTTTTGCCAAAAGAAACGCAACTGCCAATTTGCATGGTTTTTACACACACTTAAGCGTCAGCCCATCCTCTCTTCCTCCCAGCCCGGAAACCATCAAGCCCTTTTGAAGTGTTGTCTCAGAGGGGAAGTTCCCAATAAATGCAAGTGTAACTGTGCTAAAAGGCTTTAGAAAGTAAGTATCCAAGTCAGCAGTGCACAATAATAAGGATGAAAACAGAATTAGGCAAGTCAGATTACAGACATATCACACTAGTCCGTCTAGGAAAAGTCTTCTAAAAATTCTCTCTCCTCAAACTTATTACGATCACGTCAAGTGAGGAGAATTTATCTATAAACACAAGTACTGTCTGCGTCAGCTTTCAATGAGTTGATCATTTTTAACAAGGCTTTTAAAGCAAATTTAGCAACGAGCACGAGGGGGTTTGATTACTTTCACATGTCAGAGCTTTGTCAACAGCTGATGCACCCTTGGCTAACTCGGAGTAATTTGCATCTATTTTGTGTACCAACAAAAGCGGAATCACCAGGAAGGCAAACTCAGGACTCCCGGGGAGAAGGTGACAACCGCATCCTTTGAAACTCCACGGAACTCTGTATTTGACCAGGTAGAACGAGCAGTCTGTAAAACCGAAACACTCACCTCACACCGCCTTAACTAGCGTGCAGGGCTGATACGAAAAAAAAAGACGTTAACTCCGCAAAGGTGGCAAGGATTTCGAACATTACACACGACTTCCAGAACATCCCCAATCTACATATTTCTGCTGCCAACGTGCTGAGTCATAAGTACCGGTAACTATCTCTGCTACACGGCGATTCACATCGTCGCCACGCCGCGCTGACCCCTGCCCTTGCGAGCGGGCAGGCCCCGCGCCCGCTGCCGCTGCTCCCCCCGCTCCACCACCGTTAACG
>VZZY01005360.1:325792-370674 GCA_013400335.1 Eurystomus gularis
CGCGGGTTTATTTAAACCCCGCTTCTTACGGAAAGCTCCCGAGTTACTCGGCCATCATGTGCGGGGTGATTCATGCCGGCGTGCTGAGCCGCTCTCTCCCGGCTCAGGGGAAAACCGAACTGCTACAAATAACTCCCCCCGGCAGCGCTTCCAAGCCGAGTTGTGGCGGTGCAAAGACGTTCTTGTGGGGCGGGAAGCGTCAGCACCTGCCTCCCGCCGCTGGTGTCACACCCCCGGCAGCTCTCCTGAGCTGGAGAGGAGGAGAACGTCGCCCGGGATGCTCTGTCCCCTCCTCATAAACGGGCAGTAAAGGAATAAGGCACCTTTAAGCTGTGAACCACCTTTGCACTCCCCTGGCATGTTCCCTCCTTTGGTCTTTGTGTGTAAGAGAAGCTTGCGGGGTCTCTCACAGTAGCCGCTGTTCTCGTGGCGATCGGGATTGCTGGCTTCCCGATGTGCTCCTTCCCTCAGCCCTTCCCAAACCATTTCACTGCGTGGCCCGCTCCTCGTTTCTCTGCACACTTCACCGCAGCGCTCCGGTGCCGGGAAAAAAGAACCCAAACAGCCCAGGGATTTCCTGAGAAGTGGCAGGAAAGCTCCAGAACTGGCTCTGGCTTTGTGCTGGCAAAGCAGCTTCAGCACAGCGGGGCTGCCACGGCCGAGGCACAGAGCCGGGTTTAGAGGAGGAGCGGTGTCTGGGGTACGGGAGCCACACTGGAACGGAAGAAACACAGATTCTCTCTTCTCCCCTTTGGGAAATGAAATCCCTGAATCCAAGCATAGATTTGGATGCTGGAGAGGGGACGTGGGGCTGCTGGAGTTGGCAACACAGGGCTGTGAAGAAGCCCCTTTCCTTTGCAGGTCCCTGCTGCAGTGCCTGACAACATCCCCGGTGTCAAATAGCTCAGTACCAAAAGGAACCTGTTCTATGGATGGAAAGCTCACTCTGCAACAAATGCTGATGGTGTCTCTACATGTGGGAGGAAGTCAAAATAGCAGAAAAATTTGCCTTTCAAACTGGCCCTTCTGTTTCCAAGTGATTGAGCTTCACGCTACTTTGTCACAGCACGAGTAAAAGGACTTTTGATTTGTCCTAATTAATTTGACTGATTTTTTTCTAGATTGCTGTTAGTGTGGAAAGAGAAGGCAGAAAAGTCAGAGAAGTAAAAGATTTATTTTTCGTGGGTTCAGACAAGAAAACTCCAGCTTGTTGATGGCCATGTCACTGACATTTGTTCATACCAAGCCATAAGCTTTGCTTCAAAACCTCAAACGATCTCTTTTAAAGCCTCAGAATTTGGAAGGAGATAGGGAAATTATGGCCG
Organism: Eurystomus gularis; assembly: GCA_013400335.1. Classification (NCBI taxonomy): domain Eukaryota; kingdom Metazoa; phylum Chordata; class Aves; order Coraciiformes; family Coraciidae; genus Eurystomus; species Eurystomus gularis. The sequence continues at coordinate 327,118 of VZZY01005360.1, forward strand.
TATTTGTTTCATATCCTTTTGATTAGAACGTGGCCTTTCTCAGTGCCAGGCTGGCCCAGGTTTCAGTCCTGTAACGACTTCCGCTTCGATAACTCCTGGATCCATGTGAAGCCCACACACCTCTTTCCTCCAGACATTTATTCTGCTCATTACATCATTTATTGCTTTAACACATTATTAGTAGTTAGTATCTCTTTGTAATTTATCATTGAGTTTACAAAAAGGGTGTAACTCACTTGAAAGCTGTCCAGACTGTTTTACAACAAATATGGTCTATCTTCTGAGGAGCCACAAGCGTGTACAATGCAACCAAGGCGAGAACAAAGCAGCAGAGGAACGCGTGATAGAAATAAAGGTGAGTCATCACAAGGGCTTGCAGGTTGAGTTGATATGAAGGCATATCAATATGTTAATGGCCAAAATTATTTTTTTTTAAATATTCCCAGAAAGTAAACTGTGAAAATTCAGAAATTCGCTGTGGACTAAGATGACTTTCATCATTAAATTGCAGGTAACAGTTCCTCCAGCCGTGTTCTTCCACTGTTGTGCATTTCAGATGTGGTAGATGTGAACGGGCAGGAAGCCATGTGGCAGCAGAGGTGTGAACTTGGTCCTACTGAAAGCCTCAGCTGCAACACTGAAGATGAATGGTCTGAAGGCATGATGAAAAACCCCGTAGAGTATGTGGAAAGACAGCTACTGGTTTCACTGGACATGAAAATAAATCATTTTCTGCTCTTACCCAAGAACTTGCCTGGTTTGTCTCAAAGCATGCAGGAGAAGCAATGCATGAGAAATCAATACAGCTCTTCAGTATCAGTTCCTGCCCTATGGACAGAGAGGTTCTCGTTCTAGAGCTACTAGGATGGTACTTTTCTTAGGTTTTCAGTCCATCTTCAAATAAAACAATCTGAAAAAAGGAAAAAAAAATTCTATATGTGATTCTTTTTTTCTGTTTCTAAGGAGGAGTCTCTTATATTTAGAAATGCATATCATAAAATTCAACAAAACTAAGGCTTCTGACAACATCAGAATATATTGACACCTAAAAAGCATCAGAAGAAAGCTCAAAGAAGTTAATTAAGTACTGAACTCTTGGCTCAAACACTCCAAGACCGAGTGGTTAAAACACTGAACTCAGACTTGAGAAACGTGGTTATGTTCTCAGCAGTAATATCCCACCCAATGGTTTAGCCAGTCAACCTTGAGTAACAGAAAAAGGCAAACGTGTCTTCATGTTCCTGATGTCAGGTTTCACACCATAGCAACCAAGCTGCATTAGCACACGTTTTTTTGTAGGCAGCAACCACGGGTTCTGTATCTATGTTCAGCTTCTGATTCCATCTAATAGTTTAATCTACTGTAGCATCTAATAAATGAAGCCCATTGAGAGAATAGTTCCTCAGCTGCCCGTATGCCCCGGATAACCTCTCTTTAGAGCCTGTGAAGGAAGTAAGGGTGAGATGAGTAGGGCTAGCGCACACACAAAACACATAGTGGTTAATTATGCTGTAAGAAATCTGGAGTAAGATCTCCCCTTCTGGGGTGAGCAGAGACTTGAGAGTTTGCATGACTTCTGCTGTCAGTATGGAGGGAGAGAAAACTCCTTGTCACAGAAATCCCCCCAGACAGTAAAAAACAACTGTAGTTTACTTCAAGGCCATACCACGACCATGCCATCTATTACTTCAGTGGCTGAATGCTCAGCAAGTCCATTCCTTCCTTTGAAGCAATGGAGACACTTCTTCACCGAGTCTTGATGGAAATGTCTACTTCCCACTGGTCCCGAATGCAATCTTCATCAGATATTCAATGAGGAGAGGGCATGTGTCTCTTTTCTATGTCAGTATAACGTGAGCCATTTGTTAATGCATTACTTTGTGTGATTTACTAAAGCTTATTAGAATATTCTTCCCAGTTTTCTGTAATACTGGTACACCCGCAGCAAAGGGAATTGCAGTTGGACTGACGCATGATTTTATAGACCCCAGTTGCACTGGTGCAGTAGAAATTGCTTATTGCTCACAAAAGAGCTAAGTCTGGAATTCTGACTCATAAAGCATGTCATTTTCTTTCTCCTGGGGAGCTCGCTATTATACCAAGCAGCAGCAGATTTTACTGGCAAGATCAAATGCCTGCTCAGGCCAGATCTGCCACATGGCACGGAGAGAATGACACTACTGTAGAAGGAGCAGATATTTCAGCTGAAAAGCTTGCAGACTTCTTAATAGCTGTTACTGATAAGCGTTCTTTATGGACCAGTACAGGTTGCTGTTGAGTTTGTGCATCCCATTTCTGAAACTAGGCTGAGGCCGCAGACTTTGACACAGGAACTGTGCAGTCATTGCAAGTGTGGGTGAGAGTTCAGGGCTGTCCTGAGTTCCTCAGCCTCTTGACTCACCTCAGCATACTGCTCACAGGGGAGATCTTGTGATAGCAAAATACTCTCAGCCTAGTTCTGCATTCAAGTTGCACTTGGGGCAGAAGCCTGCTTTCATTTTTCAGCTCCTTGGTTTTACATCTTCTAAGAGCCTTGATGAACTTTAAATGAATATTAAGGCTGCTGTTTCTTATTCCCTGCATCAGTGGCCAAAAAGGTTCTGCTCTGAAAGCCAGAGGTTATGAAGGTTTGAAGTTCTGTTAGTCACCTAGGTAAGATGCAGCTGCACGGCTGTCCACCCTTCCCCTTCCTCAGTGCTAGGAAGGGTAGTGGGATCGTGGCAGACAACATTCTCCTAGATCCATGTCTCCAGCAACAGTACTGCACGGGAAAAGAGACAAGAAGCAGCCTGGGGAGAATAGGGGAGTGGAGTATTTCACCCGAAGCCCCCTTTGCAAGAAAATTTGCCCCCTTATCCAGAGGATTTGCAGTGTCTTCTGTGCTTTGCCCCGAGGACACAGAATTCCAGGACTAAATTTGAGATAATCGTAGGTTCGTTTATTTTCCTTCTGTGTTTGTCTTGTTGCAGCACAAAATACCAGCAAAAACCCAAGGTGCAACTTTGGTCCCTGAAATCTTCCTGCCAGAGCACACAGGGTTAACAAGGGCTGAAGATGAGGGATTTACCCTAGGCACTGACTTGGCATTTATATGCCTCCTGTGAATGCAAGGGAAGCCTTACACCAGAAAGCAGCCCTACCAAAAGGATAATATGCTCATTCATTTGCTATGTTGGTCTAAGATAACCACAAAGACCTGGAGCTCGTACAGTGCCAGGTACTCCAAGCAGTATGCTAAGATAACATTACCTGGCTCAAGTCCCAGAGCATGACTTTTCTTGGAGTCGGACTGACCAAGCCTTTATTATACTACAAATCATTTCTTACTCTGTACCAATTTCATCTCATTGAAGAAACCCAGTTGGGGAACTTTCTCAGGAACTTAGATTTAAAAACCCCGTAGGAAATAGTTAAATATCATTTTTAAAACTTCAGCTTGGAAACTCCCTGCTGTGTGGGGTACTGTGGTACAGTAACAGCTTCAGCCGTAGCTGCATCTCGCAGAACAATACACCACGAGGTATCGCATCGCTTTTACTACAGCCCCAGTTTAGTAATCTCTCCCATGAGTTCAGGCACTTCAACATCTGTTTTACTTCTGGACGAGTGTCAAACTCTTCTCCAAACCTACCCCAGCTCCCCCTGATCCCCAGCAGAGTTCAAGAGTGCAGCCACGCAGCCTTTGTCAAACGAGATTCTTGCAGCAAGCTCCCCTCCCAGCCTGGGGACTGCGCAGAAATCCCCTCGCAAGGGAGTCCTCCCAAGCTATGCTCAAAGAAGAAAACAGTTGCTATGGTAACCAGTTCTCTACCTGTGCTGGATCCACTCTCTATTCCCTCTTAATCTTCTCTGGTTTTATTAGTTCTGGGTGACAAGCAGCTCGTCAGGTCAGGGCTCCACTCGGTTCTGCTGCCTGGAGGAGTTCATGTAGGGCACCAGGGGCTCCTCACCCATCAGGTGCTCCTTGCTTGCTTGCTTCACCTGCTGGAAGATGTCCTCCATGTCATTTTGTGACAGAGCCACCCAAGCTGCAGAGAAACACGCTCTTTGCCTCCCCTTCTTGCCCTCAGCTTGTGGCAGGGTCCTACTGCTGTCCTGTCCAACAGCAGAACCTGCCCCTGGCCCATAGGCTCACCTGAACGTCCTTTGCGGCCTCACTGGGGTAGATTTCAGCCTGCTAGTGGAAAAATACACTGGATATGGTCTCTTCTCTGTGACAGCACATTTCTGCGACTCTTCCTAGGGTTAAAAGTGACCACACGAACCCCTGGAAACACTCAGGAAGTTCTAAACTGTGCTAAATTGCATCTTTTAAAAATACGTCTACTGTGGCCAAGCCTCGGACTAAAAGTTTTTTGCATTATGAATTCCATTGTGGAAGTATATAGCTGGGAGCCAAAGAAACCTGCTCTAGGCAGGAACATGCCAAAGCCACCTCTAGCTGCTCGGTGTGCCATGCAGGCAAGTCATCTGCACAAGCTGGGCCACGTTCCCCTGCCAGCAAGTGGACTAGCATGAGGGGGGTAGGATGTGGTGACTGGGGGGGAACGGGGAAAGCCACAGAACTCATTACCATGGATGTAATAGCGGTCACTAACAAAAGACTCCAGAGGATCTCGCAGGAGAAGGCTGGTAACGCGCTCCAAGGCATCAGGCACTGTCACTGCTTGTCTTAAATGCTCTCAGCCTGGGTGCTGTGAAGAACCTGAGAGCATTCACTGGACACTTGCACGGACAGAGCAGACGCAAAGCCAATGAGAAGACTTCCATCGTATGTTCGCGTAGCTGCCTGGTAGTAAATGCTTTATATTGAAATACAACACAATAGAAAGATCCAAGAGCACACCCACGTCAGTCTGTTGCTTGAACAACAGCCAGCAGTAAAACAAAAATGTGCACACATTTCTAAAACATTTCAAGATCTATTATTGAGCCAAATCATGAGGTAGATCACAGACTAAGCTTAAAATGACTTGGACTTCTAATATATTTTTCTTTCTCCCCTTTTTCTTATTACACAACAATTTGCTATGCTAAGTATGAATTGCAATGGACTAAAACCAAGCTGAAATAACTGATTTGTGATGGAACTTGCAGCTCCAGTACTGCTGGTTATTCAAGCGTGCTGCAGTTTTTTCCTGTTAGGATGTGAAAGGGTGGATTCCAGACACTAGGCTTGACTCGGGCACTGCCTGTACTTAAGTAATTGGCATAGTTTTTATGGCATCCTGGCAGAGTTTATCGTTTAAGCCAAAGGATGGTTTCTAGCTGGGTATTTCCTCGTGCGCTGTTCCCCTCCATCATGGGCACAACCAGAGCAAGGAGGTGGCAGAGAGATGTTTCTGAGCCTTTGGGGAGCCAAGCCTGCAGCAAGGGGACTCTGGGGCAGAGCCTGAGGCAAGATCCGTGTCCCAGGCAATAGTTTTAGCAATTCACCTCTCCCAGACACATTTGTTCCTTCCCAGCGGTAACAGCTAGCAGCCTCAGGTTAGAGAAAGGTCATTAATGTAGAAAATGTTTCCAAATATGCAGCAGTATGATTATTCTTGGTGAACTGCCTCCCAAAGAAGCAGCAGAGCAAAGAGGTTAGAGCGTTTCGGGGGGCTGGCGGTGTTGTTCTTCCTGACACTGACACACATACACATTCACTTTCAAGTGTTCTAGCCTGAAACCTAGAAAACAAGAGATCTTGTCTGTTTTACACAGACGCTGAGGATTTCTTAGCTTGTCCAAGGAGTTTTAACTAACTCATCATTTCCTTTTACAGGAAGAAACACATCACTCTAAATTTCCTGTGCCGATTTATTTTATCTAAAACAAGAACAACAAAAATATCTTCCAAAAGATCGAATAGCACTTGCAGAGCCAGTCCTTTGCCCCAGTGTCTTTGACTAACAGTATCTGGTTATTGCACTGGTCTTTAGACTTACAAAAATCTTTTTATTGCCATGCTGGCATAAAGCAAGTGGAGTGGGTTTTTCTGTGAAACACTCCACATCATCCAGACGAATGACCTTCATTCAGAAACAATCACTGATAACGCCCGGGAGGTGGGGGTAACTTTATACACAGCCAAAGCGATATTGTGATATACCTAAACTTGAAAGCTCTGGGCTGTTTTTTGACCCCAGAATTAAGCTCACTGTTAATTGTTACTGGAATAGTATTGCACACTGCAGAATTTTTTCACTGTGGGGTTTTGTAATAAACTGATTTAATCCTACTTTGTTTCCACTTTGACACAGAGGAATAACACAATTACTTGTGACAACTAGAAAATGGTCACCAAGTAATTAATCCAGATTAGAAACCCTCTGCAAACAGAATGAAACCCGTTGCCTCTTTAACCAGAGCACGTTGTTCTCCATGACAGTTATTTAATAGATTCATGAATTAAATACTATATGATATCATTAATTTCTCCTTTCCATTCTGATGATAACTTGTGCCAACCAAATTTACAAATCTGGCTTGTTATGTATTAACCAGTCATCTGGGAATCCGATTGAGTAACACAGCAGTTGTTGCAATACCAAGACTCCCATATAAATCATGCCTGAGTCCTAAGTAAATATTGGTTCAAATATTGATTCACATGAGAGATATGACTGCAGTTTAAGAGGTTACAGGTGCTGGCTGAACTACTTTAGAGAGGACCACTCCCTCCGCATTCAGCTGAGAGTCACATCAAAGTGCTCGCTTTGAGTTCACGGGAACAGAGCATTCCCCTTCAGTTTTGAAACCGACACTCCCTACATCAGAACCTATTTTTGATGCTCTAAAATCAAAGGTATCGCATCGTGTATAAGTACTAAGTTATTCAGTTATTTACGCTCCAGATAGATGTAGCATCTGCGGAGAGGCAAGTGAGACACAGTAAGTTATTTTTGATGGGGCACGGGAAGCAGGAGGAGAGAAGGACACCCAGGTTTTTCCAGACATATAGATGCTGTAACAACTGCTACCCAGAAAGTCCGGAAGAAGGAATTGGAGGTGAAGGAAACATTCAATGACAAAATGAAAAGCTGTCTTCCACACTTTAGAAAATAGGAGTCTCTCATCTGGAAGACGCTCAAGGGAAAAGAAGTGCCCCATCCCGTTTGTTTTTATGCCAACAAAAGGTATTGTGAGTGACATCTGCACTGGCAATATGCTCTTCAGTTGCAATACAGATACCTCCTTCGCTTAGCCTTGGATCCCAGCTGTTCTCCTGAGTGGGACGAACACAGATCCTTCTGGATACACTGCACAGTTACAGATCTAAACCAGAATGGACTTCCCCAAAGTCTCCTGGGCACTTCTGTCTTAGCAAGTCCCAAGTCAGCAACTAGAAGAGAGCAGGTACGCTCCATTCCAACCAGTGTGAACCAGTGAGCTGTCAGTAACAAGCTGGCTGCTCTGAATCTCCAAGTTTGGTGGATATTCACTTCTAAGAGTGGCTCCCTAATTGCTATATTCACCAAGCAAACTGTTAGGAAAAAAGTTTGCATCACAGAAACAAAGTTCCTGTTTTGAGCAATTTAAGATAAGTAGGTTTACATCAAAAGAGCTCAACCTTTTAAACGCAGAAGCCTGGCACTCTTTATCTCTTGGATTAGCTCATTGCTTTTCTTTTTTTAAAGGCACAGTAAATCTGTGCATTAGCTTTCAGAGCAACACTGTTTTCTTAATAATCTTTGTAAGACGAGTGGTTGGAATCAAAGCTTAGAGCATCATACCACACGAGACACGACACAAACCATAGAAGTTTGGAAGTAAATAACCGATACCTAACTATTCACTGAATTCAGAACCACAGAGTATCCTGAGCTGGAAGGCACCCATGAGGATGATTGAGTCCGACTTCTGACTGCACGCCAGGCAACCTAAAAGTTAAACCATACATCAAAGAGCATTTTCCAAATGCTTTTTGAACACTGACAGGCTTGGTGCCATGCCCACTTTCCTGGGGAGCTTGTTCCAGTGCTTGACCATCCCCTCACTGAAGAACTTTTTCTTAATGTTCAATCAGCCCAGCAAAATATTCCCCAGGTGAGCCCTTTACTACGACACGCTTTCCACAATGCTAGAGCACACGCAGAAAATCACTGTTCTTCAGCCAGACTCCCCTTGCTGCGGACACACCCCACGTGTGCGCAACTGAATACTGCTGGCCTGCAGTATCTGCTGGGGCTGAGCCTCCCTGTGCTCCAAGGAGTGAAAGACGGAGCGAATTCAGCCATCTCTCCATTCCTTCTAATTGCCAATAGCCGTGAGACCAAATCCCCACTTGTATCATTCCTCAGCACATTGAGCAACTTTAAACCCTTTCCTTCCATGTGCAGTTAGCCAGCACATTGCTCTGAGTTGTGCAAGACATTCTGTTGTCCCCTGCTTCACAAACTAGTTACCGTTAGGGACCTTTTTGCCGCTGCAATCTAGCTGCTGCAGCCGAAACAAACTTCAGTTGGTTCCCAGCTGGTCTCTAGCCATGTTTTTTTTCCTTGTACAAGCCGCCTTATCTGCCACAGGAATTCAGTTTACCAGTCCTCTTCAAAATGAGCCTTCTTTTGGGACAGGATTTGGCCAGCTGGAGATATGCCCGAGCTTCTCTGCAGGCTCTGACATGGGCTTGGCAAATCTATCCACCCTGAAAGAGCACAGGACCTCCTAGGGACCTCTCTGAGGTGACTGCCAGTGGGACATCAGGTATCCTGGCTATGCACCTCCCCAAACCGTGGCATGCCTCGCAGCCACTCATCAGATAACGCTCACGGTGATTCATTGCTGCATCTGGGCAGGAGGATGAGAGCGGCCACCAGTACTTGTTCCTCTGCATATTACTGTGGGATCTGCACCCCAGCTGCCTGGGAAAGCTTGTGCTGCCCTTTGGAGAAACGCCAGCAGCAAACATCAGCTTGGGGAACCGGCAGAACAAAAGCTACATCAGACATACGCTGAACTAATTCAGGAACTAGCTTGAAGAAGTGCTGCTCTGGACCAAATGTGCACCTTTCCTGCTCAGAAAAAAGATCTCAGCTACTCTGCAGTTCTCAGTGCAACACTGGAGCAGAGAAAGTATTGTAAGCAAGGTGTGGTCACCTGTGGTGTAATTCCCTCTCAGCCCTCCTGTCATGCTGGGTTCAGGGAAAGGGAGCAAATTTTGTACCAGTGTTACCTTCATTACTGTATTTAGGGGATTTTCTCACAGCTTCCAAACAATCACATAGAAGAGTTAAGACGTGTGCTTTCTGGGCATGCCTCAGATGGAAAAATACCAAAATATAGCTCTATCTCAGCAGCTGGCTCTGCTACGAGAAATAATTCTAGCTCATCAACCATGTAACCCCAAAATTACTGTGATTACAGGCCTCCACATCAACAGAAAAAAAAATCCCAACTTAATTCTGACTCCAAGCACAGTATCTGTTAAGATGAGTGTCACTCTGAGGTCTTCAGGAGGCTGTCTTACAGAACGTTCAAACAAGAACAAGCTCTTTCAAGCACAGGAAGTTAATTTGTTTCCTTACTCCTGTATTGCAGATTTTGCCAGACGCTGTTTTGCAAGACTCTTTGAAACCAGCGTTTCTGCAAGCAAGGAGCTAGTGGACGAGAAACCTTCTCCTCGGGGAGTGGATGAAAAGGCCTACTTAAGCCTTCCTAAGAGGTTTCCTCCTTTCACTTGTGCCTGCCAAGGTTATTGCTAAAAAAAGTTTGATTCAAGGATGGATAACTTGCTTAGCACACTGACAGCCAGGGTGTAGGACCTTGGTATGATGCTCCCCATAGAGATGTTTTGAAGTGAGCAGCTATCCGCTGTTGAGGACCTGATGGACAAACCCACAGCCATGTAGCGTGCTGACAGAAGAGCAGAGCCAGGCCATCTCCTCGCTGTCGTTGGCCTCTTTGGCTTGGGACTTTGTGTATTTGTCCGTAGAGGATGCTGGTGGCCCTGTACCTGCCTGGCAGCTGGTGTTCCCTGGCACAGCCTCAGAGGTCCTGTTATCCCAAGGAAGTGGGAGGCAGAGGCTCAGCAGTGATGGCCCCGCCTGGGTCAGGCCATTCTGGCACTCGAGCATGACCGGTCTGTCAGTGCAGTCCAAGGGACGCTGCCAATGCTGTCCTTCAAAATCCTTCCTCGTGGCTGCATGGCTACCTGCCACAGGAAGACACCGCTCAGTTAAAGTTCAAACCAAGTTTGTAGCCAAAAAAACAACTCCTGCTCCCTTCCAGCCCTGAATTAGAATGACTTCAAAACAAATAGAGTGACCTCAAAAACCAAAAATAGAAGCGCTACGCAATCACCACCTGCCTTCCCAGAAAATCCCATTTCCATCATTTGCACCTACTGGCAAGCCCTGCGGGGGCTTTCACTCAGTGTCCTAAGGCTACACCGCCCAGCAAGCTCGCCCTGAAACGGGTGACTTGCTGTCACAGCCTTTGGTTCCCCCGTACTGAAGCCTACAGGGGTCTGTTACACTTGCTTTTCCCTATTTAAAAACCATCCATCTCCATGTAAACTTGACAGAATCACATCCTTAACAGGACTTTCTTGTTCTTAATAGGTTCTTCATTTACAGTCTTCCTGTGCTCCACCTCTCCCTTTCACAGTACAGAATAACTCAGCTCCCTGGATCTCCTCCAAGGTTTTATCACACCAAGGGTGGGATTTCACCACAGACACCTGCATCTCAGCTCAGCCCAAGCTCTTGTTTAGATGACAGCACCGAGGGCCAGGTTCACTTCCTCCTGAAGATTCTTCAAACAAGTGCCAATGTCTTTCCTTTGGCTATTAAAGGAACCCAGATTGGGCAGCTTGGGTGTACACATCTACTTTGCAGATGTCTAGAATGAAGATGAACACCATCCAGAGTGACTCTGAATTCTGTCTGAACAGGGCTTATCTCCTGGTGTGTTCACACAAACGAAGGGAAAGCTGAGCTGAGCGTGGCTGGCATGCCAGGACCGCTCTTCTTTCCACTAGAAGGGCCAGATTTCCTTTGGCTTTGTAACCTTTGCAGCAGGGTCCCTTAAACAAGTGGAATTACATCCACCTAAATTCAGCAGAGCCCTCAAGACCTTGGGTGAGACAGTCTCTGCTGTTTCCTTAAAGAGCATCTGCGCTGCAGAACGATGCAAAGTGCCTGCACAAGAATCAGTCCACGCGTTTTCCCAGTTCTGGCCCTCACAGGGGCTTTCTGCCCAGACACACATCCCTCCTCTTCCCTGGTTTCCAACTTGGCAAGCTGTCTGTGACAGGGCCCCCTTGAAAAGGCAGAAGGCTGTCATGCACACCCAGAGGAAGAAGAGGTAGCAACTGCTCGAGGCAGATACAGGCAGCTGTGAAAAACCTACCAACAGCAAAAGCAAGACAGGAGAGAAGGGAGGTGCTGCTGATGTGCACGGGGAGGGCAGGAGAGCATCAGCCAGCTGGGAAGAAGGCAGCAGGCCTCCTCATAGACAGCGACCAAGACTAGGTAGACCAGCTTGTTTGGGGTGGGATGAAGGTCTCTGTGTCCCCTTGACTCCTCAGGAAAGATCTAGAGAAGTATCAGAGCATCAGCCCAAAGGTTCAGAGCGTGCACTGCGAAGGCAGAAGGGATGGGGATTTCTGGTTTAGCTGAGCTGTTGCTTTTGGCTGATAACCAGTAGAAATAAAGCTCTGCTGTTGTTATTACCACATTCGAGAGATCAGTGTGAAGGACAACTGTGCCACCAGGCAGAGAGGAACACAGTGGAGAATCCAATAGCTCCCTCCTATCCTTTTCTTTTAGACTGCGCTGAGCTGATAACACTTGCCTTATCTGTAAACTAACAATAGCTCTGCAGCAGCATAGGAAAGTTAAACAAGCCCTAAGTGAAGGGGATGCAGCCACTGCCCCCATGCACTGACTAAAGCTACAGACCATGTACTCTCCTAGGGAAAAAAACTGCAAAAGGAACAGGTTTTGAGGGGTTACTGACCTAAAACGACAGTCCTGTGGTCCGTCATGTTCCACCTACAAATATCTCCCCCAGGTCCTGATCAGAGGCTAGCGAAAAAATCACAGGTTTGGACATTTTTGCCTTTCAATCAGAACATAGCCCCCATCAATAGCAGATAATGCTCTAACACTGGATTCCATCCATGCAATGACAAAAATAGAAAAGAAAACCCAGACACCAAACCAGTCATCAACAGACAGGCACCACACGGTGACTGAACTAACGTGCCCCCAGGAACGACGCTGCTGCGGAAGGGCTTTTTGCATACGGCAGAGAAGGGAAGGAAGAAACTGGGAAATTTCTGCTCTTTTTCCCTCTGTTCACAGCCAGTTTACTGTTCACAGCCAGATTGGTAAATTCTCTTAAAGTGCTTTTAAAGGTGTGCTGGATTTAGCTAGGATAGAGTTAAAGTTCTCCCCAGTAGCGGTACGGGCCTGTGTTCTGGATCTGTGCTGGAAAGGCTGTTGGTCCCTCAGGATGTTTCGGGTGTTGCTGAGCAGCGCTGACACTGAGTCAAGGCCTCTTCTGCTCCTCAGCCCAGCCCACCAGCCAGCAGGCTGGGGGGCACCAGGAGCTGGGAGGGGACACAGCTGGGACAGCTGACCCCAGCTGACCAAGGGGATACTCCACACCACACGACCTCACGCTCGGCAGATAAAGCCGGGGAAGAAGAAGGAAGGGGGGGACGTTGGGAGTGATGGCGTTTGGCTTCCCAAGTCACCGTCAGGCGTGCTGCAGCCCGGCTGTCCCGGGGATGGCTGAGCTCCTCCGAGATGGGAAGTGGGGAAGGAATTCCTGCTCTGGCTTTGCTTGGGTGTTCAGCTTCTGCTTTACCTGTCAAACTGTGGTTCAGAAAGGTAAAAGCGAGAAAACTCAGCAATAACTAAAACATCCCTGAGTTATCAACACTGTTTCCAGCACAAATCCAAATCGCAGCCCCATATGTGCTACTGGGAAGAACATTTAACTCTGCATTGGCCCAAACCTGTACAAAAGGAAAGACAGAAATGTAGTTTGGAGCGTGTAGCTCCTAAGCTAGAGCTGCATTAACTCTGAATAACTGTGCTGCACCGCGCTCAGCAGAATACGATTCCTCTGCTTCTAGAAGGTTTTTGTGCTGTTAGTTACTGAAATCCCAGAAAATACCCTTTGCATGGAGTGCATGGCACTTGTACAATCCTCCTCCCATGCTACATCAATCTAATTAAAATATTACAGACTCCTGGGCAGGGCTTTGTTTGCTCTGAGATGTATTTTGTTCATGTTCTCAGCTTTCCTTTCAGCAAGGTGTGTTCTTCCACACCCACCCTTCGGCCTTGAGGAGGCCAGTCCCTTCTGGGGCACAAACCGCTCCACGCTCTGTTTGTTCTAGTCATTCTTACCCAAGGTCTTTATCTTAGAATCCTGTTTGTGCAGCTTTGGACAAGATTCAGTACTCGGTGGGGAAGGTGAGTGAGGTGGGAAGGATTTCTTAGTGCCTTTAGTATTTCATATGTTATCTCACCTGTGACTATGAAGTAGATGATTTACAAGCTTGTTGACACGGAGGTGGTGTGAATCTCTGCCCCTCACAGCATGTGGAAACACAACGCGACACAGCAGCTACGGGAGGGGTGAGGGCTGTGGAGAACCAATGCTTCTGGACGGTGCACAAAGCACCCAGGAAACCTTAGGAGGAAGCAGTGTGGTGGACAACCCACCGCAAGTTCTTCCACCTGCTGCAGGCAGCTCTGCTCATGACAGCGACATGCTAAAATCACATCCCTCTTCTCTTGCAGGTGCAGCCGCAAACTCGCAGCTTGCAGTGCTACCCCACACAGCCAATTTGCTAATTAGAGCGGTGGATCGGAGAGTCTGTGACTAAGAGCCCTTGCCAAGGCTGCTGCAGCCGGAGCAGCATTAGCTGCTGCGGGGAGCTTAGCAGCAGAGCGCAGGAATGCCTGGAATGCTTCAACCAGCAGGTACTTCAGAGATCCTGCTCTAGGGAACCTCTGCACTTCACAGAGAAATAGTCCCCATGCCCACTGCCTCTCTGAGACAGTCACAGGGGCTCTTCTCTTCTATCCTCTGAGCCCCACATGAACCAGAATCTCTCCAGCTCCGGTCTTTACCCTAGCTTCCCCTTCTGAAGCTAAACCATCATAGGAAACGGAAATTCCACAGATCAGCAACATACCAGTGCCTTTCCAAACATGCTGTGGGTCTGGATGTGGCCTTGGAAGGCAGGCTGCTTTTAGAGGATGGTCTCCTCCACAGCATTGAGGCCAAACATCTGCAGGCCCTCCATTCAACAGCTGGAAGAAAAAAGTTGCTGATCTGCCTGAGACAGGTGGAGCTACCACAGTTTTAAAGACCATCGTCTCTGCTTTTGTAATAATCTTCCCTATCCTGTCCTCATCTTCCTCCCCCTCTTCAACATGGAAACACCTTGAGGACATTATGAGTAAGATTTCTGGCAGTGCTTTCCCCATTTTCAATGTCTTTTAAAAAATCCCCACTTCTGTGAAGCAACGCTTGGTAAAAGGAGGTTGTCCCTACCACACTAACCCCCATCATCACCAGTACCACCAAGAACAGCAAGGACTTGCACACCAGTGTCTGGGGCTTATTCTTTCCAAGAATACCAGGAAAGAAGGAGATACAGTATTAAGTCCTGTTTAATATATACCCCAAAGACATTTTCTCCTCAGAAAACGCTTCCTTGCAAGATTCTCAAACTGCTCTAGGCATGAAATGTCTCTGTTCATCAGATCAATTCTTATCACTTCTGGACAGATAAAACGACTGGCAAGAAACATCTTTTGCTCATTTATAACAGGTTAAGAAACTTCACTTCTGAAAGGGAGGATTGTAAATCACTGTAGCTGGCACTAAAATTGACATGAAGTGTAGACATGTCAGGGTTGGGGAAATAAAAGCAGGGCGAGTTGCCAACTCAGCAGTGGAAACCTCTGGAAACACACCAGCCAACAATGTCCCCTTTTTTGTCTCCAAGTTCACTTGTGTCACTTAAGATGCCATCGACCAAATCAAACACCTGCAAGTTCTGAAGAAGTTTTTACACCCACTGTTCACCCCATTCATGAGGTTTGTGTTAGGAACAAATCCAGCTGTTCCAAAATACTTTATAGTCACTGCATGCAAACAGAGGTCTCCTAAGTGAGCTGTAGGTAGGTATCTCGTATGCGGGCAGGATAACCAGAACTTCCTGAAAGAAGCCTTAAAGCAAACTCCCAATATTTCTTGCACCATGGCAGGCACAGCTAATTGACTTGCTGAATAGAGAATATTAATTCAACACATAAATACGAGAGGAAGAAAGAAATAAATTCACTTAATGCAAGTCTTCTCTATGCCGGGAATCTTTTAAAAGCTAGTCATCTCAGTGTTCAAAGGAGACATTCCTCCAGTGTTCAACCCGTTCACCTTCACCACCGATCTATGGCACTGCAGAGGGCAGCTCAATCCACCCTAGGTGTACAGAGCACAGAAGGGCTATTCGGAGAGGATGCTCCATTGCCGTATGGTGATACCCATGTCAAGACAAGCTGCTCCTGCCTGGGGCTCAGAAGGAAAGGGACTCTGGCAAAGGAATTGGGTCAAGGATCTTCAGGAGCGGCAGAGCTAGTTACACAGACAAAGCTCCAGTTCTCAGCCTAGGAGCCTGTGTACCAAAGCTGCAGCCCCAGCAACTACAAGAGGTGGGGAGCTACTTCCAGCTAGAACATCTAGGACTGCAGCATGCCAGACCAGCTGCCTTGGCCAGGGGTCTCAAACGCGCTGTACCCAGCGAGAGCTGGTACAGAGCATGCCCTGCACAGTGAACTCCAGCTGTGCAGTGGCTGTTCCTCTGGGACCCAACGTCACACGAAACCCCGAGCAAATGGGGAAATCCATCTGCCAAGGACACAGCCAGAGAAACCCTGAACTACAGCAGCACCTCTAGATGAAGTGTTTGCTGCTGCTAAACACACAAGGAGAGGGGAACACCCAGGAGAAGCGGCGTGCAGCTTCAGCACTTCGTACTGAGGAAACATCCACTTCTGTCAACAGAACAGCCACTTCATGGCTCAAGGAGAAGAGCTCGGGGAGAAGGAAATAAGTGAGATGAAAACCAAAAGCAGGGTGAAAGGCAGATGATCTGCCTGATGAGAGCTGTTCAGCTGTGATTACACACTGCTGCTGCACACCCCTTGACTCTCCCGTACTGCCCTGGAGTAATTCAGTTGCTTCCCCATTCTCCTCTTTCCCAGTGTCCCAGTCTTTACTCTGTTGCTGGTTTTCTTCCACGGTCTCAGCTGAGCTGAGTGAGGCAACTCCCCTCAGCCACCACGCAGCGTGTTACTGCTCGCAGCACACACCTTAGTGCTTACTGCTCTCCCTGCGCCTCAGAGCAGCTCTTCCCCTTCCATATTTTGTATCCTCTTTGAAGACCATTCAATTCCAGCCTTTCCTTCTCCAGCCCTCTTTCCTGTCTTATTTCCCCATGTATCCCAGGGCTCTTACATCCTGTGTTAGAATTAAAACACTCATTCCCCAACTTGCTCTTCTGGTGCGATTCAGCAGCAGAATTTCCTGCAGGAGAGCACTGCCTGGCAGCAGCTGCTAGAATGAACCCCAGCTTTCTCCTGGCTGCATCAACCTCCCCCCAAACTCTTTCAGGGTAGGGACGGACTGGAAATACCAAGGAAGATGGTGCTGGATATGGAGCAGCATCCAGTCCAGGTGCTTTGTGTTCCTTTTGTGCTCCTGCAGGCAAAAGAATTTGTCCTCAACTATTCCCTCCAGCAAAGCTGAGTAACGGGGCTGCTCCTAAACTGCCAAGGGGGAAGCAGAGCCAGTCCTCCACATGCACTGGAATGATCTCGAGGAAAAAGGTAAGAAACGGCCACCCGAGCTCTTGCATGCCACTTCTAGAGCCCAAGACAGAATGAAATCAGGAAAATTTGGGCAGTTTCAAGGTTTTACTAACTCAGCAGTGCAGTGACATCCACCCTACAGTCTTCTGCGAACCTGCTAAGTGAGTGGTAGAGCTGGCAGGACAGATTTCACTCAGACCCTCGGTCTGCCGCTGATTGGAACTTCAAAGCAGATGAGAAATGCACCTGCTCAGATTAGTTGCCTTGCTTGCATGGATGGTGACACGAGCTTCAGGGGAGGGGCGAATTCAGCATGCCTCGACTTGTACTGAGAGAGGAATTGCCCTGAAATCATTATTCCTCTACCAGCTGTAAAAACTCAGACTTCTATTTTTGCACAAGGCTTCTCCAAACAAAGGCATTATACCAACACTAAATTAAAATCCATGCATGGGGAACTGCAAAGTTGACCATCCCTTCCGAAGAAGCAGCTTTTAGAAGAAAAGTCAGCAACACTGGAGAAAGAGCAAACTTTTTCACAAAATTCAGGGAGGAAACAGAAAAATCCCTTAATTCTTGGGTTTCTGCTTTCTACCCCATGGTGTGTGTATCTCCTTCACTGCAAGAGAAAATGGTTGTACAGCTGCCTGGAGGGCTCAGTGCAAGGTCCCTCCTCCCCAGCACAGTTTAGACTCATTAATCTTTCCAAGGTCTGCCCTTTCCACTGCCTGTTGCACTTCCATCTCCTGGGCCATCCCTCCTGGTATTCTCTCCCGTCAAGATCTCTGTTCTTGTCTCATTCTTTCTACCTCCCACCTTTTCCTGTTGCCATCTCTCATCCAAGTGCCACTCAGCCTCTCTGTTGTCCCACTTGCTAACTCATCCAGTCTTGATCCATCTCCACAGCATCTCAAAGAGAGGAAATTGGTAGGAGTTGGAGAACCCAAAACCTTCAAACCTGGCTACAGGACTAATGTTTCTGCTGTCCTTCATAAGTAGAAGTCGTTGCAAAGAGACTTGTTGCCCTTCTGCTCTAGGTGAAGGCGGTGCGTTGACACAGTGTCCCAGTTCATGACCAAAAAGCTCGTGCACACTGAATAGAATAGCAGGTGAGAAACAGAGCAGAAAGGGCTGTGAGGTTCAGCTTGAACCGAAATAGTATTTCCAGCCAAGAGTAAGGGTAGTCCATAATGTCTGCTGCTGTGTTTCTCTCTGTGATAAACAGGTGAAGAACCTCCATTTTCCACAGCCCCGTGTCCTGCAGCTAGAGCGGCAGCACGCGCTTCTGCACACGGCAAAGGGGACATGGGATATTCACTCACTGGCAGTGCCCAGGCCATTGATATTTCTCAGTTGGGTGTCGAGCTCCATCCCTGCACACTGAGCTCAGCAGCTTAAAGCGTTATCGCCACCCTTGCTGCGTAGCTCTCGGAGCACAAGTGACACAGGGTGTCCTCTTACTGCCCCAGGAGCAGGACAACAGCACGGGGCCTACAGAGCCCAAGGGAACCGTTTGCTGGAGCATACAATGTTGGCCTCGTGCCGCAAGTGGGGAGGTCAGGGACCAACCTGCCACTGGCTTATGCGGCAGCTGATACTATCGAAAATGCCGCCCTGGGTCTCGGTGAACTTGGGCTGCTTTCTCCATCCTGCAGTAGAATTGAAAACCTTCATCCGCAGCCCTGTGGAGAGGATGGGAAGAAGAGAAGAGCTACCCAGACAAATATCCTTTCCTTCCTAACAGCACTCTGAGATCTGCCCTCTAACCAGAGTCCTCCACAAAGGAAAAAAACCCTCTAAATGGAATCTTTTCCTGTACATCAATTTGCAGCCAAGTGGAAGTCAGAGAGCCCACTGGTTGTCAGAACCTGTCTAAGGTCTCATCCCAAACTTCCGCTGAACTCGGCTTCTTACAACAGCTTATCCTGTTGGGTAGTTTTTCTCCTTGTTTAAAGAGGTGCCCAGACTCAAGCAAAAAGTGATGAAATCAAAATCCTGGGATACCTACTGTGCACGACTATCACAGTTTAAGCACCGCTGTTGTGTGTTCAGATACAGTCACAGCCAGGCAGTGTGGCGGTGCCAGGTAGGAAGACCATCTGAAAAGAATTTTAAAACTGAAAACACACAATCGAAGTAGTGAAAGATCCCAGCAAAGAGCTAAAAAGGCACTAAAATGAAGCCTGAAGAGACTTGCCAATGTTAACAGGCAAAATCTGCTGCTCGCCCTGCTCTAACAGGAAGCAGGAATTCCTTGACTAGACAAGTCTTCTGAACAGAAAGTCCTGGAGAGGATAAGCTCTGTAAGAGCGTTGGCCCTTAGATGGTACCAGCCAACAGGTCTATGGTGAGATGGCAAAACAGATTCCTCTGAAGTAACACATGCTGTTATCTCAGAGCACGTTACGAAGCCGAGGTGGACACGGCATTTATGCTGAAGTTCAAGTCATCCTTGTTTCAGTGGGCATGTAATTCTGTGGCCCTTTAGTGATTTTTCAGCTGTGGAGGTCCAGAGTCTAAGGTCAGGCCCTCATAAATGGAAATTTACTCACGCTCACCTGACTCCGATGTTGCCCTTTGAATGGACACATAAACAATATGAGTTAAACTGCCTCACCCACTTCCACTACCCCCCTCCCTTTTTAATACCATTTTGTCAATGCAAACTGGAAGCAGAGCTGACAACTCAGAGCTGCCAGAGTGACCTTTGGCTGCAGCGTGAACTGTTTACCCTCACCGCTGGGTAGTATCACCCACCAGGCTCCAAAACCAACATGGACTGCATGATCTGATGGGCTTAGATAACCTTCACTAAGAGCAGACAGAGCAACACTGGAGAAGCCAACTGTCAAACTCCAACAGAGCCTTGTGAATTGCAACACTCTTTGGGTGTAACAGACTCCTCTGCCCCCAGGAAGGACACACAGCTCGATCACTGAAATCCCACTTCACTCATGCAGAAAAGGGGACTCAAGCCTGGGCCTGGATACTGTTAAGCTGGAGCACTGGGGGCTGCTGGTGACAGGAGCTGTTTGCAGGCACTGGCCCACACCTGCTTGTTCTAACTTAAGAGAAGCTACACACTCAAAAGTTTGCCCCCTTTCAGGCAATGTAACTAGCACAGTAGTTTTCCAGGACTGCTGTTAGCACCGATACCTTGCACTGTTCTCAATCTGTCCTTCAGAACTCTGCCTGAAGCTCCCTGGAACATTTCCCAGAATGGTTCAGCTGACAGCAGCATTAAAAATCACAGCATGTGTCTGTAGACTTCTTTGTGTCCAACATTCAGAGCTAGAACACAGCAGAGCTGTAATTGTCACAGCGATGCTCTTAAAAGACTGCTTCTGTCTCAGGGAATGTCTTTACCAGAGATGACCATCTCCACGCAGACAGCTGCAGACCTCACTCCAGCAAAAACAGCTTGTTCCCCTAACAGCTGTACGACTTCCAGTCTTCACTGCAAAATCCACTGCTCAAGTTCAGCCCCTAATTTGAGCGTCATCCACGCACAAACCCTCTTAAATCTTTCTGCTGGCACTCTAAAATAAAGAGTACTGCTATTATTAATGCCAGTCACTGCTTCGGCAGCCTCCCCGCCGCACCAGTTTCCCAGGACTGCTGTTGAACAGATACCTTGTCCTGTCCTCCTCGTCTTGTCCTTGAGAATTCTGCCCATTTCCTTGGAAATTTTCCCAGAGCGGTTCAGCTTACAGCAGCCCTACGAATCACAGCACATGTCAGTAGATGGTTTTGTATCAGATGTACTGAGATACAATGCAGCAGAGGCTTATTTAGCACAAGGTTAGCTCTGTTATATCCCCTCTTGGTTATTAAAAAAAAAAAAAGAAGGAATAAAGAAGTAATCAGCAAGAAACTGCAAACCCTTTCTGAAGTGGTAACCAGGCTACCGTGTTTTGGAGCTTTTCCTGATATAACAAGGCGGGAACTTTGGCAACAGCGGTTTTGAACTCCACAACCCCTAATTTTCCTCTGGTTTTCTATGCGTGTGTCACTGGAAATATAATTGCCTGCTAGGGAAACGCTCAACCTCCGAATAGGTATCTAAGCAGCAGCAAGCCTCTGGAAGTTACTGTTGCCAGAATCAAAAGGAGATTTTCACCCAGGCAGCTCCGGATTCCTGAGCTAACCCATGTCCTGTTTTGCCTGACCACTATCAGCACAGTGACCGCAGGAGCGGCCGCGGCTCGGGGCGGACACGGACAGGACAGGACACAGCACTGGGAAATGACTTGAACTCAGGGACCAGCGATGGAGATGTGGGCTGTGGGACAGGGTGCTGGAAGCAGCCTTGGGGTGCACTGTGGTGGGAAAGGCTGTTTAGAAAGGGAAGAGGTGCAAGCACCTTCACTGAAGCCTCAAAGGGCTAGCACGGACAAAGGTACCGCAAGGGTATGAGAGGAGTCAAAGGTGAAGGAAGAGGAGCTGAAGATGAGGACCATGAAGGAAGATGGCCTTGGCAGCAAGGAGACAAATGCAGTTTAGCTGGAGCTGGAACAAGCTGACTCATTCCCCTGGACATCATTTGTGTGGACTGCTCCCTCTTCTGAGGAAAACTTGACCCCCCCCAATATTAAAAAACCAACCACAACCCAAACCATTTCTTCAAGCAAGCAATGCACCCCCAGAGCTCACAGGCACAGCCCCCATGCTTGCAGGCTCAAGCTGGAGAGAAGAGTTGGTGCAAGACGCCCATGTTGTCCTTCCCAGCGTGTGGCTCTGTCCTGGCTAGAGAAGCCCGGGGTGGCCAAACAAGCTCAACCTCCAGCCTCCGGTGCAGAGCTAAGCACCGCTCCAGCCTGCGCAGACAACAGCAACCCTGTCTTCTCCCTGCCAGGGTACTGCTGCCAAGCACCACCCAGACCATCCTCCACTCTCAAACCACTGGAGTTACCCAGTGGCACAACAGGCCAGGGTCCAGGAAATGGCGCTTCAAGAACTTTTCAGAGTGAATGCTGGAGTGGAAATGCTTCTTTGCTGGGAACCGGACAGAGACCATCAGTTCCAGTTGTGAGTGCTGGTAAGGACTAACATTTTTAGCCATAGAAATAAATTGCGGAGTTGTGAGCAAGCAAAAGGAAAGATAATCTTGAAATGTTATACATCACCTACTCACCCTTTACTCCTTTAGGACTCCAAAGCCCAGTTAAAATCTTCACGATGAAGCTAGCCCAGGAGATCTTGCAATAAGATTAGAACCAGCTGGTGAAAGATGGCCTGTTACAGCAGCCACTAAATACCTACGTGAAGCAGCCCTGGAGAAGTGAACAGGTCTGCTGAGCCTACCAGCTCACGCACACATACCGTACTGGCTGATACTGGTGCACGACAGTGGCCCCCTTTAGCCTCTTCCTTCTAAATCCTGGCCCAGCTGATGATCTCTGCTGTAAAAAAGTTATGATTTAAATATACACAATTAGAAATGAGAGAAGAATTCTTGCCATTTCGCAGAGGGGAAAAGGGGGAGAGGTTTGCCTGGAAGCAGTGGCAGGGCTGTGAGAAAACCCAACATTTTCCAAATCCCTGGAGTCTGACCGAAGTCAGCCACCT
Organism: Eurystomus gularis; assembly: GCA_013400335.1. Lineage (NCBI taxonomy): Eukaryota > Metazoa > Chordata > Aves > Coraciiformes > Coraciidae > Eurystomus > Eurystomus gularis. Next base: position 349,509 of record VZZY01005360.1, read on the forward strand.
TGTCTGGTTGCACGTGCTGTGCCAGCTTTGTGGAAGCTTTCCTCCTGGTGATGCAAGGATGGAAAAAAAAGCTTTGCTTGATTCTTTATGAGAGTCATCATATGATACCACGTCGGGCAATCACACAATCGGGAAAGGTCACAAGGCACGCAGACATTCCTCTTGGATTTACAGCCGCTTTGCAGAGCCAAGACTCCTCCTCCTTACACCATTTTGCAGTCAAGTGCAGCAGCACTCAAGTCTGCCAAGCACAGGAAAGCCCCACCAGGACAGCCAGGCCCTGCAAGGGACACATCGCTTTTTGTCTACAGGCACCGACAAGAGAACCACAATGGACTTGCAATAATCTAACCAGCCTAGATTCTTACTGACTGCCACTGCAGCCGATCGGCAACGTAAAATGGGGGCAAGTCTCACTTGGACAGATATGCTAGGTGTGAGGGCGGGAGGGGGGGACCTTTCCCAAACGATGAAAAGCAATGGAAGAAAGTTACTGTTGCTCTACATCTTCTACAAGCCCAAAGAGGAAAGAGGTCTCCTAGTTATTTCACTGTTTTAGCTCCAGGAGCTATGGCTACCTAATTCAAGACTTGTAACACACACATAAATTTTACATAAGTATCATATAATCATAGAATGGTTTGGGTTGGAAGGGACCCCAAAGATCATCTAGTTCCAACCCCCCTGCAAAGCACAAGAAGTTGTTGTCCGAGGAGCTTCCAGCTTTTTTTAGACTTACAGGCTGTATTAGTTGACAGGTAGTATCATCCTTGTTTCACAGACAGAACACAGACCAGGAGCCAGACTTCAAATGCTTTGGTGACATGCAAGGCGAGTCTAGTAAAGGCAAGTGTGAGGGACACACAGGAACAAAAGTAATAAATATATGGTGGAAAAGTTCAAGATTATTAAAAAAAATTAAAAATATATATCTATTGGAGCCTTCCCTGACCAAAGCAACCAAGCAGTTGATTCCCAGGCACTCCTCTTCCCAGAGACTGCCATCCCTGCTGCTGGGGCATGGGCCGCAGCTCTGTGCTTTGTCACCAGCCTGCCTCTACCAGAGACCACAGACGCAAACTGGGTGGCTGAGCTGGGGGTGCAGGTTCCTTCTGCCTTCCCTTGGCCTCCTACTTCTGGCAGAGGCATCTCTCTCGGTAAGCTCTGGAAAAGCTCAGCTCTCAGGGCCCTTAACCCCACTGGTATCTACAACTACTTCACTGATGCAAAGCATCTACATACGCTTCAGATTTGGCAGACCTTATCTCCTCACCTTCCTTTCTGTCGGTTTGACCTTTTGGAGCACCCAACCTAAGCCCGACTTTCAGAGCAGATCAGTGTTTGGGTATTTTTCTGCTCTCTTGTTTTACAGAAGTAGAGTTTGGATTCTGGGGCCCACTTCAAGGGCGCACAAACAGCTTTTAATAGACGGCCGAGATTTCCTGCATCTCTCACCACTGTCAGACACTAACTACACTAACCAGTATCAGGGAATGCTTAAACCCGCACAGGTAGTGATGCTCGGAGTCTTTTCTCTGCCCTTTAAGCAGCATTTAGGAGATCAGTGCTACTTCAGACTGTCACCTCGATGCTACATTCCCCTGAGGAAGGCAGTTCATGTTTCTGTGCCTTCATCTCTTTGCTCCTTTAATGCTGACCTCCTTCACAGATCACTGTGATATGTGGTAGAGAGCTGCTGCATTGTTCTTGGTAATTCTTGATCCAAAAAAAGGCATGGGCAAAAGTAAGAGTCCTGAACCTTAAGAGGCTTATGGCGAGAGCCACAAGCCAGGGCTGCAGAACAGAAAGGGTGACAGAGCTGGGACTGACGGGAGGGTTCGGCTACAGCTCCCACTATTTGTATTCCTCCATAGTTTTCATTAAGACTTCATAGAAATTAATCTGCTAGGTGGGCATAGATGATAAATGCCTCGCAGTATGGGGGAGAATGTGAAGTAAACTGATCGTGAGAGTTCAGTATTCTAGAAAGAGGCGTCAACTAGACGGCCAGGATCTTCCTACTGCTGATAGCACATAGCAGGGAGGTGCCACCCCCGAGCAAACACTGATGCTAAAACACTGCGTAGCAACAGAGCAGGCAGCAGCCGACTTGTTCTCACTTGATTTTGGGAGCCCTGAGACCAGCCAACAACCCCTCCCCCCAAGAACACACACAGCATTCCTGAGGCAAGTGTTAGTGCTGGATCTGCACCAAGAAAGGATTCCTATAGACTCGGCGGGTGGGAGGAGGATGTTGCGCTGTTTGCCTCTTCCCCCACTAGCCCCATCCCTCCTGAACTTGCGCTCCCCGTTATCTGAGGCCCTTTCACACCATGGCGAGCATCAGCAGGACGCGAGGCGCAGCAGCACAGAGCCTGCCTGCCCTTGGCAGGGCTCACCCTCACTAATGGGAGCAGCAGGAACTCAAGGGACAAGCGTGGATAAGGCTCAGAAGTGCTGAAGGAGGATGCAGATGGATTAAAACTCCAAGAGCACGGCCGCATTCAGCGTCAAGCAAGTCCCCGATTCCCCCTGTCGAGCGTTGCTCTGTAACTTGGATCGTCCCCTCTCTCCAGGTCACTGCTGGCTGGTCTCTCTCTCCAGGCATCGTTCAGCTGCACTCCTGGGAGGTCTCACAGCGAAGAGCGATAAATGGCCCAAGAGCTGGTAATTGATACTGGTTTCTAGCAGGGAGCAGGGCTGAGCGCTGCCTCTCTTGGCATGGGAGTGCCACCTTGTGCTGGGAACGGGAACAGCCCATGGGCAAAATCCAACTCCTCCAGAAAAAGAGAGGAGAAGGAAGACAAGAAGCCATCTTTGGAGCAAAACTGCATTAGGTATTTTGGCTTTCGGAGATCTTTCCTCCTGGTACCAACCAGCATCACTCTCACCTACCTGAAAGGAGGTTGTAGAGAGGTGGGTCTGGTCTCTTCTCACAGTTAACAAGTCATAGGACAAGAGGAAACAGCCTCAAGTTGTGCCAGGGTGGCTTAGGTTTGACATCAGGAAATTCTTTTTCCCTGAAAGGTTTGTCAGGTACTAGACCAGGCTGCCCAGGCCAGTGCTTGAATCCCCATCCCTGGAGTGGTTTAAAAGCTGTGGAGATGTGGTGCTGAGGGACATGGTTTAGCAACAGACTTGGTAGAGTACAGTTACAGTTGGACTGGATGATCTTAAAGGTCTTTTCCAACCTGAATGAGTCTATGATTCAATATCCTGCTGTAGGTCAGACTCTGCTTTTTGAAGGGACAGGTGGGCTACAGTGGGCAGCTCTTTGCAGATACGCTCCAGCCCCAAAGAGCGGCACAAAGCCTCACCCAGCCAAGTCAGGCCTCAGGTGTAACCATGCACAAACAGCTCCAGCTGGCAGGTGCCAGCTCTGTCCTCAGCACAGACAAGTCCAGGGAGAAACAAGGTGTCACCTCAGACAGTAAAGTTCTGCTGGGTGTTACTGACATCCACACTGGAACCTGGTTTGCCCCAGAGAAGCCTGTAAGAAAGGAGTGGGAGATAAACCAGTAAAATCACAGCATCACTATGGTTGGAAAAGACCTTTAAGATCAAGTCCAACCATTACCTGACTCTACCAGGCTCACTACTACACCATGCAACACACGTTTTCAAAACAGCTTCCAATGCTCTCCTAAACCAACGCGCAGGTGGGAGAAGCCAGCTGCCTTGCTAGGGGGAAAGAAAAGCAGGCTTTGAGTTTGTTTCTTTAAAATTCACTTGGAGGCTTTTACTCCAAAGATATGTTACATTTCATCTGGTCAAATTACATGAGGTGCCTCAAACAAACTTCTGAAAGTGCCTGCTTCTCTACACCTATTTTTAAGGGAGCTTTAGCATCGTGAGAATCATGGAAACGCATCTTTGCTCAGAAATGGGAGGCTGGTACTGTGTGAAAACACATTTCAAAGGCAGCCTAAAAGATTTCTGCACGACTGTTGATCAATTTAGGTTTAATCTTTTTATAACCTGAAATATTTTCGCAAGCTGGCTACAGACTTGGGAGTTTGCTTGGAGTTTTATTCTCTTCAGGGCTTCTTCATGAACTTAAGAGAAAAAAAAAAGCAGCATCTGGAAAAATATTTCTGTAGCAAGGTAGGAATTCCTTTGCAAAGGCCTTGGAAAGTAACAGAGTGTGAGTATCCCGTTGATGAAAACTGCTCACAATCAGAATCCAGTAACACAAATTTTGAACCTCAAAGGGAAGGTTAAAGGAACTCCACAGATTGAAATGCCACAAGGTTTCTCTCAGAACAAGAGTGATAAACCCAGGAAACTCAAAGTTCAAGTCACAGAAACATAGAATCATAGAATGTTCAGGCTGGAAGGGACCTCTAGAGGTCATCTAGTCCAACCTCCCTACACAAGTAGGGACATCTACCTAGGTCGGGTTACTCAGAGCCCAACTGAGCCTGACCTTGAATGACTCCAGGGATGGGGCCTCCACCACCTCTCTGGGCAGCCCATTCCAGTGCTCTATGACCCTCATGCTACAGAACTTTTTTCTAATATCCAACCTAAATCTCTCTTTTCCTAGCTTAAACCCATTGCTCCTTGTCCTATCACTACAAACCCTTGTGAACAGACCTTCCCCTGCCTTCCTGTAGGCCCCTTCAGGTAAATCAGTCATGTTCAAAAGAAACCTGACTGTGCCACAGAAATGCAATTGGAGCACAAAGCTCTTATCCCCTAGGGTCTTACACAAAGCGTAACTCCAGAGCTACATATCTAAGCAGTCCCTCTGTCTCCAGCAAGACCCGAGATGCATATGAAGGTTGCCCTCTGTGTACATACTCACAAGGCTGAGTCAAATGAGGAGAGCTTGATGGGTTGTTTTTCCCATTAGTGATTAATCACCACAACTGCGTGGGCAGGGGGAGCACATCTCAGCTTTTCAACAGCAGTCAATACCTGACCGCAGAGACAGGACCATCAGCTGAAACTTCAGAGGGCTGAAGGCAGAGAGAACACCACCAGAGCTGGATTTTTGTCTTCCACTTCCCTCTCCCAGGCTTCTGCCTCCTTTGGCTTTTGCAGCACACGAGCTCTGATGTGACAGGACAGATGAACATCATTGGTGGTGTCACCCAGTTCAGCAACTAAGATGGCAAAGAGCTGCCAATGCTGGTTCCCAGCAGCAGGACCACTGTTGACTGCTTCAGTGCTGCCAGAGCAACCTCACCAGAGAGGTGAGACCGCACTGCAACTGCACGGGGGTGAAGGTCTCAGCTGGACTGAGGCGGTGGTCCTTCAGGGGGTGCTTAGCACCAACTGTCCACACAGATATGAGAACAAACATTAGCGCCTACTGGGAGCACCATTCAAGGTCCTTGCTGACTGCTCGCTCTGCGGTCCCAGCCACACACTGTGAGTGGTTTGCCCAGTCTCCTGACACCTCCCTCATCCCTCTGTAGATGCACCACTTCCAGGGCAGCCGCTGCATCGTGCGGGTCAGCAGCATGGGACGGAAGTGTCAGATTGGAAAAGCCCTTAAAGCAAAGAGCTGAAGATGGAGTAAAACATTAAGCTCCCAGATGGAAGCAGTGAGCACGAGGACTGCATGACCCAGATACTTCCCAGCAGGGAAGTAGACCATTAACTGGCTGTTTGATGCCATCGACATGGTATCCATGAGCCGCGCCTGACAGAGCTGTGAGACAGAGTACGTACATATGAGCTAATTACTGATTAGCCTGATAACACTATCCATAATATTTGATTACAACACTTTCACTGACAGCGTAATTACTGCCCAGCCTAACAGAGAAGCGTTACACACAGGCAGACATTAGACAGCAACCAGCTCACTCCTTACCTAACCCAGAGGTTCTCACTACCCAACAGCAATCACATTCTCTTCCTTTCTACCAACACTCCTCACAGCTCTTCCCTCCTGGGGTTTCTCCCTCTTCAAGCCTCTGAACGTCCCTCTAAGTCCCATCCATCCTGGCACACCTTGGATGAGCCAAGCTCTAATGGCTCAAATCAAAAAAGGTCCATTTATCCCAGCAGGCAACCTCTGACAGCAACCGGTACCGTGACTGGCACGTCGCTGACAGGCTCACGGCTCCTTTGTCGAGGCGGTTGTGCCACCGTGTCCCCACAACTGACTGGCGCTTGGTGGTCTAAGCTTGCTCCTTGCTCAGTGACTACAATGACAAATACCATCATCTGTGTTTCATAGGTGTAATTACCTATGAAATAGGTAATATAATAATAAATAAAATAATTACAGAGACCTTACTGCAGCTTTCCAGTAGCTGAAAGGGACCTACCAGAAAGCTGGGGAGGGACTTTCTACAAGGGCTTGTACAAAGAACAAAGGGCAATGGCTTCAAACTGGAAAAGGGGAGAGTTAAATTAGAAATTAGGAAGTTCTTCACTCTGAGCGTGGTGAGACACTGGCACAGGTTGCCCAGGGAAGCTGTGAATGCTCCATCCCTGGATGTGTTGAAGACCAGGTTGGATGGGGCTTTGAGCAACCTGGTCTAGTGGGAGGTGTCCCTGCCATGGCAGGGGGGCTGGAACTAGATGGTCTTTAAGGTCCTTTCCAACCCAAACCGTTCTATGATTCTAATTACAGCTTTAGAATTTGAGTATTACAAGCCTAATAAATACTAATGTTTCATGTACTTTTTCTACAAATAATAAGACTTCTAAGTTTTGGGTGTTTTTTTTTTTTAATAAAAAGATGAGGTGCTACATTTCAGTCTTTCTTGAAACTTTAAAAAGTGTTCAGAACCTTTCTAATATCTCAATTCCTTAACCTTTCTCGCATTTATTGCCTGCTATTTTTCTTCTATCTTGAGCTGACACTTGATCCTATTTGTACCTACCAAAATAACCGAACCACACACACCCATGATTAGTTTCACCACAAATTACATTTGTCATCCTGTGCTGTAAATTAAAAGTAGATCTATGAACAGCTTCGGGCTTTTTGCTAGAAATCTAATAAACCCAAAAAGGTTTTCATTTTATTACACAACATATTCCCCGAACTGGAATCCTTCTCCATGAGTCACCTACTCCAGACAGCTGAATCATCTCTGCTACTGAATACCGGCCCTGGAATTCAGAGTTACCTTCTACAGCTGAGGACTTAGTCTAGGCTTAAACTTCTGCAATGCAGCATGGATTTCTGGGGGGGTGAAACTGGTTTTCCACTTCATTTTACAGCACTCGATTTCAATACAAAAGTTAACAAGGCAGCTGAGGACAGGAGAAGATAAAAAACTGTTCTGCCTCAAAACGTGTCCCTTCCTCCCCTCACCACCAACAGAAGAATATAAAAGTATTTTTTAATTTCAACATGGTTTAAAATGAAAGCCAGCATGCAGAAAATGCATGGGACATCTACGGATTTTTAACAACCGCAGATCCTAACAACTTGTGTGTTATTCAGCTACCAACAGATGCACAACTTTGAAAAAAAGAGAATACATTAAAGTTTTTAAAAATTACCTCAGAACCTATGTTCAGCTGTGTATTTAAACAGGATATAAGTAGTTTGGCTTCTGGTTTCTCTCCCGCATTCAGCTCTAGAGCCCTGAACACCAGAAGGACATGGACTTGTTGAAGCAAGTCCAGAGAAAGGCCACAAAGCTGATCAGAGGGCTGGAACCCCTCTGCTGTGAGGACAAGCTGAGAGAGCTGGGGTTGTTCAGCCTGGAGAAGACTCCAGGGAGACCTTCTAGTGGCCTTTTTGGTATCTAAAGGGGGCCTACAAGAAGGCTGAGAAGGGACTTTTTACAAGGGCTTGTAGCAATAGGACAAGGGGTAATGGCTTCAAACTAGAGGAGGGGAGATTTAGATTAGAAATTAGGAAGAAGTTCTTCACTCTGAGGGTGGTGAGACACTGGCACAGGTTGCCCAGGGAGGTTGTGGATCCTCTATCACTGGGTGTGTTCAAGACCAGGTCAGAGGGGGCTTTGAGCAACCTGGTCTAGTGGGAGGTGTCTCTGCCATGGCAGGGGGGTTGGAACAAGACGATCTTTAAGGTCCCTTCCAACCCAAACCGTTCTGTGATTCTACGATTTCACTGTACATCTAAAATACCTGGACTCTACATGACTTATTTTGTGCCATGTCAAGAAAACTTTCAGAAGCATGTGAGTCACTTAAAAGCCTAGATCTAGTTCTCAAAACTAACCTCTAATACTGTTAATACTGCAGTCATCAGCACAGCGTTTTCCCTTATGAGAACGTGTGCTCTGAGGTCACATCTGAGGCTGGGTCTCAAAGGCTGCTGTTACTTCTGAGGTTGGAAAGCGTTGCTTGCTGAGGCATTAGCACTTTGGCGTCCTGGGATCCCCCTGGCCTGCTGCTCCTGGGCCTGGGTGGGTCATGGCTGATCTTTGGCTCCAAGACCTTTTGGTTAAGTCTTGCACTTGAGCTACAGGAGAGGACTGAATCTATGGATCTGGGAAGACTATCCTTCTGCCTTGGCATTCAGTATTATCCAAGAGATTATGGTAACCCTGACCATGAATTACCCAGCAGTCCTGTCCTAATGCTGTATACACATAGTTTATGTAAACATGAATAAATTAATGTCCTATCCAACACACTTCTATGATTGTCATTCTCTACTTTAAATCTACCAGATTTTCTGTTGTAAAATGTTGCAGCCAAACATGTTAATTGGAGCAGAAAAGACTATAAATCTGATTACAAAATAATATTGACTTCTGATGAACATCATAAAGCATCAGTGGAAAAATCTATGGTGTGTTGGACCCACCGATAGCTCCACACTTGACTAAAACTCACGACCAAACCTACGAACCTTTGCCTTTTAAAGCTAAAGCAATTCCTGAGCAACGCTGTTAACTGGCCTCATACCTGCTTCAGCGTGGACATACCTGACCAACAACAAGGTGTCCTCCAACACCACCACCTAAACTGCTGCTTCTGCGGCAGGAACTGTTCTGATCAAATTTCACACAAAGATGAATCCAAGTAAAATTACAGTTAAATCAACTGTGGCTCTCTGGGAAGAAGTCCTGGATTTCCTCTGCCTGTGGGGAAGAGAAGTAACTCTGAAACAACCCTCTACACCATGCGACGATAAAGGGAGGGGAAGGGGATTTAGGAAGACGCACGATACTAGCAGATACAATGCAAATTGAAGTGACTTTGCTTTTAACTTTTAGTAAGTCTTCCTCTGCACAGCTGCTGACCCTTCACTCTCTCATTCTAAAGAAGGCAGCCAACCACACCAGTGTGGGGAGCAAAGGGATTCCATTCTGAGCTTATTTGAAAGCGTGCGATGGCAGTGCCAGGCAAAACGGAACCAGAAAAGAGCCAAGACCAGCCAGGAGTACTTTGGGGAGCACTTTGGGTGTGTTTAACTGAATAAAGCCAATGAGCTGTGAAGAAGAGCAAGTTCTGAAGGGCTGTGAGCTTCACGCAAGCCAGCACCCGCATCAGAGATGGAGAAAAGCAGCTATTAAGGGGTTGGCTGAGCTGTGAGTTAGCAGGAACATCTAATCCAGGGAAACAGCTTCCACCCGCAAGAGCAAGATTCTCTTGTTATTTCACTACTTCCTCATGAGCACGCTGCTCACTGAGCACCAACGACGGCTGACAAGGTTTACTTGCTGCACCAGCCCCCTCTCCTCAAATGCCCAGGCGCGTCATGGTTCTGCCAACCCATCGCCCCCACTAGAACCACTAAGAGCAGCAGGAAGACAGAAGAGCTGCGAGAAAACCTGACTATGGAGTAGATCAAGCAGGGAGCTGGTGGCCCCGAGCACACCACGGCACTGCTCCACGAACACACAGAGAGCCACCACGCTCTCAGCTCTACACACCTCTCGCTGGCACAGCCACCAGTGGCAACGCAACTGGATGCTTGAGGAGAGAGCTGCACTACTGTTATTTGTCATCAACTGTTTGCCGATGAACTTCCTACTACAAAGCAAGCCCTTAATAACAGCTTGACCTCCCCTGTAACCCAATCTTTAACAACCTCTTTTTATATGATGCGTGACAATTAAAAATTCTCAAGACAGTCCACCAGGGCTGGCACAGTACTCAAAGAAGTCAGCACACTTACCAAAGCTCTTCTGTTCAGTCTTCTGCGCGCTGAAAGGCCAGGTCTGAGAGGAGAGACTCTGCGTTACATACAGGCCTATCTGTATTTTACAAATATATACTCTGTACATGAGACACAGCTTGGATTTAACAGAGGCTGGACATGGTGAAAACAAAGTTACAAGCATTATGTTTAATTATACACTTAATTCTCTGCTAATACAGAAGGGAAGTGAGATGACAGCAGATTCTACCATATGATCTGAAATGCATTTGGGAGGATTTCTTTGCAAGAAAAAAAAAAAAGAAATCATCATTTCTGTGAGGGTCAGAGAGATGGGCCAAGCCAATACCATCAGCTCCCACAAACCCACCCACCCATTTCCACTAAGGCTTTCACAACTGGGAACACAGCCGTCATGGGAGCCAAGCTCTTGCTCTTCTGGGCAGAGAGGGTTGGACTTGACAAGAAAACACGACACAGCCAACGGTGGATTCAACTCATCCAACAGCACGCGTCCTACAACGCGACTCCTGCGCCCTGAGATACAAAACCTCTAAGCCTTAACCTATGGTTGAGTGAAAACACAAATGCCACAGACCTAAGCAATATATGGTTACATCAACAAGGAGCTATTAGACCTATTTCAAAGAAATGGCTTAAAAATGAGCCGATTCATTTGCACAAACAAGTCCATGGTGCCCAGAAGTTTCCTAACATTCTTTTATTAAAAACAAGAGAGCCAAAGATCGCCCTGATGCTCTTCACTGTTATAAAGCGGACTCTGAAGTATTAAGTGAACTATGTATAAGCAAAGAACTCCAACTGATGCAGAGTTTAAAACTAGGTTTACAGGTTCCTATTTTATTGGCATGGATGTATTTCTAAACTTAAAAACCCTTCTGGCAAGTTATCTCAATTTCTTATGACAAAATTTCTCACAACACACAAATATTTACAACATATACATATTTTTTTCAGTCTTTTACAACTGGTTCTTAAAAGACAAACAATTTATAGGTTACCACAGAACAAAAGCTGTGACTTAGTTGTTTTTAATTTCATAAAACTATCATAAGTTAAAGTGAATAGATTTTCTTTAAATTCCTTGTAGCATTTTACAAGTGCAACAGAAAAAATATGAAGAACCAATTTAGGATAGCTGCAGTTCATTGGATAAATGTTGCCCGTTGTAATCACATTATTTCACAGCAAATTCTTGAAAAAATAAGCACCAATCATTCTTGCAAAGAACAATTTTATCTAAAAGTATTGAAAAGTGTTAAATACAAGGTGTTTAATTTACATAACAAGCAATAAATACACCATATCCAAACTTTTCTTCTGCATACTGCTACCCTTGTACATATAATGTACTAAAAAGTCAGCAAATTGTCAACACCTTTTCATTATTTTTTTTTTTCCTCTTTTTTTTTAAAGAAATCAATTTGACTTCCAACCAACGGTTTGCTACTATAACAAAGGCCACAAACAGTACGTCTGGGACAGCATACAGTGTTAAAACTGACAAACTCCAAGGGGGGAAAAAAAAACATCTAGCAAAGAAATTGAAAAGCTGTAGATCGTTGCTGGTGATATTAACATATACTAGAAAACCTTAATATGCTGCTACTATGATTTTTATTTTAAATTGTTTAGTCAAATATCGCAAGAGCAAAGGAATGCTCTTACCGCCCAGAAATAATTCCATAGCCGCACTGTATTCTCATTGTCCTGCGTGGAAAGATTTGATGCAATTTCATAACTTTGCTTGAGCCTTTATTTTACAACAGAGCATTACCTCTAACTCAGAATTGCACATAAGAAGGCTATTAAAAAGTACAATAAAAATCTGCACAAATCAGACTTAAGAAGAGTCAGTATGCTGTACACTTTCTACAATAGTACGTTGATAGGTGGATAAACAAGAAGTGCTGCCACTAAGTTTTTTCAGAAAGTTCTTCAGCTGAGGAATAATCAAATGGAATTTTTGTTGGGTTTTTTGTTGTTGTGGGTTGTTTTTTTTATTTTTTATTATTATTTTTTTTTAAAAATGACATCCAGGTCAGTTTAAGACCTATAAGCTTATGCATTTAGCCTTAAAGACTGATCTTCCCTCCTCCTGGAAGAAATATCAATATCTATTGAATCCTTGCCAACAATAAGCCTTAATCTCTTTGCTGGAGGAAGAGGAATAAAGTCATCAAATTCATCATCATAGTCATCTTCCTCTTCATCATCCTCTTCTGACGAAGATTCATCTGCTGTTTCCTCTTCATAGTGACCATAATCATCTACTTCCATTCTTGACTCCAAAAGGGAGAGAGTGTCACTACAACACACACCATTCTCATGAAGGTCCTCGGGGTACATCCCTCTGTTTTCTTCCTCTCGCTTTAGCTGTATTTTTAATTTTGTTGAACTATTGCCTGATCCTGAGTTAAACCCATTATTTAGCTTTGCTACATATAAATTATTATCTTTTTCATGGTCTTTACTCAATTTGATGCTTATTTTTGAAGAACTCATTCCATCACTTTCTTGGTCATTTGCCTTGCTACTGCTATCGTGGCGCCTACGAAGAGTCAGTTTAGGGATCCCAGAGCTATTTTCAAGGATAAGTTGTGCATCATACCTCGTGATTCGTCTTTTCTTTTTACTTTTTGCAGTTCTAAAGCTGTCTTTTGCTTTAAAATTGTCAGATGTGACAACAGAGCAGCCACCAGATCCAGGGATGCAGTCTTTATAGCCAACAGGCGTGTCCACCACGTTATTCCTCTCTCCCAGTTCCGAATGAGAACTGATCAAATCCGGTACTTCATCTTTCACAGGTGTATTGTGCATAGTATCAGCTTCTTCTGTTTTTGCAGGTGGTTTCCCAAGTTTTCCTTGCCGAGATTTCTTTTTTGACACGGCAGTGTCATTTTTCTGGCACCTTACCTCCCCTTTATGTGATGGTCCATGAGCCACATCGTTTTCATTTATCACGTGAGACTGCTGCTCTAAACTGTCCGGTTGCGTTCCGGACAAGTTATTCTTATAGCTATCCAACATATTTGGTTCAAGCTTTATGTCAGAGGTCTCCTTCAAACTCAGCCTTGTTCTCACGGACCTCCTTGTGATGTACGTGCAGGGTGGTATATCACCATGCTCGTGAGCACCTTTCACAGAATTCAGTTTGTGTTCTCTCGCTGCATGCCTTGTTAAGCATCCACTAGAGACTGCAACTTTGACTGGTCCCTCCAATTCTTTATCCTTTTTAATGGGCAAGTTTTTATACAAAACTACTTTAGGCTCTTTGAGAACTAAATTCCCCATTTCGAGCTTTCTAGAAGCATTCTTTTGCTCTGGCCTTTTGCACTGGTTTCTCAACTTTATCTTTGAAAGTAAAGGCTTTGCAGGCTTTTTCAGTCTCTTTGGTACCCTGGAATTATTTATATGAGTTAGTTTAGATGAGGTAGAATTTGATGATGCTGGAATTCTTGATATAGACTGTCTTGTTAATGTTCTATTTTTGCTGTTCTTTTTTACGCCAATTGAAGATTTTCTGTTAGCTGCAAAAGAGAAAAAGGAGCTTTGTTATGACACGGCTTTATCCTAACTTTCCTACTCCCAAATACTGTAGTTATTTATTTTAAACACTTCATCAAAATCTGCCAACAGCCTAGAGAGTCTTGCACCTTGCTGCATACTGTTTGAACTCACAATCCAGGACACAAAAGGAATTGTCAAACAGGTCAAAAGTACGCTTCCCTCACTGCCCCCAACATACCAAGTTTTGGGTTTTACTGAATTTCTTCTCCTACTCTTTTTCTTTTTTAAATCCATCCAACATTATCCACAGTTTTTACTATTATTCCAGCAAAACCTGGAGATCCACATGCTCGGGTATTAGCACACCCAAACCCTTCACTACTGTAATGGTTTCTGTTTCAGGTGTCCAGTGTCTGTCACCTACTGTGTGAGTGAAGCAAAACTGCAGAACTCCGAAATTAGAGATCATAAGAGGGTTTTGGGAAGTGGTTTTTATTTATTTTTTAATACCACAGCAGCAAACAGGAGTCAGATGGAACCATACTATTTTAGGTGGCTCCAAACATGCTTGCTAGTTAAGTCAAAGTTTTAAGTTATTGGTATTTTGCCTATACTGAGGGTGGCAGGGGTGGGAAAGGAGACAAAGTAAATAAATGATACTCACTACTCCGTGAAGAGAAGTCTCTCAGGAGCATCACAAGCAAAAAATCCCTTCCAATTTCTCCTAAGATTACTAACTATGCACTTGCATTTCAGAATAGAGACCCGAACTATCAGTCCCAGATGTGGAGAGGGAATAGCTGCCCAGTTTAAAGGATCTCTAAAGGAAATGGCTGTTTAATAATCTCTACTAAGAGTATTTATTTTAAAACTCTTTTCCTACGGAAAGTAGATAACTCAAATTATTAAGTTTTCCTTCCTCAACCATACTACTGCATGTGACAGTTTTCTGTATTGTGAAATACATAAAGTATTGATAGAACTCTGACAGAGACATCTAGAAATACGACTCTCTTTGCTTTTGATATAAACAAAACAAGAACATACCACCTATTGTTCTCGAAACAATTAAGGAAAATGGCAAATCTGCTATTTCAATGGCCTTCAGACTCCTGAAGAAATGACACTTCTAAAAAGCAGTATCTGAGCCGCATCTCAATGCTAAGAAAGGAATTCCATCACCGTGGAAGTTCTTCCTGTTTTGCTGCACTCCAAGCTTTCCCCCGTACTTACTTGCATTAGCTTTTTCCTGAGTGGTGTCTGCATCAGTGTTAGAGCTGACGGACTGGCTGTCGGAATTTTTGCTGCTGTCACCCAACTTTTTGAGTCTGTTCAATCGTTTATCTGTTTCTCTCAGTCCATATTTACTATTAATCACAGGAGTAGGTGCTGGCAATCCCACTCTTGATTTAAAAGCACCAGTGCCACGTCTACAGAGAAAAAGAGGACACGATATATTAATAACTCTTAATATAAACTTAGAACTTTGGTTCATGTACAACAGGTTGTACCCCTGGTATATCTGGATAAACAATATCAATAACCACTAAATCTATTAATACTAATAAGATATCGATATAGTAATTTCATTTTAGTAAGGGGTGTGGAAAAAACTTCCATGGATTCCTTGCAAGAAAAATTGCAGAAGTATGTTTCCCTTGCTTGATGTCTATTTCAGTATTGTTTCCCAGTCTGGTTATACAGGTGAAAATGAAATACGGTTGTTCAAAATACTTTTTCAGTAACAATTTGAATTTTTCCTCATCACACCAGGCAAGTAAACCAAAGCTCCTTTGGTTACAATGTCTGTTACTGCATCAGCAGGAGTTGAAAAGTACAGAAAATGGAATAAAAGTATCACATATTTCAGTGTTCCTTCCTAACTGAAGACTCCAGTATGTATTTACCATGAAAATGAAACGGCTGAGCAAAACTAAAACTTTTTTCTTAGTAATCACAGAAAAGGATGAAGATTAAGAATTCCTGTACTTGCACTTCAACCACTACTACCAGGACTCCTTTGACACTAATAATCCCGCACGCTCACGCTGCAGAATTACTGACAACAACTTCAGTTTGGATTCCAGGGTGTTGTACTGGAAAAAAAAAAAAAAGAAAATTCTACAAAACTTGACCAAAAACTGCACCAAAAAGACCAGGCAGGATCTCAAGCTCCACAAGGTTAAATTTTTATGCAGACACAATACTTGTTCTCAAAATAACTGGCATTTGTTTGACATGGAACATTCTTCCAGTGTTATTTTGAAATTACAGGCAGCTTTAGATACTAGACTGAACTGAGCACAAGCAACAGCCCACTTCAGATCAGAAAGTAATGGTGCTATAAACAACCACAACTGTCTTCTGACACGTCGTCTTTGGTGCCCAGTTGCCTCAGCTAGCATGAACAGCAGGCTCACCTAAAAAGAGTATATGCACATATGTAAAGATATGCAAATTTTCTTGGTGATGACTACTTTTGGAGGCTTGAAAAAAAAATTAATTATACAGTGCCAACATTCCCACAGCTCCCAGATGCACCCCAGAGATTCTCAGAAGTCTAGCATTTGAACATTACAAATTAACACCCTTTACAGCATGGTCAAACTTGCGTCACTTACAGATTAATTTCTTGTGGTGTGCAAAGTGAAAGTAGCATTGTCAGCATTGGTAAGGACTCATGTTGCCTCACTCAACCTCCCTAAATTCAAATCTCTCACGTTTGATTGTGTAACAGCCTTGTGACTGAAAACCAGATTCCTAGTGCTAGAATTACCCAAACGTTACCTTTAAAATACAACATTTTCATGTACTTAATACACAGAGATGGCAAGTCAGTGAAAATGTTCCAACACATAAAATTGGTTTGTCCTGGAAGAGAACTTATGTCCGTATTACATTAAAATCAACAATCAGAAGAACTTTCAAAAGAAACACATCACTCAGAAGAGTGAGGGAAGAGCAATCATGGTGCCTATTTATTCCACAGCCCCCAGGACTGAAGGACAGTTTTACTAGCAGTGCTCTAGACAAAGTCTGGGTCTGTGCCCTTCACTTGGAATGAACTACCAACATCATATGAGCTTGAAGGTCCATGCCAGAAGGTTTTCCCTTGGATTGCAAGAGTTGTTAGTGACCAAACTAGCTAGTAAAAATGAAGGTAGGATTATTAAACTACTTATGCGTAGGTGCACTAGGCTATTTCTCAGTGTGACTAATATTTTGTCCTTTATAGGGTTTTTTTCCTCTCTACAGTTAGGTCAAACAGGAACGGAACTATTACAGGTTCTGTGCAGTTCCTCTTGGAATTAGGTGGAGCTCTCACAAATGATGCTGAGCCTCCACATCCACATAAGCAGAAATTTCAACGTGGCAAAAACCAAGGATGAAATTCTTTCGACTGATTTTGTGAAGAAACTAGGTTGGGACAGCACAGGTGAAAAACAGATATAACAGCTGTGCTGCTACTGTGTGATGGACTGAGGTAGGCAAGTACTGTCCAAACCAGCAGATCTTTACGAATACACCAACCCCCAAACGTATAACATAGGGTGAAAATTACTTTGTCCATTCCCAGTGGAAGAGAACTTCAGATGAAGGAGAAGAGAACTTCAGGTGAAGGAGATAACGTTAATGAAATTTGCTTTTTCTAGTGCAAAAAAGAGCAAAAGTTGGGGGTCAGTTGCTAATAGTCTCAGAGACACTACAACTGCTTTTCCTTCCGATTCTGCTTTATTCAGTACAAATATTTTTAAGATTCTACACTTCTTTTTTCATTCTTCTCATTTTAGGCTATCTCCAGAAGACAGAATCAAAAGAAAAACAGAATGCAGGAGTTCTCAGGAAACATGACCACTCAGGAACAACATCAAAAAGAAAAATATCACAACAACTATCTAGGAGGCAACTATAATGAATTATAATGTGTCCAAAACTCTGAGTACTCATAATCAAGGACTTTCCATTTCACAAAGTATATAATGAATACAATCAATTCAATTTGAAACATCAGTGCATACCTTTCACAGGTGTAACATTCGCAGTATTCATTATTTTCTCCAAAAAACCCATCTCCGTAGTAACAAGAGATTTCTTCTCCAGGTTCAATATCTCTCAGAGCTTTCACACATGCTGTATCTCTGCCCGTTGATACAAACTGGGGAAGGAGATGACAGGAAGGGGAAAAGGGGGAAAAGTTAATCATTGTGGTTGAACAGTATCTGAGTAAGGAAAAAAATAGAACAGTTGGGGAGGAAAAGGTGCGGGGACAAAGAGGGGGGAAAAAAAAAAAGTGGGGTGCTTTATTTATTTAAATTTCTTGCTTACCTTACAGTTAGGTCTGCAATCTGAAAAAGGTCCAAAAGATAAAGTCAATTAACTGTTGATAAGACCTGAAACATGAATAGTTGTAGATATCTAAAGTAAGGATTCACTCTGACTTCAATAACTATAGAATCTCAACTAAATACTGGGAGTTAGGTTAGTACTACACAAATCTACTTATCAAAAGCTGTCTATTTTGATACAGTTTGGTTTCTGAGCTCTTCTCTACGCTATCACAAATGTGCAGTTTCCCTCCTCTTTAAGGTAACAGGATTTATCGCAAATCCTACCCGCTTTTCCTTCGGTGTACAAATGCAACAGAATCAGTTAAGCTTCTGTGCAAAAGGTTAAAGGCATAAGGAGTTCACCTAAGAAACAGGTTACTGCTGACTAAGGTCACGAAGATGTCAAGGTAACCCACAATATCCTCCACTAACTTAGCTGCCAGTTCCAAAGCCTCTGTGAAGGAAGAAGGCATCACTCCTAGAGCCTTCTGTGGATCTCTCTGTTCGCAGTTCTGGTCTGGGCAAGCCTCAAGAGGATTTTCTCCTACGGTAATCCAGTATGCCAGATTCTGACATCTTCTCAAAGGTCCTGCGTTGAGCAGAATTGCTCATGTCCTTTCACATGCTTCCTCTACTGAGTACTCACCGTGATTGATAAATGCAGCAGGACCAAGCCACAGCTGCGCACAGTTTTTCCGCGTGGAATACATGACACTGAAGTCATTTTCCCCGTGTCTCAGCAGCATGTTTTCTTCCATTTCTGATAGTTCAGCAATACAGCCCACAAGTAATTCTATTTTATCATTTCGTTTCCTTTAGCGTAAAGAGAGTAGCAGAAATGAGAACACATATGCCAAAAGTAATTTCACACAAAGAAAAGTTGCCCATAACGGGAAGTGTTTTGTAAACCATTTCTCAATCCCTATAAACCTCATGCTGTAATTCAGTTAGAGACAGGATATTAGGCTAAATAGACTTTTTATCACATGAGAAATAGATGTTTTTATGCTAGTGTACAGAATCAATTACATCAACTCCGACAACCATCACCACCATTGTTTCTAGAATTTCCTGAGTCTGCAAGCAAGAAATGGCAAGAGCTGATGACTTCAGCTTCTACAGTGTTGAGATGAAAAGCAATTTTTTTTTTCATTTGTGCACACTCCCCTCCCATCAGCACTTCAGACATTTTGACTTCTCCAGCTGCTCGTTTGCATTCCCTACACCTCTTCCTCCGGCCAGGAAAACACAGAATAGTGAAGCTGTTTAGAACTCCACGGCTTCTCAAAAAAGGCCAACTATTGACTCAAAAATCGGCCAGAATTCACACGAGACGTTTTCCTCTCTCATGAATGGTTCCTCAGCATCAAGCTGGACCTTGAAATAGACCTTTTGGGGAGGAGGGACACAACGACCAATGAAATCACGATGCTTTGGAGTGGCCATTCCGTATTTTGGCCAGATTATTCTGACACAGATGAACACGGAGATAGTAAATATACACGAAGGACACAAACTAGAAGCCAAGCCTTTTAAGTGCAAAATTGTCCTTTTATGGAGTCTCCTTTTATAGTCCTTATTTGGAAGCTCAATAGTTTTCCAGGTGTTGGCAGGGTGAAGAGGCAGCTCTCCTGTCTTGCTCTCTCTCAGGCCTCTCAAGATTTCGAGCATGAAAAGATAATAAATCATAGAATCATAGAATATTTTGGGTTAGAAGGAACCTTTAAAGCTCATCTAGTCCGACCCCCCTGCAGTCAGCAGGGACATCTGCAACCAGAGCAGGTTGCTCAGAGCCCCATCCAATATGGCCTTGAATGTCTCCAGGGATGGGGCCTCCACCATCTCTCTGGGCAACCTGGGCCAGTGATCCACCACCTTCATAGCCAAGAGCTTCCTCCTAATGTCCAATCTAAATCTCCCTTTCTCTAGTTGAAAACCATTGTTCCTTGTCCTATCTCTACATGCCCTTGAAAACAGCCCCTCTCCAGCTTTCTTGTAGGCCCCCTTCAGATACTGGAAGGCTGCAAGAAGGTGTCCCTGGAGCCTTCTCTTCTCCAGACTGAAGAACTGCAACTCTCTCGGCCTGTCTTTGTAGGAGAGGTGCTCCAGCCCTTTGATCGTTTTTGTGGCTTCCTCTGGACATGCTCCATCAGGTCCATGTCCTTCTTGTGTTGGGGGCTCCAGAGCTGGATGCAGTACTCCAGGTGAGGTCTGCCTGCTAAGGGCAGAGTAGAGGGGCAGAATCACCTCTCTGGATCTGCTGTCCATGCTTCTTTTGATGCAGCCCAGGATGCGACTGGCTTCTGAGCGGCAAGTGTGCATAGTTGGCTCATCCTGAGCTTTTCATCCACCAGCACCCCCAGGTCCTTTTCTGCAGGGCTGCTCTCTGTCACATCATCCCCCAGCCTATGTTGATAATAAGGTCTTTCCCAACACACATGCAGGACCTTGTACTTGGTCATGTTCACCCTCAAGAGGTTCACATTGGCCCACTTCTCCAGGTCCCTCTGGATGGATCCTGTCCCTCAGGTGTGCCAATCTACCACTCAGCTTGGTGTCATCTGCAAACTTGCGGAGGGTGCACCCAATCCTACTGTCTGCGTCACTGATGAAGATACCAAACAGCACTGGTCCCAGTACAGAACCCTGAGGGACATCACTTGTGACCCGTCTCCATCTGGACATTGAGCCATTTCACTGGTTGCAGTTTTAATTCTAAATCATACTATTTTAGTATCTTTTTTAGCATCTGTCAAAGTAATTGACAGAACTAGAATGCAACAGTAAACTATATTTCTTACCATTCTTTCGTTGCAACAATTTTGGCTCCATTTTGCTCAGAAGAATACCGATTACAAGGCAGTATCTCAAACCCACTGTCCGTTGCAAACATTCGTAAATAAATAAATACCTGCAAAGAAAGGAAACGGTATTGTTCTGTTACAAGCAAAAGAAAAGCAGTGAGGAACTTTATGGAAAAATAATGAAAGGCAGTGAACTGCACAAAAAAACCCCACCAGAAAAAGGATATTGCAATGGAATGTTATTTGATTATCCATCAGATTTTAGCTATAAATATTATGTTAATCTTATTTCTCTAGAGTGACTTACAGGGATCTTCACATGGATAACGTGACAATCCAAAGACTTAAAAAAATTAAAGATGCCTCAAGTGGTACAAAACTGGCCCAACCAATGAAAATGGATCATTTCTTCTTAAAGTCATTAAGTACTCATTTCTGAAGGGATTTTTTTT
>VZZY01005360.1:373207-390742 GCA_013400335.1 Eurystomus gularis
CACCAAGGATCTGACCGTTACATACTCAAATCACAGGCCCTCCTATCCTGAGGTAACGGTAGAGGAGAGACAAAGCCAAGAATACTACTTGGAACATCTGAGAAGCACAATTTATTTATAAGACAAATCTCTGATATCAGAAGGTTAATCAACACAGAATAATATTTCACTGTTTCCAACGCCTATCATTTGGAACAAAATAGCTAAAGAATGAGTACAATAAAAGCGTTACTGTCTTTTCTTTCCTAATAAATTTACTATCATTAAAAGTGAAAAAATGCAGCAAATAAACCAGATGCTCTAAGTTCCTCAGTTAACGCCACCGAGGTGTCTATGGCTTTTGCAGCTGGGCTGGGGGGCACATGTAATTTTCAGTTTAAGCCCTCTACTACAGTGAACTTTTTAAACAGGGAGCAAACAATTACTGCAACTGAAAAGACTAAGAAAACTTAAAACAGAAAAAATGTGCAATTATCTCGAAGAGTGAGTTCAAACCAATTTTTGCCCAAGCCAGAGCCTAATTATATTGACAAATCCACTACATGGGTTTAAGTAGATTGTAAACTTAGTATCTGCATTCATGTAAAACACAGTTTTTAACGACTAAACAAGAAGTATCTACAAATAGTAACACATAGCATAGGTACTACATCTGTGGAAGACTGAAGTTCCACAACTTAGCACAATCATAAGAATATTTCCCCAAAATACTGGCTACAGGAAACAGGTAGGTGAAAATGAATGGATAAAATATGAAATTAAACCCCAGTACTTTAGCTGAGAATTTTGCCCTCTTCCCAAAGCTTGGGATTTAAGAAAAACTGTCCTTTGTATCTTCAACAGAAAAAAAAAAGTTACAGAACAAACCTCTATGATTGTAAGACCCAAAAGCTCCATTTTTACCAGTAAGAGAAAGCAAAACTCAATTAGAGATTACATTGAATCTCTACAAATCGCCTTTGACTGAGCACAGACCTAGACACACTCTGCTTTGGGGCAGAGGGGGTACGTGTGTACTTTTAAGTGTATGGCACACCCCAGGGAGACTCTTCACAAAGGTAAAATTTTTCTAGGGTCATAAGAAAGAGTTTTCTGCAGCTCTCTTTACAGCTCACACCTTTTGCTTACACAGCATATAACAAAAGTGTTAAACAAGCCAACAGCTTTGGATTAAATCCTGGTACTTGCTGCTTGAAGAGTGCTACCATGCTGATTTTATTTCCCTCTTACTTACCAGATGAAGTCTGTATTTGGTGACAAAAGTAAACAAGGGGAAATAAATTCTTGAAGCTGCTGGAAGGAAACCTCATCAATTCCCTCAATGATACCCTGTTTTTTTAATTGCTGTATCACTTGGCTTCTCCTTAGAACACTGAACATTGCAGGTCACTTCTTTTCAGATGACCAAGTAAGACCTGCTTCTTCCATGCCACTTGTACAAAGGAAACAAAACACCTTACATGTTGCACATCCCAATTTTATTTCACCTTGTAACATAGCAAGGGTTTAATCAAAAATAACTAATAACGATAGGGATTCAACGTCCCTCATTAGAAATAAAATGTTGTGTTTATGCTCCTGATACAACGAAGGGCTCCAAACAGCAGTATCCCGTCCTGCAGCAGTGCGGGTTATCAGCGTTCCACGCGACTGCTTTGACACATCATCTCTGTACTGTCCATCTAAAAAAAGTCCCAGTAATATAATGACTAAGCAATCTTTCAGATCTTTTCGAATATAGCAAAAATTATCAGCACAACCCTGTGAGCTTTCAGGGAAAATACAGTGAGTAGTAGCGGGAAGACATTAGATAAGTTTCTTCTGGCTGGGATAACATCTGACAAGAGAGCAAGAGTCAGTCAAGAAACAGATGCCACTGAGAACTGTAGTATGGACAGCACCACTAAGTTTCAAATCAAGTTCTTCACTAAAGAATATACTTAGCCCACCTCCCCAAAAGCTAACTGCCTAACAAGCTGCTGAGACCTCATCACGGAAGAAAACTCCCTTCAGACTACAGATGACATGATCATCATTATTTTTGTTCTGTAGAAGATCAGAGTCTCCCTCAACTTGTCAGTCAGATACAAAAGAGTACCTCCCAGTTCTCCCCAAACCAGAAAGACTTCTCCCAGATTTGACAGTCAGAACTTCCAGAGCTTCCTCAGACATTAAGGGAATTCAAAATGATATATCCTGAACTGAACCTGACTGGTCTCAGAATAAGGACTTGCTCTCATTCTCAAGCAGGAGCAGTTTTCCCAACAAGAGCCCAAAGGCACTTACATCATGAGGAGTACAAAGTGCGCCAGAAACACGACAGGTCAACATTTTGTTCGTATTTTTATCTGCAAACATCACAGAAAGAAAAGCCACAGGATTTACTGCTAAAATTGGTCTTCAGCTCTATCTACCCCTGCTGGGCTAAATGAACGATTGGCCTCTCCCTTATATTTTATGTTATATATTGAAATGCACCAATTTTTTAGCTAAGTGACCTGAAGGAGCAAAGATAGGTCAAAAAACCATCATATTCAAAATTGCATGAGCAGCTGAGACAGGCAGCATAGGCACTGATAGACATAACCATAATTATCATCAAGAAGCAGCTTGGTCCAGGCTCACTAAAGAAAGCAGGATCCCAACGCAACCACCAGCGGGGAGTGGTGGGGTGGTGTGTGGAAATGGCAAGGCAGCTGCTATGCTTAAATAGTGGCTTGCAAGACCTACAGAGAAACAAATCAATACCCTACATTTTCTAGCAATGAGAAGTACATCTTGTAGCCCCAAAGTGATGCTCGTATTTCCGGTCTTTCACAATATACTGTTCTCAGAGGCTGACTCGATGTCTACCTGACTAGCTACCTTAGGTAGCTTAGAACCTGGCTCCAAGTCACCCACACAACTCCATGGATCACATTCTGCAGGTGTTCCCAGGGGTTCTTGCCTCAGGTGTTCCACACCACTGGTGGAATTCCTTTAGATGTCTACCAAACTCATGTAACATCATTCCAGAGAAGAGGAATAGTTAGTGTAGGCTCAACTCTTGAAAAGGCAAAAAAAAGAAGGCTGGAAATAGGAAGAGATTGTTAAACCCCCAAACAATAAAAGGCCAGGTGAATGTTACAGTGTATGGAGGCATCTGGAACTTGAAACAAGAACAGGGCTTTTCAAAGAACACAACTCCAGGCACCCAAGTGTTCAAAAATTAACACCAAGGATGTCCTGCAGTGCCACTACCAAAATGGTGTAATAAGATTTTTTACATTATGAAAAAGACAGAGATCATGAAAAAAAGATTAACAGGAATCCAAACAAGCAAGACATGTCTACAAGTACATGGAAATACGCTGGAAACCACCATCATGATGTACAGCATTTCATTTCAAGGGTTCCCAAATCAATGAAACAACACTTGGCACCCTGACCCTGAGTTATAGTGTGCTGTTCACAACCCAACAGCTCACGTGAACTACACCAAGCGCTTATGAAGTTTATGAGCTAGTCCAAAATACACCAACCCACACTCCTCATGAAAGCTTCAGTACTTTCAAAGGTGTCTCTCCATATACGCTTTAAAAGGTACCTTCTGATTTGAGACATTGGAGAAGCCAATATACTAAGAAAGCCTAAAGGTTGAGTTCCTTAACAATTTGAGGGTCTGCTGACAGCCACTTCACTCCTCCCAGGAGTATCATGAAATAGCAGTTACTCATTAGTCTTTCCCAGCACCGCCTACCAAGAAAGCCAGGGAAGGACTTTTTACAAGGGCTTGTAGTGACAGGAGGAGGGGTAATGACTTTAAATTGGAGAAGGGAAGATTTAGATTAGATGTAAGGAAGAAGTTCTTCAGTCTGAGGGTGGTGAGACACTGGCACAGGTTGCCCAGGGAAGCTGCAGATGCTCCATCCCTGTACACGTTCAAGGCCAGGTTGGACAGAGCTTTGAGCAACCTGGTCTAGTAGGAGGGCGGTTGGAACTAGATGATCTTTAAGGTCCTTTCCAACACAAAGCATTCTATGATTCTATAAAAAAGCTAATCAGTTTTGAGAAGCAACCTTAAGTACTATTGTTTCGGTGTTATGCAACTTCCTCACTTACACATGACAGGGAAACAATCTACTTATCTGCTAGAAGAGTCTACATGAGTGTTTTTGAGCCACCACCATGAAGAGAGCCTGAAAAGACCCCACAGCTAAACACTATATATATAACTGATCCAAAGAAACGGGCTTTTAAGTGTCAGTAAAATAGAATACTAGTTCAAAGAAGAGAAATAGAGAGGTAGAAAGAGCACAAGAAAACCAACAAACCAAACCAGCCAGCCTAGTCTCTAAGCAGAGAGTCAATTAAAATCAACACTGATTAGCCAGACTTCTGGTTTGCTCCTGGGAGCAGTACCTTTATTAGATTCCATCATGGGAATGGAACAAGACACTCTGGTGTTTGCATCTGCTCATAGGCACAGACTCCTTGAGCAACCCTACAGACAGCTTCAGGGTCAGGTCTCACGGAACAGGGAGTCTGTCACAAAACAGTCCGTTTTGTTAGAAGGAAGCTAAGAATGAAAAATTCAGCTATCACAGCGTCTCCAAAGAAAGAGTAATAGCCCTCCTTTCTGACAAGCTGCAGAACAAAAACATTTCACACTTCCCTAGCAAATATTTCTTTTTCCCTAGCCCACGAGATACGAAAAGCTACGGCTATTGCGATTTCAAAATCAGCTAGATGATCTTGTCCCAGTTAAGGGCAAACTGAGGTGGTCTCAATAAGGAAGATGTAGGAAGATGGCTTGGGGAAGCAAACCTCTTTCTCTCTCAAGTTTCTCTTACCTCGGGAATACTTAAAGAATCTTGAAACTCCAAGGTATAAAGCCAAAGGTCAGTGAGATGCTTGCCTATAAAGGAAGTTAAAGAGTTTCTGGTAAGTTCAGAAGCACTGTACCTTGCTCAGTCTCAGTCACTGAGAGCAGTGAGTTTGAACAAAAAGGAAAAGCTGATCCTGCAAGAGATCCAGTATGGAACTCCACAGAGCATACCAGCACGTGATAAGGAGTTCTACTTCTAAACCTACCTCTTCACTTCTGACTAGAGAACATTAAGAAGAGTGAATTTATCGAAACATCACATCCCATTAGCCTCTTAACAGCAAGCACTTTGTCTGCATGATGGGTTTACTTGGGTGGCTATGGGAAGACAGCAAGTTGCTGTTCATCCCATAGCAGAGATTCAGCACAAAAGCTACAACAGGAAGGCTGTTAAACATTCAAGACAGCACAGGAGTCGAACATCATCTACTTGCAATAAGTGGGAACAATTTATTTCGTTAATGTATATTTTGGCTTCCCCGCCACCCAACCCTGTAGTACCAGTATCTTAATTAAAAGCTAGTTATGTAAAAATCAACTTGTTCTGTGTTTCATCTCCAGTGTTGTTATCGGGGAAAAAAGCTCACATTCCTTAAAGGCCTAAGTTCAAAAAGGTAGTTTTAATGAAGGAAGTAAGCCACGCTGAACTTCCTGAACTGAAACGATACACGCACCAGTGCGGTCAAAACTCTAACATAGCCTAGAACAGAAGAAAATTCTAATAGCTGTATCATTTCGTTCTCCTTAATATGGTTAGCAAATAAATGCTTTTTAAAATAAATAAGGGGGACCAAAAAAACCAAACAAACCCAATACTTTCCTTTCCTTCACTCCTGTTCTGACACTTCACATTGCAAATTTAATTTAGCAACTGGATGCAAGCCACTCCATCTTTTGGAGATACAACATTTTTTACTGAAGTTAAAAGTGCAACTAGAAAAACTCTGTAAGAGTAAGGTGATGGGTGTTGGTTTGGTTGTTTGGGGAGGTTTTTTTGTTGTTTTGTTTCTTTCTCTTTTTTAAATCCAAAACATTCAGCAGCAGTAAAACAGTCCCAATGTCATCACCATGTGTGATTACACACAGCAAGGGAAGACAACCAGGAGCAAGCCAAAAGACTTTACTGAAAAAATGGAGAAAGATTCTACACAAAAGTCAAACAAAATTACTTCGGAAATACACAGACACTTAGGTCTGAAGAATGTACAAGCTTCACCTGAAAGAGGGTGTCACTACGTAAGAGCTGTGTACCTCTAATCCAGTACCGCCACAGAACCAACCACCGAGACCGAACTACACAGCCACGTAACCTTATTTAGCAGAAGCCACATAACTTGTGCTACCTCCAAACCCCGTTCGAGATGAATACGGAGTGCTTTCTTACACTGAAATGAGCTCAGGAGTACAGAACAGATTCAGCACAGACCCACGAACGCAGGTGATTTTTGCTCAGCGGTGACTCTAAGGCACAAGGAGTGACATCGCCTGTCAAGCTCAGGAACGACTGATGGTTTACACCAACGCCAGTAGTTGCTCTTGGTGCAGTGTTGAGAGAAAGCAGCTTCCCACAAATCATCCCCAAACACTTCATGTTTGCTGTGGATAAACATGGAAATTCTTCAAGCTTGGTCCTTTAATCTCACGTTCTCAGACAGCACCACCCACACCACACATCAGCTTGTAACTTCACTGAAAGCAGTGACACGGAGTCAGGAAACACCCCGAGATCCTCAACAGACTACAATGCATTTGACTTCCTACATCACTTGCAAGTTCAGAAGGACACTGGAACTGCTCTCAGTAGCCCCTAGTACGATGCTGGTGATTTAGGGAAGCAGGACACAACAGTGACCTGGAACAGTAGCAGTATGACCAAGATAGAAATTTGTATGCAAGATAGTAAAGAGTGGATTAGCCATGAAGACACACAACACCAAGATTCTGCACTTAACCTAGGGAAAAGCAGCAGAAAACAGGAGATGGCAAGACACTTGGCTTTTTTTACGAGTCTCAGTTCTAATCTCTAGTGTTAGTCAGCCTTCAACCCAGGAAGCAATAGCTTGCAAAAGCAGTTTTGTTTTTAGAAAAAGGAGAGGCATGCAAGGCCAAGTAAAGCTTACAGCTGGGAGAGCCTTCGTCCCAAACAAAGAGGGGTCTGATATAACAGGATTTGTACAAGCAGCAACAGAACCTCTTAGCACAGCTATACCTGACAAGATCGTACCTCCTAGCACGTTTTGGGTTGGTTTTTTTTATTAACTGCTAGCCTGCTATTTTGTCAAGAGAAGAGCTACCGATTCAATGAAAGAATGACCACAGGGCTTGTAAGGAGGGTCAAAAGCTCTGAGAACAACCTACTTTCTCTTGGAAATCCAGGAGGATGAAAAAAAGTTACTTTTGGTTAAACCCACTGAAGACATTTTCACAGCTACATTTGATGCTGTCCATCAAATTCCTAGTGACAAGAAGGCGCTTCAGAGGAACACTGGACAAACTCACTGAGGGATTCAATTGTAATCTTTTTGAGAACTAGTCTTGAGCTTTTTCAGACACTGCTGACCTGACACCTTACAATGCCAACGGCCCGTTTCCCAAGATGAAGGGCATTCAAGAATCGCAGGACTTTTTGGCTCCCAGAAAAAAAAAATACAAGTAACCATCACATTCTTGTCACCACTCTACCATAAGATCACTAATTCAGTAAAAAGATGATGGAAAACAATGATGTTCCAACAATATTTTTTTACTAGAATAATATTCTACTAGAACATTATGAGTTTGGGGATTTTTCCTCCCATCAATATACTCTGGGCAAAACAAGAGGTCTTTACAAATTCTTCAACTAAAGGAATGAATGAAGTAGAGAAAATGCTTATATAGAAGACACCTACACATACAAAAAGGTAAAGCTTTCAAAGGTGAAGTACGACTTCAGGAGGTGGTCAACAACTCTCACGGGGCTGCTAGTTGCAAAAATACAAACCTCTTAGGTGTTTCCAACAGCAAAGCAGAACGTCGGCACAGTTGCTTCCACAGCCCGTCTTCGAACAAGTCAGAACGAGGGAACATGAAATATTTGCTTGCCATCACAAATGGCTGTTTTATTGTAAGCGCACCTCAAATTACAAATATGACTTCATCGCCCTGAAGTGCCCAAAGACAAGCTGTAAATCTAAAAGTCTACTACAATCAAGTATTTGGGTACTGGCACCCGTGTTTTGCAAAGGGGTTAGTCTTTGTATTTGCTTTCCCTCCGCTTCCCCTCCAAGCCATACAACAATAAGGAGCTCTAGAAAGACTACAGCTTACTAGATGGAAGGAAGATGATCTAAGTGTCACAGCTACGATAACAAGCAGATGTCATCACTGTACCAAAAAGATAAACAAGGACTATGCTGATGCCTTTATTTTAATTCATTACATCAACAGAAACTCCCTCAATGGCACATTATGAAAGAGGCAAGAAGATGTGTTTCTGGTAGACGTCAGAAGCCTCACCTAAGTACTGCCCATAACGCTCCAAGATTATTAACTTTTGTCCTTGAAGACTGCCTACAAAATCTTCTCCGAGAAAGGAAGAAATACATGATGATAGCATTTGTGTAGTCTTTTGATTCAAATTAGCAATTAAAAATCAGTATATTATGGTTGAAAACCTATCAGCAGAAAACAACATTTACGAAAGTACCTTCTCCAGCTATTAAACAATGACTACAGCATTTCTTCTGCAAAAAGTGTAACAATTAACTTGCAGGCTACCACTTGTGCAACTAAACAAAAAAGCCTTTTAGCATATATGTTTAACTTGATTAACACTGGAAATACAAAGACGCTCTGAACTGAACTGTCAGAGTATCCACCCAGACACTGCTCTGGGCACAACATACTGCTGTAACCAAGAGCATGGAGGCACTAGGAAGAACTCAAGCCCTCTTAAAGATGGGTGTTGCACTCTCCACCAAAAAAAGAAAGATCTCTTTGGAGTAAGTCTTTACCGTCATAAGGACAACACTGCTGCAATTTCATGTGCAACTCACGCTCTCAGGTTATACCAGCAACCATTTATGCTATGTGACCACACCAATTAATCTAGCAGTCATTTTTGAAGTGATTGCCTTGTTACATACATACAAAAATCTACTGAACTGATACTCTGGTTATGTGCCCGTGCTGCACAGGGGAACTGTTCTTTAAAAACAGCCACAGTAACAGTTTGAAGGGTTGAGCAGCCTGTTTCCCATGATGTGCTGTCTGGAAACCCCAGCTCTTAGGACAACTCCTGTCTGCAGAAACTTATTTATATATAGCTTCTCCATTAAGCTAGCAACGCCCATCTTGTATAAAAATGAAAGCTTAATAGACTTATAACCAGTGTTACGTCTACAAAACAGGAAGAAATATGCAACAACTAAACCTAAGACAACAGCGGACTTAGACCAGAAGTACTCAGACAGATGTGGGACAGCGCAGAAGTCTGTGCAACTCTGGTAAGCGACTCCCAGCGTACACACTGAATTATCTTACACGTACAGACACGTCTGAGTAGCGCTCCCTCTGCACAGGGCTGCGACAACCTAAGACCAAGTGGCACAGACACTGAAATGCTCAGGAACTGTATCTTTTCTTGTAAGAGTAAGGAGAGAAAAAAAAAGCACCCAGGCACATGAAGAAAACCAGAAAAGCCCCCAAACAGTAACAGAAATATTTCAAATGAATAATGATTTAAAACTTATGGGGAGATTTAAGCAAGAAAACAGCACCTATTAGCAACCTTTCTAGGACAAACACACACGAGGGCTAACAGAAAGACCTATGATAGCGACACAAGCACGCTGCCAGAGCTCCGAGTTCCACTCTCACGTGTGACACCATTTTAAGGGCAGAAGCTACTCACTAATTGCCATTTTTTCAGACTTTAGGTAACATGCAAGAAATCCCACAATTTTGCTCTGCTTACATTAACTAAGAAAATAAATTCTTTTCTAGAAAAATAAAGACGAGTTACCTAGTATTCATTTTGTGTGTCTGAAAACCTAAATAGGGATCAAGAACCAAGCTAGTTGCTAGGTCATCGTTTTCACACAGTTCCTTGGCAGACATTCCAGAGGAAGGCACATAACGACTCTGACCCTCAAATCCTGAAGCACCGCTACCTGCAAACAAGAGAGTGTAAATTAGATAGCATTTAAGGAACGTTATAAAGCCCAGCTACACTTCTGGACAGACAAGCACAGGTAAGAGAAAAAATACAGAACAATAAGGAAGATGATAAAATACCTGAAGAAGCAGGAACACAATTTTTCACTCTTGCTTTTGTTTATGTAGCAGAAAATATTTCAGAATCTATTTTATGGGTGCCCTTAATATTTTGGTTTCCTTCTCTCTTCCCTCAACTACAAGTGTCTTTCAGACTACCACTGCCAGTCACACCTGCCTCTAAAACTTCTGACCTATAAACATGATGAAGCCAGTAAAATTTCAAACCTGATGTTCCCTAAACCTGAATAAAGGACTTACTCTGAATCTGTGTTTAGTCCTTCATCCCAGACCGGGTTGGAAAATAAAAATCCATGTTCCTTAAAACCATTTCATAATAACTATTAATATATGTGACTTCACTCAAAATGGCGTTTACTTCTACACGTGCATTCACGGAATCACAGAATGGTAGGGGTTGGAAACAACCTCTGGAGAGCATCTCGTCCAACCCCTCTGCCAGAGCAGGGTCACCCACAGTAGGTTGCGCAGGACGGCGTCTAGGAGGGTTTGGAATGTCTCCAGAGATGGAGACTCCACCACCTCTCTGGGCAGCCTGGGCCAGGGCTCTGCCACCCTCACAGTAAAGAAGTTCCTCCTCGCGTTTAGATGGAACTTCCTATGCTCAAGTTTGTGCCCGTTACTTCTTGTCCTGTCACTGGGCACCCCTAAAAAGAATCTGGCCGCATCCTCCTGAGACCCGCCCTTTGAGTATCGATCGGCATTGCTAAGATCCCCCCTGTCTCCTCTTCTCTAGGCTAAAAAGCCCTGAGTCCCTCAGCCTTTCTTCATAAGAGAGATGTTCTAGTCCTCTAATCATCTTTGTAGCCCTTTAGTGGACACAGTACTCCAGATGGGGCCTCACCAGGGCAGAGGGGGAGGAGAACCTCCCTTGACCTGCTGGCCTCACTCCTCTTGATGCACCCCAGGATGCTACTGGCCTTCTTGGCCACAAAGGCACATTGGTGGCTCATTGTCCTCCTGTTGTCCACCATTCACTAGAAGCTGGCCTAGTAATTGAAATCACACCATCCACTTCCAATCACACCAGTTCTCACTTAGTGCAAATCATCTATTTTATAGTTAACATCGGTTCAAAATTAGTTTACATCCAGTTATTCTCTCTTCACTTTCAAACTGGTCTGAGAGGTCTGTATTCCTGAAGTGAGTTAATACATGCAACAAGTACAAACATAATGAGTACTTCTGATGACAGCTACAGGCTGAACGCAGACCTCCGTCAGGAATTAAGGCAAGAGAGAAGCCTGACTTGCAAATTGACAGGTGAATCACAGAGCACGAAGCCGCATCAGCATGTACATACATCTGCTTGATCTTCTCTCAACTCCATTTTTGCCCGTCTTTGGATTCTCCTTTCCTGCATGCTGCAGTTTGGTCTGATTCTGCGCATGGTCATTAGACGACTTGCTTCCACTTCTCCTGCCATTCACCACCATGTTCTTGGATTCTCCCAGCCACTTCATTCCCACAGACAGTCTGACTCAGTTGCATTTAGTCACTTTTCAAAAGCCTTGGAGAAGTGGATGAATAATTTCAGTTCCAATTCCTACTGGAAGCAAAACATAAACACGATTAGAACTTACACAGAAACTGTTTCCGAGACACAGATTTTAACAAAAAGATTAAAAAAAAAAAGGGGGGGAGTGGGGAGGAAAGATGGTGATCTGCATTTGCACTGGGAAGAAAGAAAAGCAGTTCATTAGCACTAGTAGAGGGAACTGTTGCAACTACAGATATCCACAGGTGAAGCACTGTCCTACAACTTACAGCCACATCTGGAAGCAAAGAGGGAATTCTAAAGCTGATAAATTGCTAAGGACAACTCAGTTAAGAGATGGACTACACAGGCATGTACACCCATGTGCTTACACAGGCACACATACGTGCGGATAAATACACACCCAGCTATGTGGCTCCAAAAATGAGGTGTTTTCAAATACCCACCCAATTAAAATTATATTTCCTAATAAATAGAATATTTAATCTGTTTGGAACTCCACAGCAAAGAATGACATTATACAAATATCCTCCAAGAACTTGACAAACACAATTAAAAAAAAAAAGTAAAAAAAACCCCAACCAGAAACCAGACACTTTTTGAATGGGGGTAGGGGAAAGATATTAAGTCTTTATTTAAAAATTAGAGTTCAAAAAACTCTCAGTGAGATCCAGAGGACACGGGCTACTATTTTTCCTGTTCCATATAACAAAACAAGCCGGTCACAACACATCTGGCTCAATGGGCCAGTAGTAAGTGGAACTTGCTCCAAGTAGAGCTGAAATTTTACAGTATATAAACGGCCAGCAAAGCACATGCTAGTTTGTCTGCAGTCTCAACACCTTTTGCATAAATAATTACAATAAAGCTACTAACGCTTTTGTGTCTCACTCTGTGTAACTTGCGGAAGAAAACTGACACTGATTTGCACAATTATTTTATGAGGGTATTTATGCATTAGTGTTTCGTTTACTTGGTTTTAATTCACCTTCCTCCCTACTGCTTCCTCAGAAATAAACTGTGCCTCTTTTTTACTGTAATTTTAAAAGAGCATTAATGCTCTGCTAAAAAAAAATCAACAGGCATCAGGTAACAGGCATTTCAACCTGGTGGGGGAAGAAATTTGCAACAAACATGTTTCAAAAGAGCATGTTCTGCAGAAATCCTGCTTTTAATCAGTTAAGAGGAGAATACTGGATTTCTGTAGGCACCTATGTGATCCAGCTACTTAAAACTGCAAAAACACTTACAGACAGATGATTAGTAACTGAGTTACTTGCAAAGATTGAGAAGACTGAAGTATTAGAACAGTAGAGACAAGTGACTTAAATGTATTGGCTCAAACTTCTTACTACAACTATCCTCCGTTGTAGTAAACTGAGGAATCTCCCAGAGGAATCTCCCAGTTTTAGAGCCTTTTACAAATTGTCACAAGAGGACAGTAACATTACTGACACAGGAGGGTAGTAAAATTACCAACAAAGTGTAACAGCATGATACTGAGGAAAAGCTGGCTGAACTACTGACTCTACATAAAAAAAAGATAAGTGAGATAATTAGGGTGGGCAAGGAATTTTCTTGCTGCCAGTGCTACAAGGGATTGGCTTTGACCTCAAGATTAAAAAAAAAAGAAAAGAAAAAAAAAGTTTAAACATCTATTTTACTGGACCAGTAAGTTTTAACAGAGCTGGAACGGAACGCTTTGACTACCACAATGCAAAAAGTCTCTCTACATACTGACAAAACTCTTTAGGAAGTTACCAGGTAAAGCATTCAGAAAACAAACCAGAGACTTAAAATCTGCTAGGGAAATGCTACTCCTTGCTTTTAGCAATACATAAACCCAGATGTTTCTACACAGCACCTCCAAAATAACCTCGGAAATCTTGCTGCTTAATCTGTACTAACCAATACTAGGCTTCTTTTTTTTTATTTATTCTTCTTTATAGAGCTTGACTGACAACATGCATTTAAAAAGGAAAAAAACCCAACCAAACAAACCCCAAAACTTTCTGGTTAAGCATCCCACCTGAACGTCTTTCAGCAGACAGCTACCCTGGGAAGATCTTCACTAACGTGTGAGCACTTAAGGACAAACTCACTCTTAGAGCTTCCCTCTTTCTGCTTCTCAATCCATTCATTTTACTGCTCTATACTCTCCGGTTAAGCCTCACTACTCATTTTTGTAACAGTGGCAATAAAGAGCATTAAACCAGGAACTACATTCAAGACTTGCACTCGATTCAGCGGCAGTCTCTTTGTACACCAGGACTCAACTCTGTGGCATGCCACAGTTCCAGAGCAGTTCAGGTAGATGAAGTCTACCAGGAAGCCCAGTTGTAGATGAATACTGGTACGTACCAACGTGGAGGAAAAACATTCAATAAGGGATGGTGGCTACGCTTTCAGCTGGAGAAAGGCGTACTCTGTACAAAGCGGGAAACTGGTCTTTCCTAAGCCCAGTCTGGGGAGAGCGAGTACTACCTGTGCTGACACACTCCTGCCTAACAGGTACAGTAACGACAGGGAAAGTACAACTGCAAAGTAAGAGGAATGTGGCCACAGACAAATACTCAAATCATATTAAGTGTTAGGAAAAATTGTTGCTTTTGCTGCAAAATATATTGATACAGATGACAACAGAAGCCCTCCTCAAGCAAAATCAGAAGTCATTTAGTGAAGCCTAGCAAATATTATTGTGAAAAATCGCTATTTATTTGAGCCTAGCAGTCTAACGAGCAAGAAAACATTCGTCTCCGTCAACCGCTGCCTTTTATTTTCTAATACCAGCCAAAGGACAAACATGAGGACTGCAAGGGTGCTTCTTCAGCCTCCATTCCTTCTCCGATACACAAACTCTGCTTCCCAGAGGTGGCCAGCATTCCTTTCCCAGGGGATATTGCAGCTCCAAACGCCAACAGAAAACCGAAGAGAGAGCAAGAATGCCCTGCTCATCACCCCCGTGTGCGCCTTAATACATCCTCAGAGGTGATCTGCTCTCAACACTTCCTACATCAGACTCACGCTGACAAGTCCTTTAGGAGCAGAGGGAGAAAAGGAAGCGATTAACGCCGACCTTCTAGTCAAGAAAAAAGTGGAATTTAATTGGAATATATTTACACCTTCATAAACGTAGAAAGTCCTGCTAAAGGGCTTCACCATCAAATAATATAACACATGAAATAATATCACATGGATCACTTGTAACTTAGGGTTCTTCTGTACTTGTTAAGTTTACCAGCACAATTACAGCTTCCAAGGGAGCTTTTATATTTCAATGTAAATGTCCACATTGCTCTTTGAACCTTCTCTTAATTATACTACTACTCTTCACAATCATACTGCCTTTTACAACTCTATTGTGTAGTTTTACAGGCGTATTTCCTCAAATATCAAAATAAAGCTCAGTCACACATGGAATCCCACGGAGGAATTTAGCATTTCATTGCAACGGCACTCTCAAAAATGAAAACTTTAGTTTCACTTATCTGGTTCTAAATTTATTAAACTTATTAACACACTTTCTGAGAATTAATTGCATTTCAGTAACATTCAAAAGCACCAATCAACAACTGAAGCACGAACAAGATTAATGCTGTCATCACATAAGATACAAAGCCAGATTTATCCAGAAGTGGATAAATCAGTTATTTAAGCCAGAAGTATTTACCAAACTGATTAAACAGACCATCCAGATTGATATCACATAGAAAACCCTTAGTCCTTTTAAGCTAGAAAGTGTAATAAATCCCTGTGATTTGAGTAATGAAATTCTATGGCTGTTAAAATAGATCTCAAAAGCTCACAGGTTTTGGGCCCTCATCTGTGAAATCTATCAATACAGAAGTCTTCTTGTGAGGGGGAAAAAAAAAAGCTGTGCAAAACAAAATCAACAGACCCCTAAACCATACAAACATCTACGTCAGTAACCAGAAAAAATTCAAGTATCATCTATTTTAGTCTTCCATAAGTTTTTGCAGACAAACATTGATTACCTAAAGGACAGTGACAACTTCTAATCAGAGGCAGTGAACTTTGTTCGTGCCTCTCCAGGACCCAGGCAAAGACAGCAGGATCCTAACAGGCAGGGTGATGCTCCCCGTTCCTGCGGTCTCCAGCACACAGGCAGGCAAAGGACCTCCTTCTAAAACATGCTTTCTTGATTACTTCCTAAGAACTCAAACTTCCAAACCAGCTAGGTGGTCCCACAGGACTCCAAAGATTCTGGAGTTGAGGCTGCAATCCCTCAACTGGACGAAAACTACCTAGGAAGGGCTACTTCAGTCCTGCTCCTGCAGATGCTTGGTTTAGCCACCTGATTTCACACCCGCTTTTGACTTTCTTTGCCCCTGGGATGAACTGGGTCAGTAAATCACACCCCAAGAAGCAAAACCAAAAGATACTGTTTTCTGAGCATTTCTTTGCAGCTAGTTACTCTTGGAATAAGCTCAGAGCAGATCTGGACATGGATTAATAGCAGCATGTGGGGGGCTGTCAGCCTGTGTCGGAAGCCCCTGGGGTCAGGTCACGCTGCCGCCGTTTGAGAGAGCGCACACGGATCCCACACCGAGCCAAGCCCGGGCTCCAGTCCCCCCAGCAGCTCTGCCTGTACAGTCCCACCTTCTCTTGAGCCAGATCTGATGCAGCCACGTGGTCCTCGTGTGTCCGTCTGGATACTAATCCAAGCATGGCGCAGGCACAGAAGCAAGTGCGCACAGCACAGGTGAGCAGCAGAGGGAACGCACAGACACAGAAGTGCTCCAGCAGCTCCTGCCCCTTCTCCACTCCCCGACCCAACTCCTCCACCAGATGCTCTCAGGGTGAAGCTGAGCAAAGCACCCCAAAGGCTGCCTGACCCCCCCAGCTCACTGCAGCAACGCCAGTGCTCAGCAAACCTTCACAGACACAATCCGCTTCAGGGAGAGGGACAACCTCCTTCTGCCCCCTTCCCAATTCACACAAACATTTCCACCGATGCTGGAGCTCAGTGGACCTCTCTGTTGAGCGTCATTAACGCAACAAGGGGGAGAGCAGGTGACTTTCTGCTGGTCTGATGTGCCGAGCAGGTTCAGCAAAGGATCCGCTGGGCACTAGAGGATGCAGCCAAAGAGCCAAGCAGCGACCAAATCTGGGGGGCCACCAGACAAATCAGAACACCTTGCTGGTGCCAGAGGATGTTAGGGGACAAAGTCAGCAGTGGTCAAGCTGGGACTGCTCCCAAACGCTTTGCGTCCTCAAACCACAGCTCTGGACTCCCGGCTTAGCACGGACTTCTCGCACCTTGCACTTGCTGCGTTCATTGGGGCAACTCTGCCGCGTCCAGCGCTGCTGCCTGCCGGGAGAGGAAGGCTGGGAGCTGTAGTCCTGCGGGACCGCGCCGACAGCAGAGCGGCATCCGGAGCCCTGCTCCCGGGCACGCCGCCCTACACCTGCCCGCTTCGCGTTCCACAGCCAGCGCACTGACTCGTTACTCTACCTAAGTCTTGTTTTCCAGCCTGTGAGCTCAAACGGGTAGGGAGCACAGCTGTGCGTGTGTGTCTGCCCGGCTCTGATAACGACACAGCATCGCACTCACACAAAGCCCGTCTTTCCATCAGGCCGGTCGGTCTCCTCGGTGTTACTTGCCAGGAAGCAAGCTTCAGGAATTCCAGACAAAAGTTCATTTGTCATGAAGACAGCAAGGGACACGTCCACAGCTATCGCGACCGGGTTCTGGAGCCGGGACGCGACTCCCTGAACTTCTTCTGGAAGACGCCCTAACCCCACCGAGGAGAAGCTCCCGCTGCCCGCCCCGTGCCCCGAGCAGACCGCCGTCCCACGGCTGCCGGGAACGCCGCCAGCGCTGCCCCTCAGCCCCGGCACTCGCCAGGAGGGAGCCGGACTTCAAAGTTCC
>VZZY01005365.1:0-17032 GCA_013400335.1 Eurystomus gularis
CAGGTTGTTCAGAGCCCTGTCAACCTGGCCTAGAATGTTTTCAGTGATGGGCCATCTCCCACCTCTCTGGGCAACCTGGGCCTGTGTCTCACCGCCCTAGTCATACAGTGATGCCTGTGCAGCTCTGTATACAGCAGTGGTGGATGTAGATCAGGATCTTTACAGTTTTGCTCAGTCCTTATCCTTGAGTCACTGTTGGGGAGCTTAAATACACATATCTGATTATCTGCCCAGTCATAGAGTTTGCCAAATAAATTCAAATTTCAACAGATATAAATATTTATCTAATCTAAATCTAAGTCATGATGCCCTGCCGCCCCCTTCTCCCCCCATTGTGAGGAGTAACTGTGTTCAGTGGTCCTGCAAATGTAATACTTTTACACCATGAAAATTATCTTCTATTTAACACATCAGGTACTGGAAACTCTGTGCATATACAGGATGTAGGTTTTTAGCTCACAAAAGTGTTTAAAGCGATAAGCAGCTGTCTTCATCTAGGTCACCACTTATGAGACAAGTGAAGACTTTGGCTTAAATCTGGGCCTTTGTATTTGCAGGTTCTTGAAGGAGCAATCATCATTTTTTTACTCATCCATCCTGTAGATAGAACAAGGTTTTTCTCTATGGGAAACAAACAAACAAACAAAATAGATCTGCAGCAAAAATTTACTAGTTCCCATCCAAATCCTTCCAGGTTGACCAAGACCAGTATATGAATGTAAAACTTGGAGTAGTTTTTCAGTGCTTCTCATCATGACTGTGGGAAAACCACAAAGTTAATTCAAAGTAAATACCAAACATTCCCCGTCCCCCCACCCCGGGACTTTGAAGCTCTGTCTGTCCCACCCAGACCAGGCAGTGACACAGCAGGAGCTGGTAATGGACTTCCCAGGGATACATGCTGGGCACTGGTAAAAGCACATGTAGAGGAATAGCTGCTGTGCTACTTAACTGATAATATAGCTGTGAACTTCTGAAAAACTCAATCAGTGCTTCAGAGGAGAAATATTTTATATTTCAGCCTCTCTTGTTTGTGAGAATCTAGTTAATTACTGTTCATGTTTTAAGATCTGGAATAGTACCTATATTTTATATAAAAAAGTGAGCTCCAGTATGCCCTGTGTACTCTCAGTCTTGTAGTTGGGTTTTTTTTTAAATTTAAGCACTATCTCCCCTGGAGCCTGTTTTCCCTATTTTTAATGAAGTCCTGGTGTTTTATTACAGGCTGCAATACAGGGCAATAAACACAAGATGATATCTAATGCCATATTTTCCAGAAGATGGATAAATTCCATATATATGACAGGTTAAATATTTTTTGTCTCCATTCTGTGGTATTATTGTGGCTTGCTGTAAGGAATTAGATCCACTAGGTGGTGGTAAAGACCATCGACTGTATTCTCCCATCTCATGAAAAAAAAAACAAAAAGAGGAAAAAAAAAAGTTGAGTACATTTTAAACGAACAACCCCAAACCCCTAACTACGTAAACATACCTACCTCTTTACTGTGTATATTGAAACAGATTACAAGCATGAGAAAGCAATGATGGTTTAGGGCAGCACTGTTGTACTGTGAGGAGCTCTCTGAATTAAATAGTTTTGTCAGGATAAATATTGGGTAAAATGATTATGAATCATTGTGGCAAGTTTTAATGCAGATCAGAAACTAAATTAATCCTGCTCTAACTCATGGATCATGGCTCTGTTTTTCTTCAGATACAAATGAATAGTAAACAATATTTTGGCAATTTTTAGGTTAATCATGTAGAACTGATTACTCAAGAAGAATGCTATTAACATTTAGTCTATTTATACCCTACTATGTGACAAATGAGTATTAATGTTGCTGTTTTTAAGATATCAAATGGGTCATGATTTTAAGAAAAATGATTACCCCTAAAGATAACTGATGATGATGGCTAAAGGCAAGGAGAACCAAGCAACTTAGCAACATTCATAATTCCTAAACGAATTCTGTGGAAAAGCAAATACAGCTTAGTCTATCTGGTGCCTAAATAGGCAGCACTTTAGGAAGTATTTGTTTGGTCTTTTTGTTGTTGTTTTGAGAATAAAATTCCACGTCAATTATCTGTTAGTCATTTCTCATGAAAAAGAAAATAATGATTAATGGTGTCCCAATATTTAATAACAGAAAGCAGATTTCTGGAGCTGAATATTGTATGCTTGTAATAGTTTATCTTCCAGAATCAGTTATTCTTGTTGGTAAAGAGCTGCTAAGTCTATCTTTCTGCTGCTTCAATGTTCTTTCTTGATAAAGATTTTGCTATGATCCATAGAGGTGAAGCAACAAAAAATGCTACGGGCATTTGCAACAGGTAGGAGATGAGAAATGCAAGCAAAACAAGCAGGGCACCAAGGTACTCAAGGGAAAGACAATGTTCTTCATTCTAGAAAGATAATTTTTATATCATGGGACTATCTTGAAATGAGACTATACAGAGGAGTTTTGAACAGAAGTTATGCAGGTATGAATTTATCTCCTTCTGTGTCCTGTTACAGAGAAAACTGGTACCCACATGCCTCAGTGCAGTATTGAAGTAGGGCTGTGACTTACTGCTCATATCTCTCACTGTGTGCGTGGGAAGTGTCACTGTACTTTCCCCATAAAATAATTTTAAAAGGTCTTGGCCTTTTGCAGGACCAGAAAAAAAACCCGGCCAGCCCAGTGCTTCCTCTGTAGCTTGGCTGTCTTCAGAAGTGACAAATGGGTGCTTTCGAATCTGTGTGCGAGCATTCTAATGGAGGCGGTGCGTTAAGGGGAATATTTCCCTCTTTGTTTTAAATCACTTTTCACATTTTTAAAAATAACATTGAATGTTGTAGCTTCATCATATACTGTGACCAGAACAAGACTTTATAAATTTTAACTTCTAAAATCATACATATTTAAAGGAGATTTGGGGAGGAATATTATGGTACTTATGGCTCTTTTAGGATGGAAGAGAAACACTTGACTCTTGACTTCCCTGTGTAACAAGATACCCGGTATTTGTAGTTGAGCGTCTGTAGAGTGATTGCTTTGCTTTTCCACTGCTCCATCAATTGCAGTCCAAACCCAATCTTTATGACATATAGGGCCTATTTCAGCCTTACAAGAGCAGAGCCATCACCAAGTGGAATCTATCAGTAACTGCGCTGGAGCTGACCTTTGCAACCTAAGATGCTGGTGATTTGTGAAGGCTTGTTAAAGTTGGTAATCTACATTTCTCATTGCTTACAGCAGCATTTTCATGTTCATTTTTTTGTTGTCTGGTGCTGACCAGCTCTGGTATCTAGTTGGGCAGTTAGAAAGATTAAGATTTTTAAAAGACTGTAAAGGAACACTCATGTTGAGAGCAATGCCAAGATCCCGGTTTCTTTGGAGCGTTGTTCCTGACATTTTCCTTTACAAGTTACTCAGGGATGGAGGAGCCGTAGTTACATCTTGGCTCTCTCACAGGGTGAGGCTGACAATGTCTTGAACTTCCTTGAAAATTCATTCAGTGAAATTTTGCTGCCAACTCAAAGGGGAAAAAAACCAACCCTTTTTTTGTTTGTTTGTTTGTTTCACAGCATGTTAGGGGTTGGAAGGGACCTCTGGAGATCATCTCAACCAACCCCTCTGCCAAAGCAGGTTCACCTAGGGCAGGTTGCGTGGGATTGCATCCAGGTGGGTTTTTAATATGTCCAGAGAAGGAAACTCCACGATACTTTTTCTTTCCGCCTGCTGCCCCACCCCACAAAATGTTGATTGAATATATGGCCTACATTGCACCAGGGCTACCTGTTTTGGAAGAGGGGTTTTTCTGGTTTTGAAGAAAAGTGCCTGGGTACTGGTGGGCTGCATGAGTGCAAGCCAAGCTCAAAGCAGTGAGTGAAGTTCACCATTGCTTTCTTTGCTTGTTTCAGCCAACATTTCTTATGTCTGCTGGCAACAAGGGTTCATTTTGTGTGAAAGTATTTTTCTGAGGTGTTCAAGATCAATTAAATCATTTGAGGGGAGGGTCCATGAATCCTGATTGCTTAAAAACCAGCCCTTTACCTGTAGATGGGCACAGGCTGGCAGGTACCTTGCTACAGAGGAGGTCATAAATGGTCCATTGTTACAGGATCATTAGAATTGTTTTTATATGTCCATTTTTATAGGATCCCTACAACTATTTGAAAGAAGGTTGCAGAGAGGTGGGTGCTGGTCTCTTCTCCCACATAACAAGTGATAGGACAAGAGGAAATGGCCTCAAGTTGTGCCAGGGGAGGTTTAGGTTGGACATTAAGGAAAATGTCTTCCCTGAAAGGGCTGTCAAACCCTGGACCAGGCTGTCCAGGGCAATGGTGAAGTCACCATCTTTGGATGTGTTTAAAAGCCATGTAGATGTGGTGCTGAGGGACATGGTTTAGCAGTGGACTTGGCAGAGTTAGGTTAATGGTTGGACATGATGGTCTTAAAGGTCTTTCCAATCTAAATGATTCTATGATCACCAAAAAGTTATATTCATCTTTAGGTACCTGAGCTTCAGCAAATGTATTGATCATTGTTGCTAATTTGCAGGTTTGGAGTTGGGTTAGTGTGGTGGGTTAACCTTGGCTGAGCGCCAGGTGCCCACCAAGCCACTCTATCACCCCCCTTTTTCCCCTCTCCCTCCTCAGCAGAGCAAAAAAAATGGGAGGAAAATAAGATGAGAAACAAAAAGCAGTTTAATAATTATAGAAGCAAAGCCAAGCAAATCCACGCGTGGAAGCAGAGGAAAACAAAGTTTTATTCTCTACTTCCCACCAGTAGGTGATGTTTGGCCACTCCCTGGGAAGCAGGGCTCCAAGACACGTAGCGGTTGCTCTGGAGGACAACGGCACGGCCCCCCCCCCTCCTCCTTCTCCCTAGCTTTATAGCTGAGCTGACGTCATATGGTCTGGAATATCCCTTTGGTCAGTTTGGGTCAGCTGTCCTGGTTGTGTCCCTTCCCAAGATCTTGTCCACCCTATCCCACTGGAGGGGTGAATGTTGGGAAGAGCCCTGGTGCTGTGCGAGCCCTGCTCAGCAGTAGTCCCAACACGGGTGTGTTATCAACACCCTTCTAGCTCCCAGCACAAAACACTGCTGCTATGTGGAAAACCAGCTCAGCCAGACCCACTACAGTTAGACATAAGGGTCACAAGCGTGTGCAAACAGTGGGTGATTTTTATAGATTTGAGGTTGTTTTTGAACCAGTTTGGGTTCCTGATACAGAAAAGTAAGTTTTGAGTTCTCTGGTTTTTTAGAAGTCTCTGAAAATCATCTTCTTGGAGGTCTGTTCTGCTGCTGCTTCATAAATGTAGTGTCTTCTTTAAAGATTTAGCCTTATGCATTGTTTCTGTTTAATTTACTAAAGATGGCAATGAAAAAACCCAAACTTGGTGAATGAGGAAATAGTTGATCATAATGGTTGTTAGGAAAATTCTGTTATTGTTTCATTTGTTCCTA
This sequence comes from Eurystomus gularis, assembly GCA_013400335.1. NCBI lineage: Eukaryota > Metazoa > Chordata > Aves > Coraciiformes > Coraciidae > Eurystomus > Eurystomus gularis. Next base: position 5,460 of record VZZY01005365.1, read on the forward strand.
AATGGCCACAGCAAACAAGCCATAAGAGTAAAGGGATTTCAAAACAAAAGTAATGTCAAACTTCTGGAGAATTAAACTCTTCTGTGCTGTCAACATGTGGATTCCCCATGAAGATTTGAGACTGGGGAGGAATGGTTTAGTGGCTTGAAAAAAATCTATATGTTTTACCTGCATTAAACTATCACAAAAGTCCTGTGAAATTTCCAATTTGGTTACAATAATGGCACTTAAAGGTGTTGTGGTTTGGTTTTTTTTTCCCAGCATAATATTGGACTTTGGTCTGCAACACTGTTCAAAAATGAAAATTATTTCCCAGAAACTGAAGCCATTGGAGTGATGGGAAGACAAACAAATGAAAGACATGAGAGCGAGTGACTGAGTTTATTATTTACAAACAGGAGAAAAATTAAATGAAAAGGTTGCATTTAAGAATTCTTAGAGGCAAAATAAACCCAGCAGAGTTGTTCCTACACAGAGAGAGCAGAGGTGTCACCATGAAGTGGTGGAAGGACAGGGGACACCCAGCCCAGCAGCCACCAGCACTCAAGCCAGGTGAGATGAGACCTAGAGCTACAAGAGAAGCAAGTCAGGAGGTCAAGTTTTGCCCAGCAAAGGGTATGACACTGCAAAAACAGTTGAAAAATGAGCAGAAAACCAGACAGAAATATATGAAGATAAAGGTGAGATGACAGAGGTGAGAGAAAGCTGCTTTGCGCAGGCTGTTGAGCAGTGCAAAGCCTGTCTGAGGCTGCTGGGCAATAAAATACTTCAAAGACCTCTTATTAGTCCTGTATATGCTGTAAGACGAAGTTCTCTATGGTCTTTTTAGCAAAGGCATTTTAAAATAAAATACAGGGGATGTGCACTAAAAGCCAAATCCCATTCAACAAGGCAAATTCTGTAACTTTTTTCGTATAAAACCCATCAGATTGGAGTCATCATTTTTTTAAAAAAAAAGATTTGGATTAGCATGTGTGGTTTTGGTAGTGTTGCAATGCAGTATTTTTCCAGACATACAATCAAGAAGCAGTTTCTTGAAGTATTTTCTCTTCTTGCATTTCATACACGTTTCAGAAGCATGGTAACTCCTCAAAAGCAGTGCCCAGCCTTCCAGTCCTTACAATACCTTGAGAAATGTCTTATATTTTCCTCTTCCAAGAGATTTTTACAAGTTCCAGTTAATCTACCAGACTTAGTTGATCACAATTTCTAGAACCTGTCTTACCTCTGACCGGCTACGAAAAGTGGCTCCTAAGCCCACAGATTTTCAAAAGGAGTTTTTGAAAGTATACCCTGAGATTACTTTACTGAGCCCGTCTGTCTTTACAGACTTACTGTGCTCTTAAGTATGGCAATAGCAGCCTTGCTTGTATAACTTAACAAGCAAGGGAAGATTTTAGTTAGCACTGAACCAGTTAAAAGAAAAACAGAGTATTTTTTTTAACCAACTCTAGCTCTACTCAGGCCTAAATTATTATTTTTTCTTCAGAAACGGGCATTTTAATGTGTCACTTTTCAGTTCCAGCTCAATAAACAACCATTTATTTACAATTTTAAAGCAATCTTCAGCCTAGTCAGGTAAGAATTATTTCAAAAGAATAAAAACATTTTCATTTCCCATCACTGCCAAAAATGAAAAGAACATGAGTTATGAGTCTTGCTATGTTGTCTTAAGTTGATTACTATGGAATGATTAAAAAACTAGCTGTGCTGTCATAGCAGAAGAGTACATTATACGTGTAATAACAGCTTAGGGATACAATCCATCAATGCCGTACTTGGAAGAAGAAAAAAAGTTGATCTATTTCTTTGGTCATCATTTTCAGCATATTAGATGACAAATAATTGTACATTCATCAATAACAATAGATTAAAGTTGAAATGATTTATTGCTATTACACTGCTGGTATGATGGAGCACTAGGTCACTCAAGCATTGATGGGGTCTGTATTTAATTTTCACGGGTCTCTTAGCAGAAATAATAGACAGAGAGGAAACCACCTGAAACAAGGTAGATCAAAGTTGGTGACAAGTGATTTGTAGGTTTGTTCTTTGGGAATGGTGGGCTGGAGGGGGCAACTCTACTGCTTGGTGCTCTGAACCGCCAAATCAGGTGGCCCCTCATCTTTGCTCAGCCAGGCAGCCCAGAAGAAAACCTTGAATGCCAGTTCTGAGGGGCAGACAGCCAGCTGTTAAGGAGAAATTATCGTGAAACTTTTTTTTATGTGAAAATTCTTCTAAGAAGCATTTTTATCTACTCTTAAAATAATACAGAAGATAAAACAGTGACATTTTTTCAAAGGTGTGAGTAGTACTCCTGTTAAAATACAAGAATGTTAATTTGGAGTGGACCAACAACAGCATTTAAACTCAAACTTGGTTATTTTTCTGAAGAATTTCTTCAGAGAAACTTTGTGTACAAATCTGGCAATAGCATTGTCATATCCTTTGCTGCTCAGATTATCTACCAAAGTAGACCTGGTTAAAAGGTTTCTGCTAAAACACTTTTTTTAAGTGAAGTTCACCATTTCATCAGTGTCCGTGTAGGAATGGCTGGGGTTTGATGACTATGTGACAGTCTCTGGTTTCCTGCATGCCTGCCCACATAGCCACCTGTACCATGTCCTTTTCTGTAGTCACTGGCTCAAAAGTGGGCACACATCTTGGTTGCCTTTTATTGAAGACCTCAGGCCTTCCAGCATCCATTAGTCTAAGAAAACATGTAGAGCATAATGAATTCCTGGATACACATCAGCTGCAGTTTTTCCAACAAAACAGTGAGATTTCAATTGAGCACAAATTTTTTAACCTCTTAGATACTGATGGGATTTTCATGAAACTGAAACCCTGCCTAGAAGAAGATGGTTTTTAAGTCAGCTTAATTTTAAAGTGATTTCTGCTATTATGTTGATTTTATGAGGAGGCAGCTTTTGTTGTTAAGATTAGTGTTAAAGATGTTTAGGAACTTTCTCTGCATTTCTGGTGTGGAAGCCACCATTAAACATAATGGTGTGAGAAGGCACTACTAAAGTCAAGATCCCTCTTCCTTATTAGCCAGTAACGAAAATAACCCTGTCTTGCTAACATTTATAATTATGGAATCCCAAAATAATCATTGATGTACCTTTGTAACCTCTCCATGACATGAGAGAGAAGACAGAGAGACTTCTCAGATCTCTCAGTCTGATACTGAAATTTTCTCAGGCCTTCTCAGAAGGCCTCTTTATATGCCTAAGACTTTAGGATAGGTATTTAAAAAATATAAAAATTAGAATGTGTTATTTCCTCATTTAGAATGTCTCTAAAAGACTAAAAGACTCTAAAAGACTCCAGGGCATTTTTTCGCTTTTACAATATTTATAATCTTGTCTTAGTACTTTCAACACTTTTATACAGAATGGAGCTCAATTCAGCATTGGATGGCTAAGAAATCATTTAATAATAATGATGATGATAATTATTGTCATCATTATCTAATGTACTAAGGTAGTTTCCTTAACTTTGGAAAATTCATTGACTGCTGAATAATCTATCTTGTGGTGTTCATAATTTGTAAAGCAGTTTCAATACGTGGCAATGTATTAATGACCTGGGTTAGTAAAAGTAACCACTTCATTTTAAAGTAGCAGTTGAATCCACATGATTTTTCCAGTTAAAACTCTGTGGACATGAATTTCCACTCTGCCCCTCTGGGAGGCAGAGGCAGAATCTGCATACGCTAATGCCGTTGAAAGTTAGAGCGAGTTGTATGGGGTCTTTACACTACAGAAATGTCTGGGTTCACACTACTTTGAAAAGCCATACCTGCCAATAAGTTGCCAAAAGTAAGTGACGTGAATAGCAAAACAGTTCTAATTTTCTGTCCAGTCAGATCTTAGTATTTCACACTCAATTTTCCTTCCTCAGTAATCTAAATAATTTCCCACCTTGCTCATGATGAATGTCTTGCCAGTTCCTACTTAGTCCTTCCACTTTACACAACCTAATTAAAGAAAACATTCCATGATTGCCTATTTTTCCTCATGCATGACAACCTATTATTTTTTCTACCACCTGATTAGGGCTTTATTATCCTTGGATTTAGATTGATTTGCTGGGCATTTTAATAAAACACTACTTAGTCTGATTTAAAGGGCTACAGGTTTCAGTCATTCATAGAATTACTCTTATAAGTAACTCACATTCAAAGTACCGTATAGTCTCCGGGAAAAGGCATTTGAGCCTAAAGAACCCAGAATCATAGGTGGTGTTCCAGTTGTGTCTGTTGTTAATATTTCTGTTGTAAGCAGTCAGGAGAGGACGTTTTGCAATATAATTTGTCAAGGGTGATGAATCTGTTTCATCATTTCTGTCAAGAATGGATCCTGTGTATTAAAACTACTATAAATGTTTTCTCAAGATAAGCCAAAACTTTCATATGATTAAATAATAATACATTTATGATGACAAATTGCATTTACTGTGTGTTATCTGAAATGCAAGACAAAATTAGGTAGTTAAAGTTCAAATGGATAGAGATCAGTTTTGATTTAAAATCAAAGGAATTTTATTAAGTAAATGAGATTTTCATCATTATTTTGTTATATCTAACATTCTCTTCTTTCAGAAATATTACTTATGAGCTTAGATGATGATGATTCAAACAAAAAAAACACAAGTGAGCTTATAGCAAAATGTAGTCGAGTGAAAAAGTTCAGAGTAGTTAAAGCCATGGTTAAAGACACGGGTGTTGAGACACTTGGAGAGCACAGCAGGGCTTTGCTGTGTCCCATTGACAGGCTTGGTTGAATGACACATGATAGCAGGTGAATATCGGAATAGCAAAGTTTGGTTTTGGAAAATGTAGTTGTTTCAGCTTTTGCTACTCTATGCTTCTGTCAGGAAATTTTCAGCACCCTTGAATGGAAGGAAACTTTCTTACCTAAAAATGTCTCCAAGGTAGCTGGCACCAAATACTAACATTTTAGGGCTTGCTTCAGCTTGTAGCAGATATACACTGTAGGACACTTTGAGGGGCCTCAAGGTGTGCCAGGGGAGGTTTAGGTTGGACATTAGGGAACACTTCTTCACAGAAAGAGTTCTCAAGCCCTGGCCCAGGCTGCCCAAGGAAGTGGTGGATTCTCCATCCCTGGAAGGATTTAAAAGATGTGTGCATGTGGTGCTAAGGGACATGGTTTAGTGGTGGACTTGGCAGTGCTGGGTTAACAGTTGGACTTGATGATCTTAAAGGTCTCTTCCAACCAAAACAATTTTATTTTATATATTTATGAGCCTGGCCCACTTGATGATGTATTTAAACTTAGGCCTGACTTTGTATCTTGCTCCATAGGAACTTAAATGCTTGACACATAAGGTTTATTTATTATGAAAGTAATCTTTTGCTGGCAAATTGGGTACCAGATGGTTATATCCATGTACCTGTGGCATGCTGCAGATCAGTGTGGGTTGCAAAGCTAATTTCTACCTAGCTTGGATGTGTTACACCAGCAGTGCTAACACACTTATAGGTGGACAACAATGACTGCTTAAGATATGGAATATCTTGCATCCAGTGCAGCATTTAGAAATTTGCTCAAAGGGAATCATGTGAAAAAACTCATTTTGTACCCACATGCTGTGAAATTGATTAATCCTCCTGGTGTGGGATTGCTTCATCAATGGAACAGCATCCGTTTCTTACTGGAAAATGGGGCAAAAGAAGCTTTAGTCTTCTCTCTTTCCGTGATACATAAAATATGTTATCTGCTGTTTCTCATAATTTCTTCCTGAAGTGCTTTCCTTGCAGGAGGACCCAGGTATGTGTGGATGCACCTTACACTCTGATTGTCTTAGTAAATCTGTTAATATAGTTACTCACATGCTTAAATTTAATCACTTTGCAGCTGGAGAATAGAACAAGCTTCCTTGAAGGGGAAATAATTTTATTTTGTGGTTGGTTTACTGATTTCCCTGCTTTTTGGGCACTTCAAGTGGAGAAGGGATTTGTGGTTGCATGAAGGCAGGTTGCAGAGAATATTATAGTGAAAATAAACAAAAGGATCATATAAAAGCCAAGTTATAGTGCTAAAGAGACTTAATAGCTATAAACTGGTAGCTATTAGCTTCTAATTACTCTCAAATAATTACTGAATAGAATAGTAAATGTTATTAGCTTGCTTTAATATTCAACATAAAACATTGCTTCCAATAATAATTTACTGTTTGCTCAGCTTTAATATATACACATGTAAAACTGGGCCACTTTGTAAACATCCGTAATAAATCTAATTCTTCAGAGTTGTGTGGAGTCCTATATACTACATGCCCGTACTCTGCTTGCGTTGGAGTTGAACTTCTAGTCCATTTACACTGGAAGCAAACTTAAATACTGGGAAATAATAAAATCAACCCCAAACCAGAAGGAGAATAGGAGTTAGATGTGTAAGTATGGTTCTAATTTCCCAAATTTGGAAGCACCATTATATTTCAGGTGTTGCACCTGCTGTTTGCAGAGCTGGGATTTCAATGGCTGGCCATCATCTCTGTTGGTGATTAGCACCATATATATATATTATTAGGAGTTGATTAGTTTATCCTGACTTAGTGGCCTAATTTATATTGCATCATTTTCTTTGGAGAGTTTGTACAAATCTCCCTACAGCTGACTTGAGACCTCATTTTTTTCTTGAAGGAAAAGGGTTTGGGTTTTGATGTAGCAAGACAAAAGCCTATAATAGCTTTAGGGCATAATGTAAAATCCAGAAAAATTTGTAAACCTTCAAAGTTCCTAAAGGAGGGCTCTATGTAGAACAAATACATTTTTTCCATCAACTGTCCCATTATAATATCCTCTTTCTTTGTTTTTCCTTCAGAACCATGGAATAGCCAATCCTATGGTGCCATAACCATCAAATGATAATTTATTCTTTTATGCTGCATCTCTTATGTTGCTCACCTTCTCACAGACTTTTAGTTCACTCCACTTTGCTGATTAACTTTTTAAATTTCCACTCCTGTACATTTCATTGAGTCCATTTCTGAGCTTCTTTAAATTTCTCTTTAAAGGTTGGGATGTCCATTAGAACATTTCCAACCATTTCTCAGTTTGCCAGCTGCCTCTAAAAGGTAGATTTCTCATATACTCGTGAATTCTCCCTGTGTATAACTTGATTATATCCCTCAGCCTTTACAGTAACAGCCTCTTTTCTCTGTGTTTTCTATTCTCACTTTTAACTAAAAGTATTGAGTATTTTGATGTATCTGTTGTGCCAACAAGGAATGGTGTGGCTGAAGGAGGATGAAGCACTGTAGCTTCATTGTATGAGTGGAATAGACAGGGGCAATTCAGAACCGATTTCTTTCTCCTCCTCAGCTGTCATCCAAGTCTGGGTCCTTCACCTTGTTGCTGTGTAGTGGAAGTCTATGCCTTCAGGTTATGCCCTCCCTGTTAGTCCTGAATTTACATTTTATTCCTGTGCTAAGGATATTTTGTTCCAGATTAAAAGATGCTTTTATAAATCCTGATTGACCAAACTTTTGAAAAGCCAACACCTAATTTCTGTAGGGAAAAAGGACCCATCAGGCTTCTTCCTATGGCAAGCTCAGGTGCATGTGTATCTGTTGCATGCTCAGTTACCCACCTCCAATCTCTAAATTCTGCTTTTTATTCACGTAGGAGAATGCCCACTCCAGGGCTGAGGGGGAGGGAAAGGAGACAGAGCAAAAGCGATATTGGAGCTCATTGCCAGCTCCTCTAAATGTAGCCCTTTATGTGTTTAGCATGCATTAATCATGTTTGCTTTGATTGTGCCTGAGAATGAGAATGGATAACTTTTTGCTTTTCTATTTGTAATAATGAAGATTTCCTGATGTGGACAATTAACGACTTTTTGTTCTTTGGAAATGATCTAGGTGCGTCACTCAGCAGCTGGCACAGCTGCAGCACCAGCCAGCTCTGTGCCAAAGGCGCCTTGGCTAATTCGTGAAAAGAATCAACAAGGCCCATACTTAGTGGGGCTTTATTTATTTTCACACTTTTTTCTACCTTTTTTTTTTTCCCTCCTGTAATTTCAACTTTCTCACAAAAGTGGGTGCCAAGCAAGAGAGGCAGAGCAAGAGGGCAATTATGGCATGAGATAACGAGATGAGGATCTTCAGTTCTGCTGGAGCCTAGGATGCTGCTATTCCTTTTAACATCCTGAGAGTTATCATGGGATTCAGTTTTTTTACAAGTATTGTTTGTCATTGAAAGAACTCCAATGACCTCTTTTTTGAAAGGTTCTTCTGGCAGACAGATTTTGGCCTCTAAAGCTATTTTAAAAGTGGGCAGAGACACCAAAAATCTACATTTTAAACTTAATTTAATATTGTATATTCATAACCCAATTATTCTTTCCTTTAGCACTGGATAAATACAGTGGTTTAGTGCTTTACCATTTTAAAAATTCATCCTAGGAGATAATTGCGCAAATACAAAATAACAACATCATACAAGTACAGCAAAATATGTTTGAAACTCCTTTTTTATTATAACATAAGATAGTGCTTCTAAAATCCCAAACTGAATTGCTTTTCAGTAGATAAGCATCAAAAAATACATTTCCTGCTTTCAGTGAAGGTGCAATAAGGTGCTATATCAGTGTAATAGTTCAGAATGCTATGCTCTAGTAGTATTTTGATGAATTGCATGATTATAGCTAAAATGAACACTTTCATCATGCCTGAATTAATAATGGTGGTATGATTTGGCAAGTACTCCTGCAGTGTTCTTTAACTCATCACTTCAGAAGATGGAGTTTTAGAGCCCATCCTTTGTCTCAGGGAAACACTGGGATCCTTTACGGTTTAAAAACACAAGAAGCAGGAGAAATGTGACAGTTTTAAAAGGGAAAAGGAAACTAATGCATGCATACCTTCTCAGGTTCATCATGACATAATTGGTTTATTTTTCTCTGCCTTATTCCAATGTCTTAAGGCACCTACAACCCTGTCAAAAAGAAAAAGATAGGTATTTTTTAATGTGAGAATGTGTTTAGTGTATTTCATCACAGCTGCTGTGTTTCCAAATGATTCTAAAGACCTCATGAGGACATCGTTTTCTCTTAAAACGTTGGTTTTACTTTAGAACTTGAGTAATCAGTATGTTCGTTTCTGTCTTCCCTGTTAGTGTATGACCGAACCCACACCAGGACTTTAGCTACCTTGAGTGAAGCTGTGTATTGGTGGGCCCATTCCAGGGCTTCTCTGGGTGGTCCAGATGCGTGCATTAAAGTTTCCCACACTGGGGGCTTCCACGATATTGTGAGTATGTGTGTTGGTGAAGCATAGAGAAAAACCTGCACTGCTGAGGCTGTTATAATATTATTTGGTTGGTGATAAATGAAGGCTCTCAGTCTTTACAAGTGTCATCTAGTGCCATTAGTGAGAATTAATTTTACTTGAAATAAAAATAATAATAATCAATCTGCTGTAGATAAGAAATGTAAGCTTTTGTAGGCTATAGTGAAAAATAGTGATACTCAATTCATCAAAAACATCTGCAACAGATGTTTCTATAATGATGATACACTTGATGATTATGCTGTGTTCACTGGCCATCACTGATACCCTTGAATCTGGGTGATATTACAAGCTTGTGCTGGTGCACTGAACTGGAAGAGAGGACATATTGTCTGGGGCAAGAGCTGTCCTGTCTGTTTTCCAAAGTGCTTTCTGTCCACTGAATTTTGGGTCTTGGTTAATTATTATCTTCTATGTTTGTATCAACTAGTAATTTTCTACCGTGAAATATCTCAAGTCTACTGATGCAGAAAGTCAGATGAACACAAGCACTGTTTTCTGAAGCTGAGCCCTAGGAAAAGTAGTATTTCATGCAGATAAGATCATAACAAACATCTTTTGGGGTTTAGTATAGTTATCAATATGTAAATTATGGTCTATGATATTATGATATAGTCTAGCAGGAGGTGTCCCTGCCCATGGCAGAGGGCTTGGAACTAGATGATCTTTAAGGTCCCTTCCAACCAAAACCATTCTATGATTCTGTAATCAGGAGTACATGACTTTGTATCTTTCTTTTTAAAGACATAGTTGAAGGTAAAAATGTATGAAAGACTAAAGAGAACTGAGTAGGTCACCTCAAATAAGAGCAGAGGAAGATTCTATCAAGAGTGGTTGATATATATGTCTTCCATCTAGTTCTGTTAGAAATCACATAATAACCCTTTGTTGGGCTGTGGTTGGCTGTGACAAGCACCAGGTTTCTAGTCACTGCTACATCTGTCCAAAACTCAAGCGGAAACGTACCAGAATAAATTAAGCCATGAGGATGCTTAGTGAGATGTAGTGCCTTGCTCATCATTGATTTATCAGAAGGTTTACCAAAACAGGACTAATGTTTTCAAACATTAAAGGGTCAGTAAAGAGGGTTATAGCCAATAATCAAGTACCTCTTTCCCCCACTACAATAAAAAGAATTTAGAAATCTTTTTGATTTCTTGGTAGGACAACAGCTAAGCCATGTGGATGTGTTTTTTCCCTACAATAACACCCCTTTGGAACTATGTGCTCGTTGAAGTCTGCCTTCTACCCCCTAGCCTGGGGTGGGTAGAGAAATGTCAAGCAAACTGTGTGACCATGTTTGTGGTCCGTAGAAGCTGAATGAGTTAATTAGGGTTTTTATTAGATTTTAGTGCAGGACATATTAATTTTTGGCACTCTTATAGTGTAAAATCAGTTAATAACTTGTGTGTAGAGGCACAGCCTGAGTTTAACTTCTGCTATAATGAAACAAATTGTAATTCTTAATTAACTCCTTCTATGGAAATACCTGCAATTTAAATTGCAATGTCACTAGAATGGAGGGAGAAGTCCTTTTTGCAAGCCTTAGGATGATAATTTATAAATACACTCAACCTAAGAAGCCTTAACAAAAAGTCCCTGTGGTATCCAACATTAATTGCCTTTACTTTTAATCTGACACAATAAATCTTGCAGCTATGTATCCACAACAGAAATAACAGAAACGAGGCCAAACTGGAGTAGATATGGGGGAGTTGGAGAGAAATATGCCCTTTAATTAAAAGTATGTGATGATTTTCTGGTATTCCCAAGTCAACAGGTCATTGCTGCCAACTTGCTGCCAATTAGCTTTCTCCAAAGAAGGGGTTTTTTTTGGGTTGGACTCTTTGATTAAAAGCATTCCCAGAGTTTCAAAATCCACTTGTTTTTTGGAATTGTCAATTTTCATTCTGAGGGCTGGTCTTCAGACCCCAGCACTGTAAATTCATTGGTATCTTAGATTTCTACCCATCTTGTGAACTGCAGTGCTTTAAAAGGAAATATGGAAGTCCAATATTAATTATTTTTGTAATATTATGAATTTTGGAGAGGTCCATTGAATGGGAGAAAGAATACTGACAAAACTGCATCCAGATAGAGGATGCAGTGAGTTTCTGCAGCTTTCAGGGTGACCAAGAGGAGAGTGTGAGATGTGGTGCCCTGTGGCACATGATAGCAGGGTAGGATGCAAATAGGTACTTAACCATGTGTGTAGGTGCTATCAGAGTGATATGTTTCCCATAGAGAAAAACCTT
>VZZY01005367.1:0-32615 GCA_013400335.1 Eurystomus gularis
ACTGGAGAGAGTCCAGAGAGGGGATACAAAAATTATTAGGGGAATGGAACTGAGGCTGAGGGACTTGGGACTTTTTTAGTCCAGAGAAGAGAAGACTGAGAGGGGATCTTATTAACGCGTACAAATACTTGAGGGGTGGCTGTTGGGGAGATAGGGCCAGTCTTTTTTCGGTGGTGCCCAGTAACAGCGCATGAAGTAATGGGCACAAGCTTCAATATAGGAGATTGCACTTAAACATGAGGAGAAACTTCTTTACTCTGAGGGTGGCAGAGCACTGGAACAGGCTGCCCAGAGAGGTTGTGGAGGCTCCTTCTCTGGAGACTTTCAAAGCCCGTCTGGATGTGTTCCTGTGTGACCTGCTCTAGGTGATCCTGCTCTGGCAGGAGGGTTAGACTAGATGATCTCCAGAGGTCCCTTCCCACCCCTGTGATTCTATGATTACAGTCTGAGTCAGCAACTTCCTGAGTATGAAATATAAAACCATGATTGTCAAAGGGTAGACCTTTGCAGACATGTTACAGAGCTTTCGTACCAGACATCAGTGCTGTAGCAGTGCCCTTGACTGACTTTCATAAGAAAATTGGGTCAGAATAGAGCCTTTTTCTCTTCTCACAGGTGCCTCAGATGGCTGAAAGTTTTGCAGAATAGGGGATGAGAAAGAAAGGGTTATTTAATCTTGTGTATGTCAGTAACAGGTTGTCATCTAGGAAAGGAAGTTATGCCAGAAATGAAAGAGTGCTTTGTAATGTTGTGAGCTCTTAAAAACAAACAACCCCTCATCAGAAAAAAACACCCCCACAGAACAAACCCCCAACTAAGCAAACAACCAGAACACACAAAAAATCCCTCCCACTTCTTTATGGAAGAACTATCCTTAGGAGTGGCAGCAGACTGTAAAGAAGAATGACTCTAAACTCATAATCTTCATATTTGGAATTGATTAAACCTTAGCTTGCAGTAAAAGGGAAAGGTTGATGAAGCCATATTGATAGATATTTGAAGGGCAAATGCTGTTACGTCACTGTGGGACTCAGTCCATACTGTCCTTGTGTCAGAGGGAGATAGATGATTTCTGTTCAGCATGTGTTCATGGTCATGTTTTTCTCCTTGGAGAGGAGAGTAACAAGGTCAGAAGGAGTAGAGATTGCACCTTCAGGAGAGGAAAGGAGCATGTTAAAGCAGAGGAGATTCCAGGGAGTGCAGGATGGAGCAGGAGGTGGAAAGGAAGAGAGCACAGAGCTTGTGAATGTGCAGCTCAACAGAAAAACTTGAGATCAAGGTGCCTTAACAGGATCAAGAAGCAGCCAGCTAGCTCTCAAAACAGGGTAGAAAGAAAATTCCTAGAGTACAGTTGGCTAGAAGAAATGATGTAAGGCCTAGAGAGCAATGCAGGGGTTATAAATAACCCCTTTGTATTCCTATTAAGTCTTTCTTGGTCACTTTCAGTTAAAGTTTAGGGTTTGTTTTTGTTTTTCTTTTCTAGTTTCTATCTGTGAAAGCACCTCTTTTTAAATATAAAAATCCTTTGTTTGGGGAGCTTACTTTAGGGAAAACATGTGAGTATGTACAAGTCAAAGACTTGGCTTGTTTGGGGTTTGAACACAGCCTGCTTAAATGTCTGATCTTTTTTAAGTATGTCTCAGAAGAGCTCTTCCAATAGAAGATCTACAGATCTGATCTGCAGGTAGTAGATAAGGGGAAGGCAGAGTAAGATCTAGGGGCTGGAAGGTGGAGCTGAATAAAGTCAGACTGGAAACATGCATTTCTAACAGCCTACGTAATTAACCTTTGCTCAAATGTTCTTGAGATATGATGGGTTCTTTGGTTTGTGTGTTTAAAACAGCCTTAGTTGTTAGTCTTAATGTTGGGTTCCTTGTGAGACAGAAGCTGTAGGAAAATGTACTAGGTATTGTTCTGTGAAGTTTTATCTGTGTTTGTGTGGCTGTATGTACAAGATCATAAAAGAATGAAAATGCATGTATAATAGCATTGTTATTATAATCATTACTATAATCTTAATTGTAATGCAGTATGATGAGTCTAGGTCTGTTGACTCCTGTTTCTTCACACACTTTACTCTTAGTGCAAGCTTTAAGTCACTGATGTAAATACTGCTCTTCAGCCACAAGGGTTGGATTGCGCATTGATGATGTGGGTTGTAGAAAGTAAGTTCTGTTTAGAAGGAGCGGGGAGCTCTGCAGCAACATGTTGCTACTTTTGGATAATATGGAGCTCTGGTCTTGTCTTCCTAAACATACCTATGGCAGGAAATTCAGTGCAGCAAAAATAAACTAGTTTACTCTTTTCTACTCTACTGTGGTCTTTAGCCCAAAGATTCCTTCAGAGCTTAGAGCAAAAAATCCCAGTAAATACATATACAGGAAGATAAAGGTCTGATCATTTCTGTGGAAAGTAATCTAACGTAATTGGTTTTTGCCTTGATTTGCTCAATGATGCTGACTTTTCTGTCTGTTGCAGAGTATAATTTTGTGTTGCCCCAGTGCCCTTGTGTGGCATTACTCGTTGACTGATAGCAGGATAAAGACTGGTTCTCCATTGGACCATCTCCCTATAGCCCCATCAAACTTGCCCATGCCAGGAGGGAATTCAGCCTTTACACAGCAGGTGAGCAGCCTTCAAAAAAGGGAGCTCTTGTGGACCAGGATAATAGCTGTATCTTAACTCTTTCAGGGTTTTCTTTTCAAGTTGTGTGATAAGCAGATCTGGAGGCACTATCTCGCTCCCAAGGAATTAACTGCTCCCATTCTGCTGTAAGCAAGACAGTGGTGTCCTTGGAAGATGGATAGAATCTAACCTTGACTAGAATTACTGACATGTTCTTTGTTTTCTGATAATTTTGTACACATGGCTTCTAAGGCATCCTCTTGTATGCTTACACAAGTCCATTGCTTTTAGGTTCGGGCAAAGTTGCGTGAAATTGAGCAGCAGATAAAGGAACGTGGCCAGGCTGTGGAGGTTCGCTGGTCTTTTGACAAGTGCCAGGAAACCACAGCAGGTAACTTGCTGTAGGTTAGATTTTTCTCTACCCCTGTTATGTGTGTTATACTAAGAAACTTCCTGTCTGGCTTTTTTCTTCGCTTTTTTGTATTTTCTGCCATTGGTTTTTACTGTCAGCAGTCTAAAAAACCCAAATAACTCCTTTTCTTTCCAGTGCAAAATCTTGCATGGGTTTGTTTCCCCAGGTATAGTGGGAGTTTCTGTTACTGGAAGGTGAAAACGTGTACCAGAGAACTATAATCTTGTATATGTGCCATATTCTGATGCTTTCCCATAACACTTGCTTTTGGCTGCTGTGAGTGTCAGGATACTAAGCTAGATGAACGCTTGCCTGACTGGTACAGCTTTCCTTAGGCAGGCTCCTTAGCAATGAGCTCAAAGAAACTTTTGCTCCAGAGTCTGTTGTACCTCCTGCCGAATATGCATTTGTCTTCTCTGTTCTATTCTAGGTTTCACTATTGGCCGTGTCTTGCACACTTTAGAAGTTCTGGACAGTCACAGCTTTGAAAGATCTGATTTCAGCAACTCTTTGGATTCGTTGTATAACAGGATATTTGGGCTGGGTCCAACCAAAGACAGTCATGAGGTACCTTGGGACTTTGCTGCTGGGCCTTGGCCTTGGATGTGGATGTGTTCTTGTTTATATTCCATGATTACTGTCATGTGTCTGCAGAAAGCTGACTACGTAGTGGCCTTTGTCCAAGAGATGTGATCTCCAATGAAAAGGATTTCATGCAGACTTAAGTTAGGCAGGTACTAATGAGGATGGGGAGGCCTGTGCTTTAGAAAGTCTATGCTAACAGATGTGTAAGCTTGAAAGAATTCACACAGCTAACTAAGGAAAGTCTCCTTGGATGGAAGGCATCAGTCCAGATAGCAGATTGATGATGAAGACACATTATGTGTCTGAGAGAAGTAAATCTGGCCTTGTCAAATTCTGGGCTGGCAGCTGCTTCCTGGGAATCTGGGAGCTCAGAGTTCAAGTTCCTCTTAGTGTGGGAGGTGGCATAGTGCAACCAATACTGCAGGAAGTGAGCTGCAGGACTCAGCTGCAGGTAGTCTGCATACTTTGTGTAATGCTGTTGGGAAACTGTGTTTCACTGTATGCTAAGATTAGCCCTCCATAAATGAGCTGCTGGAAGGGATATGATTTTCTGAGGCAAAACCATCCTGGAGATTTGTAAAGGACTGTAGATCACTTTATGTTGCAAAGTGGAGCCAAAGCAGGGACAAAGCCGGTGGGCTCTAGCTTGACATCTGTCTTCCATGTTAGAAAGAGGGTAATGTAGCACTCTTCAGGCTGTGCTCTACTAGAAGTAGGCTCGCTGTTATGTCCGGCCTTAGGACTGCTCAGCTCTTCTGTTTGGCTCAGTTTCTCACTGTAGGGCTTGTATCTCAACAGATCTCCCCAGATGATGACGCAGTGGTGGCGTTGCTGTGTGAGTGGGCTGTCAGCTATAAACGCTCCGGACGCCACAGGGCTATGGTTGTAGCCAAACTCCTGGAGAAGCGTCAAGCAGAGATAGAGGCTGAGGTAAGTCCTTATTCTTGGAAGGCTAGTAGTGGTAAAGGAGAGCAGATGTTACCTGACTATGATTATCTAACTGTTACAGTGAAAGGCAAAGGCACAGCAGCACAATGCCTCTTAACACTGGTGCTGTGAATTAGGACATTCGCTTCATCTAACCCAAAGTAGGTTAGAGCCTGTGGGATGGTGTGTATCCCATTTCTTGGATACGTTTGAAGACAGATGATTGCAGTGTGGAAGTACCAGCAGACTTGGAGACTGTGGAAGTACCAGCATACTTGGAGACTGAAGTGGCTTGCAGAAACCTGAGCAGTGGCTTTCCTATAAGTGCAAGATAGCAAAAGTCTCTTGAAGACTTCTTTTTGGGGGTTTATGGATAGTGGATTTCTCCTCTGTGATGGCAGTTGGTACTTTTTTCTGCTTCTACAGAGATGTGGGGACTCTGAAGTTGTGGATGAGAAGGGCTCCATCTCCTCAGGCTCTCTCTCAGCAGCCAGTGCTCCTGTCTTTCAGGATGTCCTTATGCAGTTCCTCGACACTCAAGCTCCTATGCTAAGTATGTAATAAGAACTTGTAGTCTTCCAGTTTCTAGCTTTCCCTGTCCTGAAAACTTTGTGGGGTATTCTCTTGTGTGTAGGTTTTGAATGTACCTACGTTCTCTCTCTGGCTTCCTTGCAATCCAGAACATACATTGGAAACAGAGGAAAAGCAGCCTGTAAGGCTGGATGCCATAAAGATAATGCAGAAGTACTTCTGTTAACAGAACTTTGGCCAGGAATAAATGAGTGTAGCCTAACTGGGAATTAATTCAGCCTGAGAACTGGAGGGAGGTTTCTAACTAGTAGGTGACAAAGCTCTGGAATAGTATCTCAGTAAAAGTACTGCAAACAGATTAAGGGGGTCAGGATACCATTCTGAGTGATGCAGGTGACCCAGGAATGGCACTTCCGGGCTAAAGTCATATATCTATGGTCTGTGAGACTGACTGGAGAGCTTTTCACTTACTTAATTTCACCTGTTGAAACTGGACTTTCTGGTTTTAGTCCTTCCTGTAATCTCAGAACTGTGTATCAGTCACTTAAGATGCTGAGATCTCTGGAAACGGTTTTTCTAGCCTTAGGTTAGGTGTTGCTCAGAGTATTGCAGAACTCTGATAGCCCTGACTGTCTTTGCTGTCCTTTCAGCTGATCCTGGGAAGGAAAATGAGAAGGTGGAGTTCTTTAACCTGGTACTGCTATTCTGTGAACTAATCCGACATGATGTCTTCTCTCACAACATCTACATGTGCACGCTCATCTCCCGGGGTGATCTTGCTATGGATTCTCATGGGCCTCGCCCGCCCTCACCCTTTGATGACCCTTCTGAGGAACACGACAGGAAGGAGTCAGAGGGAAACAGTGGCATCAAGCTAGAGGTGAGAGCACAAGCATTATGGTCCTCCTGTACGTGTCCCTGTGTTGTGCTTGCCCATTTTTACCAGCTTTGCAGCCTCCTTGCTATTAACCTGCTGGAGGATGTACCAGCGACCCATGCTCCTCCTTCCCCCAACTTACTACCTTAGCATTTCAGTCTCAAAAGTAGAAGGCTGTGGTCTAAGTGGCTGGAAGGGGCCTGCAGAATGTAAAGGTGTAGACAGGAAAATCTTGCACTGCTCAGAGCAGAGCAGCATATCATGAAATGCTGTGTGAGGCCTTTCCATGATGTTTGCAGTGTATTAGGCTCCAACTTGCCAGGCATCATGTATGTGTTGGCATATTGCTGTCACTTTCCAACGTGGACATCAAGTGCTCTAGTAACAAATACTCTGCTGTTCCCTGGTGCATCACTGAGATGTAAAGCTGCTCTGTCTGTTCCCAGGACACGGGTCTTTCTGAGCCCATGGACATTGATCACAACTCCAGCATGCTCTTTGATGACATGGAGAAGACAGACTTTTCGGTATGTTCTTGTATTTTTTACCTGCTACTCTCTAAGTAGGTCAGTATGTTGTAGTGGGACCAGGGACAGCATGTGGCTTGCTTTTGTGTGAGTACTCCCTCTATACAGTAGAGTATGCTGGAAGTGCCTAGGCTGTAAGGCAGCTGACACTGTAAAAGAGGTCCATATAACCTGTTTATGCAGGTTGGGATCCATCAGAATAGAGTGCATACAAATCATTCCCGGGAGCTCTTGCACTCTGGCCACTGCTAGCCCGGTTTTTGGGCTGGGTAGGAAATGGGCTGCTTGGAACTGGATGGAAAATAGGTGACCGTGATAGCACCAGGAGATTGGGACTGACCAGTTACTGTTGACAGGGGTATTTTTGATCATCTGGGAGCAGACATAGGTCTGTTATCATTGCACTGTGTGGCCTTGAATACTTCTTCAATTTTGAAGTTCCTCATAATATCTGTGGGCATAATTATTAATGGTTGCAGAATACTTTGAAGCACTTAGTGATAGTTCAAAAATCCCTGAGTATGTACATCAGTCATTTCTGGCCTTTCAAGGTACACTTTCGGCAGATGCGAAGTGCAGTGCTATGTGACTTTCCCATGGCTTTCCCAGAATCTTTGCTTGTTCTGTGGAGATGGTTGTTCCCAAAATCCTAAGTCATGGTTATTTATTCCTATTGTTTCTAACTCAGTATACAACATGGACCAGAAACAGAAATGTAGTGTATTAGCACATTGCCTTGGTCGTTGACCTAAGTACTGGATGTTTCTCCAACCCTCCCTCTTCCTGCTCCTTATCAGGCTTGAGCAGATGCACCTTCCTTCAGCAGTCTTCACTGTTGCATGACCCCATTCCCTAAATGCCTTTTCTTGTTCTTATGTCTCCTTAGATGTTTTCTCCTCCAATGCACTGTGAATCTAAGGCCAGCCCTTCCCCTGAGAAAACAGATCCTGAAAAGGAAGCAAAGCCTCTGCTGAAGGATAAGTCTGTGGAAGGAATGCTAGCATCCCTGTACGACCAGCCTCGACACATCCAGTATGCAACACACTTTCCTATTCCTCAGGTATGAAACCTGCTCATAACTGCTCCCCTCTTGCTGCCTTGTGCTCTGGTCATGAGACTGCTGTGTTTCCGTGTGGTACTGCTGTGGGTGGGCAAGGAGCAGTATGAGATGAAGTTGTCCTTTTCCTCTAAGAGATCTGCATGTGAAACAAGATTATAGCATTCAGCCTCATAATTGCTAACGCAGTTATCTCTTTTGGTTCCCTAGGAGGAGTCATGCAGTCATGAGTGTAACCAACGGCTGGTAGTTCTTTTTGGGGTTGGAAAACAACGGGACGATGCTCGACATACAATCAAGAAAATAACCAAAGACATTCTGAAAGTCTTAAACAGAAAAAGCACTGCAGAAACGGGTTAGTAGAGCTCGAGCCACTCCTTTTTGAAGTAGGAGCGTCTTTCCAATTGGCTGTCTCCTTTGTTTTGAGTCTCACAGTGAAAGGATTTTAGGTAACCTACAGTGCCTAGTAAGCTGTGTCAGTCACTGAGAGTCTGGAATGGTGCTCTGTTCGAAAACATACTAACCAGCAAGTAACACAACTGGTTTCCTACTGACAATATTTGGTTAACTGAACTTTCCTTCAGAAGAATAAGTCACATCAGGTTCAGAGTGAGACCCTGGCCAAAACTTTGCATTTTCAAATATAATTTTTTTTAGTTCTTGCATTTGGATCCTTGCACAAGAAGCAAAGAGGATTTTGCCTATGCATATTTGGCAAAGACCATGCTGTTATGCTTGGGGCATATGCTAAACAACATAGGATGGGAAATTTGAATAGTTTTGTCAGAATCAATAGAAAAGCTTCAGACTTCTATCAGCTAAAAACCTGGCTAAGAGTTTTTTTTTCCTCTTGGTCTAATTCCTGAAAGGCAACTTGAAATGTGGTGGAAAGATGATTCTTTAAAAGGTGGGTTGTTGTGACAAATTTTGAGGCTAAACATCTCCAGTTTAGAACACCTGTTCTCATCAGGGGATTGGTGTACCTCTAAATCAGGGGTCCTCAAACTACGGCCCATGGGCCGGATACAGCATTCTTTTTCCTGTTTTTTTGTGCACTACTACAAATAAAATATGTGCAGTGTGCATAGGAATTCATTTTTTTCCAAACTATAGTCCGGCCCCCGACAGTGTCTGAGGGACAGTGAACTGGCCCCCTGTTTAAAAAGTTTGAAGACCCCTGCTCTAAATCAAGAGAGAGAGTATTTTCCCCTTCCATAGAGTACCTTCACTTAGGATAAACTAGATGTTAACTACTGTAATTCTCAGGTTAGGAATTTGTTCCTCGGCAGTTTGTTGTTTTGAATTCAAGATGTTCCTCATCAGCTTAAGGTTTGGGACTTGGGCTTTCTGGCTATGCTGCATGGCAGGGGTTAGTCTTGCTGAGGGACTGTCAGGTGCTCATGGCTGATGTCTGGCTCTGCTCTGATGAGGAAGGTAGCCTAATAATGTTTTCTGATTCTCTCAACTTTGGTAGGTGGAGAGGAAGGACAGAAGAGGAAAAGGAGCAAGCCAGAAGCATTCCCAACAGCTGAAGATATCTTTGCAAAGTTCCAGCACCTTTCTCACTTTGATCAGCACCAAGTCACATCTCAGGTATGAAACTTTCAAGACTGCTGTACTTTTTGGGCCCTGACTGTCCCTTTGCATTACTGAGAGCAGCTTCCTGGAGGGAAAGGAAGATGGGCCTGCTGAGGGACTTTTGCAAGGGGAGATAGTACTGTGTCATCTTGCACTTGTAGGTTTCTCGCAATGTCTTGGAACAGATCACCAGCTTTGCCTTGGGAATGTCATACCACCTGCCTCTGGTACAGCACGTGCAGTTCATATTTGACTTGATGGAATATTCACTCAATATTAGTGGTCTTATTGACTTTGCCATCCAGGTAAGTGCAGTGTGCTCAAATGCTTCCTTGGGAGGGGTTCATCAGCCTGAAATGCAGGAGATTTGTGCTGCAATCGTTACGCTGCTCCTGGGATCATTGGTGACCCTCTGAGCTGTATCATGGAGATGGTCAGATTAGGTCATCATTGCAGTGCTCCTGGGCTACGCTGTTAGGACTAGGTTGGTTGTGGCAGGTAGTCTTATATGTTCTGTTCTGAGGATTATTCTTCCAGAGGCTTCAGGGTGTCTTCAAGGGGCTTGTGTTGTATCTCTGTCCCTGGCTGCAGGGAGGCCTTGTTCTGAGTGAGAAGGGGATCATCTGTCTCTGGCAGCTCTCACACCTCACTCCCCAGGAAGGATCCTTGGCATATGGCAGCACAGGCTGCCTTCTGGATCCTGCTAAGATCCTATTGCTCCTATTGTTTCTGCAGCCTGTGCCAGGTGTCTTTTGAAGCCTTGCTGTGGTTGCTGATGGAATTGAGGCTATTGGCCTTAAAAAAGGAGCTGAGTGAGTTTTATGCAGAACAGAATTACCAAAACAAGCTGCCTGCTACTATCTGTGGCCATATCCTAATCACCCACTGATTCCCAACCACTGACAGCACCTTGTATTGCCTGAGTGAGACGACGTGCCTGAGTACAGGGTGCCAGCTGTTCCAGAGGTACATCTCTGGGCAGAAAGTGCCTGCCAGTCCCTTTCCTGACAGGTCCTATCATCTGTGGGTGTGGTATGCCTGCTCCATTTCTGACCATACCTTACCTCTGTGGCTGTTGAAGGGTTTTTCTGTCATTGGGTGCAGTTGCTGAATGAACTGAGCGTGGTGGAGGCAGAACTGCTGTTGAAATCCTCCGACCTTGTTGGCAGCTACACCACCAGCTTGTGCCTGTGTATTGTGGCTGTGCTGAGGCATTACCACTCCTGCCTTATACTGAACCAGGACCAGATGGCTCAGGTCTTCGAAGGGTAAGGGAATCTTCCCCTCACTGTGGGGAAGGAAACACTGCATCTTCTGGGGGCTTGTAAGGCGCAGGGATATATCTGTGTTCTTCCTAAAAGGCAGAAGCTTTGTGCCTGAGGGTGCAGCTCACAGAATTTGAGGGGAATGGGACATGTGAGCACTGGTGAGCACTGTTGGTGTGAGCTCAGGGAGATACCTGTTTAATGAAGTTATTCCTTCAGATTTTCTTTTTGTGTTGCTGCAGCATTTTTTTGTCTCTATACAGTCTTTGTGGGGTGGTGAAACATGGCATGAACCGCTCAGATGGCTCCTCAGCAGAGCGCTGTATCCTGGCCTATCTCTACGACCTTTATACCTCCTGCAGTCACCTTAAAAGTAAATTTGGGGAGCTCTTTAGGTGAGTCTGAGGCAAATGGGTTGCAGTGGGTGTTGGCCAGTATAGTACCTTGGCTTAAGCTTTGCTTGTGATCTTGTTTGATGGGATTGTTCCTGAGATCCTCTCAATGGGAAACTGAAGTCTTAGGAGTAGTGCCTGTTCTAGTAATGACCCATTGTATAATCCTGACTCTTAGATTATCAGATTGTTTTTGGTAAATTGCCTTCAGTGGTACTCTGCACCTCCACAGGGTTGTTCTTACCCCACTTCTAGAGGTTCGAAGTAGAGAATTCTGTTCTTACCAATTTCTGAAGACTGAGCATCTCATCCTAAAGGTTGTTCTTTGCTTGTGTTCAGCTCCATAACAATCCTTGGACTGCTTCTGAACCTGCTCTGCTTGGTTCTGGTTTTGTTCCTGTGCTATTTTGCATTCCTTATCCTTGTTCTGCCCCTGCTGGTTTTTCAGGTTCTGCTCTGATGATGTTGCCCCCAAGCTGTCTGCTGTGGGCTTACTTTGTGGCCTTCTGCCCTTTGCAGTTCTTCTTTTGGGAACTGTCCCTCCACCAGCTCCCTGTGGAGCTCTTCCCTTAGGAGCTCAGAGATGGGAGTCCACAGATGTTCCTGGCATTTTGCTTGCACAATCCTGTGAAGCTTTACATGGTCCTGTTTGCTTACACAATCCATTCTCCTGACAGCCCTGTTCCCCAGTACAGTGCTTCACATTCTCTCACAGCCCATGCTCCCTATTAGTGTTTCCAGGGCAGGTGCACTGTAAGGATGTCTAACGCTCAGTGTTACTATGCATTGAGGGGCTGGGAGAGTGGCTTCTGCCTTGGTGTCAGCTGGATAAACTCCTGGCTGCTGAGAGCCTTTGAAGTCTCCCTAGACTGAATTGAGAGCAGGAGGGAGCACTGTGGTTACAGATGCATTGAAGTTCTTTGAAGATATCATCACATATGGAAATGAGAAACCTAATATTAGTCTATTGAATATGAATATGAATTCCTCAAAACTGTTCAGGAAGGCTTTAAAGTAAATAGCCTCAGCTAAAAGGGAATATCCTCTAGTAGGCAATCAATAGGTTAGAGATGGAGACAAGGAGTGGGAAGGAGTTTATTTTAAGGGTGATCCCTCCCTGAAGAATCCCATAGGACTCTGCTGGTGCTTGTGCTGTTCTACACATCAGAAGTTGTATAAGTGGTGATATCAAAACTTCTCATATAACTGTTATTCAGCATATAACAGTAAAAGTTGGCTACAAATTGTTGTAGTAGGGTGAAGTGATGGTGACCGGGTAATAAACTGGCAGATGAAGTCTAGTGTTGTTAAACATAAAACAATGCATATAGGATTGTCCTTGTTCTTTTCTAAACTATGTAGTGATGGATATATACTACCAGTTGGATAAAGGGTCTTTGAGCTGTTACAGATGTGTAATTGAAAATGTCATCATAGTGTTCAGTAACAGTCAAAGCAAATTAAATGTTAGAAATGTTTGGACCAGAGGTTTGGAATGACTGACATACTTATGAGGCACTGATTTGCTCCTCACAGAAGGGGAATGTTAGAAGTTTATAAAGTTCTGGTTGATATGGAAAATAAACTGAATGTTCAGTGTGTTTTACAATACAAACACAAAAAGGAATGAATAGAAAATAACAAATGGTAGGTTCGGAACAAAAGAGTAAGCTTAATGGTTCTCGTAGTTTAACACATTCCTTGTTGTGAACGTCAAGAATCTACTGGATTCAAAAAGTAGGTGGACAGATTTGTAGCAGGAAAATCTGTTGAAGAGAGCATTATCTTTGACTCTGAAAATCTGTGAGCCCTAAGTTGCAGCAGGGTGGGGAAGGATGCTGGAGCAATATTGCCACTTACCTGCCTTGCTCTTAAACTCTTCTCTGGGCATCAACTATTCTGACATCAAGGGCTGAGCTAGGTGCTTCTCTGATCTGGAATAGCCATTCCTATGCTATGTTCACTGAGCCCACAGGTAACTTCCAGGTGCTTCCACAGCAAAGAACCAGCTTCACTGCTTTGGGAGAGACTTTGTTTCTACACAGTGATCTTCAGTTTCCACATACACTTGCACTAGGAGGCTTTTCTTGCACAGAATTACTTTGCTTAGCAGAGTTCAGTGGAAGCTTAGTTTTTTGGATTCCTAATCTCTCTTTCCTGTCCTGTTTAGTGACTTCTGCTCCAAGGTGAAGAACACAATCTACTGCAACGTTGAACCATCTGACTCCAACATGCTATGGGAACCAGAGTTCATGATTGACACGATTGAAAATCCATCTGCACATAACTTTACATACACCAACCTGGGCAAGAGCCTCAATGAAAACCCAGCCAACCGCTACAGTTTCGTTTGTAATGCACTTATGCATGTATGTGTGGGACACCATGATCCAGACAGGTGAGAGGCAGACCTTGCATAGTTCTACTGAGATAGTAAAATCTTCAGGTGAGGGTAAGAAAGCCAGTAGCCGTTTCTTGGCTGTCTTGGGGTATGAGGAAGGAGCTAAGACTGGGGTTCCTTAAAGAATCACTGACCTGATGGTGTGCATGACTAGCAAAGCTGACCCTCTGCTTTTTTCATTATTTAACAGGGTGAACGACATTGCTATCCTGTGTGCTGAGCTAACAGGGTACTGCAAGTCTCTAAGTGCTGAGTGGCTGGGTGTGCTCAAAGCTTTGTGCTGTTCCTCCAATAATGGGACATGTGGCTTCAATGACCTCCTCTGCAATGTTGATGTAAGTGCAAACATTCAAAATGGGAAAAGGAATTGAAGCAGGAGTGGAGGGATCCCTTGGGAGAAGTCAGAAATGAACATGGGATGAAGGCTTTGTCTTCCAAGGACAGGGGAAAGGCTTTGAATAACAGGGCTACATTTTGGTGTTTGCAGCCCAGGCTGATCCTGGACACTGACCTGGGGTTATGGGTCCTTCTACCCCCCCAGCTCCTAGGCAAGCTGAGGAATTGCTGACAAAGGGAATGAGGCTGTTGTGATCACTGGCTGATCTTCTCTCTTCCAGGTCAGTGACTTATCTTTCCATGATTCCTTGGCCACCTTTGTTGCCATTCTCATTGCTCGGCAGTGCTTGCTGCTGGAGGACTTGATTCGCTGTGCTGCTATCCCCTCACTCCTCAATGCTGGTAAGTGCATCTCCACAGAATGCTGGTCTTAGTCTCAGTTCTGGCCCAAAGGCCTGTGCTTCATGGATACTTTGTGAACCCAATAGTTGTGAAACATGGCTCCAAAACTTCTTTCATAGTTTGGTACTTAAGAATTGAATGTTTTACTTTAGAGAGTTTCTGGCCTTTTGGTTTCTGTCCAAAACTGGTTGTGCTAAGGTTTTTCAAAGGTTTTGCTCTCTGGAGTTTGTGTGCAAGCTGAAGTAAGCACCAAGACGTTACCAGCCACACTGTCTGACTAGTGTACTCAGCTCTGAACTCCAGTGGTACACCTCCCACTTCTGATACAGTTCAGCTTAGCATTTGGCAAGAGCAGCCCCTGACCAATTGTGTGTATAGCACCTGGGCCACTCTGCTTTTACTCTGCCACTAACCTTCCTGGCTTTACTCTGGGGATTGCAGTATCCAGACTCTTGATGGGGAAATTGGGAAGATGGAGCAAGCAGAATGCAGTGCATGTCATTGGGGATAATACTGATGGATTTGCTCACTTGCATGTTAATTGCTGCATATGCTTCATGTTTCTAAATAGAATAAGGCTGATACAGCTCCTCAACTGGCTGCTCCAGGGCTGTGCACTGTGAATAGCTTTTGGATTGAGGGTCAGCTGTGCTGGGGCTTAAGAAATCTCAGTTGACTGTTTTCTTTACACAGCCTGCAGTGAACAGGACTCAGAACCAGGAGCACGTCTGACCTGCCGGATTTTACTCCATCTGTTTAAGACTCCCCAGGTGAACCCATGCCAGCAAGATGGCAGTAAGTGAATGAAAGTAGCCTTTCTTCACTGTGAAAGTAATGAGGCTCTTGCACCCCAAGAAAAGAGATACTGGGCCCTATGATTGGAGGTCATGACCTGCTTGCTTTCAATAAAGCAGGTGAAGCCTGCTACACTGCTTTCTGCAGAGGACGTTCTGTCCATTTATGTCACTCCATGGTAGCAAGCCAGACACTCCATGTCTTCTCCTGTGTTGGGGAGGAGACCTCAAATGCAGGAAACCAGCCAGTAGAGGTGGCCTTGCTTTCACTAAGCCATTAGAGTAATGATCACTTCTTTTATTATGTCTTGAGCTTTCTATAGCCTCTTAACTTGGTGCCAGAAGCTGTTATTTTACAGCACTCCCTTTTTGTCTGATGATGGGAACAGTCCAGGAAGCTCCGTTCTTGGCTCCTCATCAGTATCCTGATAGCTCAGATCTCTAAACTCAGCCTGTATTCTAGGTTATGGTACAGTTGGAGCTTGGAGTTCATGACATAGGCACTGCTTCCCATTTGAATTTTATGGTTCAGTTGTCATAGAGTGATTGATGCTAGGCTTTGTGAAACATGATGAAATGACCACATTGTTACACTTGGGAGAAGGACTAGCCTCAGAATTCTCTGAGCTGGATTTTTGTGGTACTGGCTGGTATGTAATTTTGCCAGCTCTGGAGCCTATGTTTTTCTCTCTCACTGAGTATTGCCCTTCTCCATTGTCCTTTTTGCAGACAAACCCGCAGTGGGAATCCGCTCTTCCTGTGACCGTCACTTACTGGCAGCTTCCCAGAATCGTATTGTGGATGGAGCAGTCTTTGCAGTGCTGAAGGCTGTCTTTGTTCTGGGTGTGTACCTGTAAGAATGTTTTTAGTGGGGGTGGGAGAAAGCCATTGTATTCACAGAATCACAGAATGTTAGGGGTTGGAAGGGACCTCAAAGATCATCTAGTCCAGCCCCCCTGCCAGAGCAGGATCACCTACAATAGGTTGCACAGGAATGCATCCAGGCAGCTTTTGAATGTCTCCAAAGAAAGAGACTCCACAACCCCCCTGGGCAGCCTGTTCCAGTGCTCTGTCACCCTCACCGTGAAAAAGTTTTTTCTAATATTTTTATGGAAGCTCTTATGTTCCAACTTGTACCCATTGCCCCTTGTCCTGTCATTGGACGTCACTGAAAAGAGCCTGGCTCCATCCTCCTGGCACTCGCCCTTGACATATTTATAGACATTTATGAGGTCACCCCTCAGTCTCCTCTTCTCCAAGCTAAAGAGACCCAGCTCCTTCAGCCTTTCCTCATAAGGGAGATGTTCCACTCCCTTAATCATCTTGGTGGCTCTGCGCTGGACTCTCTCAAGCAGTTCCCTGTCTCTCTTGAAGTTGACAGGGCTGACTGTACAGAAGGCCAGAGATCTGTTTTGGTGGGTGTGTGGCTTGTCTGAAGCCCTTTCATTGAGCTGTAAGCTTCGTATCTCTTAGATGGAGAGAGATCACTGATTGCAGAGAGAGTTTACAAAAGCTCAGGATGTGTTGTGGGTCAGGCTTTGGGTTTAGCATTGATGATTAACTGCCACTTGTGCTTTCCTTTTAGGAGATGCGGAACTGAAAGGCTCTGGCTTTTCCCACCCTGGAGGTGTCGATGATCTCATGGATGATGAGCTGGGTACCAGGAAGGCTGGTGGTCGGGTAGTAACTGTAGAAACAGCTAGCTTGGACATTTATGCCAAGTATGTACTAAGAAGTATATGTCAACAGGTGAGCCTGTCCAATTTCTAGGTTTATCCTTATCCTTTCTGCAGACAGGTATATTCCACGTGACTTTCTGCAGTTTGGGTTTGACAGATCTAATAAAAGACAAAAGATCTTTGAATAAACAAAGATCAGTAAAGAAACTGCGATGGTTCTGCCACATGATGGCGCTAAGAATAGCTCACTGTGAGCCAAAAATAGAGAGGCATAGTGTCGCAGTCAAGAGTTGTCAAGAGTTAGGTGTTGCAGTATGGAGGGACTTCGTATTCCTTTTGCTTCTGCACCAGTACAGGGCTCATGTCCAAGGAGAGCAGTGCTGGGTGTGGTTTGCTGAGATGTGTGCTGGAGGCAAAGAAGCATGAGAAAGACAGCTTGTTGAAGTGATAAATGGTGCCTTTCAGAATGCAGCTAAGTGTTGCTTGCAGCTAGGCTGTTAATGTATCCATGGGCTTGGCAGTGTCCTGTTTAAAGGAACAACAACAAAAATCTTTTGCTTAGCCTAATCTGACAGCACTGGTATTTCTCTTACTTTGTCAAAAAGCGACATTTGAGGAACTGAAACCTGGCTAATAATGTGCTTAGTTGCAGAGTCAAGTGGCTGTTACCACTACTGTATGAAAATGTGTTGAAGGGTGTCATTGGCCTTTTGGTTACAAATTTATTCTGTCAATAGGAGAGATGCAGAGTTACGACTTGAAATCTGTATTCCCTATTACAGATGTGTAAACACAACATCTCAGTGCTCTCTTGTCCTCCCGCTTTGTGATGCTGTTGTTTTTTAATTGGCTCACTGTATAGCAATGTTGCCAGCCTGCCAACAAAGAATTGGAGCCACTTATTTATGAACATAAGTTCAACATACTTGATGTTACTAAAACCTGACTGTAGCATTGACAGAAGTAGATATTCCCTTGCTGGTCCCAGTCTATGTTGGAAGGACTCACAATAGGTAGAAAGTGTGTATGTATACAGGAGGGAATAGCGGTGTCAGGTATTCTATACTGGTACCAATTGTTGGCAGCACTGGTTAGGAGTGAACTTTCCAATAGACACCAGTGAGTACAACCAAATTCTGCCAGGATTCCTGCAGCTGTTAAGGGCTGGTATAAATTATGTGTTTAATATTAGCACCTCCAATTGAGTGGTGGATACTGCAATACTTGCACTATCAATTCTGAAATGTCTGTAGAAGGCCTTAAACTGTTGTGATATCTCAAGCTCAGAAATGTTCTGTCTCATATTCTGGTGTATATTTTGTAATAGACCTCATCATGGAGGGGTGGGGAAAAGGAGCAGATTATAGAATTAAGTTAAAGGTTTCTTAGGTGCAAATAGTTGCTGGTCTCCCCTTTAGCCTCTTTAATAAGTGTAATTGTGACTGACCTTTTGAAAAGGTTAATTTCATAAAGTGGTGATAAACCACAGTGGGAACCAAGAAGGAGGCTTGAGTCAAAGGTGCTAACCTGAAAACAGCGATTGGGATGATGGAGTTGTCCATAGTGCTTGGAACACATGTTCATAGTGCTGTCCTGTAAAGAGGCAAATGAGGGGCTCTGTTCCAGTAATATGAAGCCTGCAAAGATGGCTGTTTTGTAAAGAAACATTGCACGGAGAGAGAAAGTTAGAAGTCCCTCAAGGTTGAAGATAGTAGTTGGCTTCATACTTATTTGTGAGATTATACCAATAAAGTGGATCAGAGATGAAGTCTGAATTCTTGTAGGAAGCTGAGCAGTGACAAAAAGGGTCTTCCAAGGATATGCATATTATGTATGCAAGGAAGAGGAATGTCGCGGTCAGCGACACTGAAGGGGAGAAATGCAATAGGCATTGGAGAAATCATCAGATCATGTATGTTGGCAAAGTGGAAACTTCATCAGGGATGAAGTTGATGTTCTAGGCTGAGGTTTCACAAGGCTTTCAAACCAGAGATTTAGCCTTTCTGATCTTTGAGCTCTACTTAATGCTTAGAGTGCTGTCTGCTGCTGAGAGGGACTGTTCGCAGCTTTCTAGGCTTAGCACCAGCACCTGTGCTTCATTAACTGGATCCTCATCTCTTCTTCTCTGGTTGTCACTTCTCAGTAGCCAAATTCTCTGGTCAGCCTTGCTCTGCAGCTGCAGAAGTCCTTAAATAGCAGTCCTCCAGATTTTCATTAATTTGCCTAATTGATTTTCAGTATGAAGAAATTACTCGGTAATGAAGAACTACCTACCTCATGTTTGGTTTTGCTGCCTTTACTATTACCATGCATTTTTAGGGACCACCAACTGAAACTGAGAGGCTGACAATAATAGTTTTCTGTCTATCTTTTCATCATTTGTGACTTTATAAATGGCTTGTGTCTAGTCAGTTGTTTCCCCATCCAAGCTTTGAGAAGAAAGTAATTGGTTTTTACTAAGGATGGCAGTGTGTTTTCCATCACTATTTGAGAATTAAAGGGTGTGCTTTTCCCTAAGACATGTTCTAGTTTAGCCTTAGCTGCAGCCCTGAATTATTTCATTTAGGACAGCTCCAGGCCTTTGTTATGCAGGAAATAGACAAAATAGTTTTAAGTGATCCCTTCTGATCTTTTGAGCCCGGGTAGCATTGTTGGTGGAGCCTGGGCAAGGTAGTGACTGTGTACTGTTAAATCATACCAGTATTTTATCAAAAGAAATGGCAGCTACTGTGTTTCACCACTGCTGACTTGCCAAAGTTGATGTTTTCTCTGTTGTGATTGCTGTGCTGTGCCTGATGTCTGCTGAATCAGGAAAGTATAGTTCATTAAGAGAAATAATTATCAGGCATGACTGCATACTAATAAGGTTTTTAGGAGTTCGTGTTCCCTGCATCTCTCAAGTTGAAAGCCAGGGTGCTGGTTTGAAACAGCTAAGTTTGACTGTACTGAATGCTTTTGTCTTGCAGGAGTGGGTGGGTGAGCGATGTCTGAAGTCTCTCTGTGAAGACAGCAATGACTTGCAGGATCCTGTCCTGAGCAGTACACAGGCTCAGAGGCTGATGCAGCTGATTTGTTATCCACACCGGCTGTTGGACAATGAGGAAGGAGAAAATCCTCAGCGGCAGAGAATTAAACGCATCTTACAGGTGCAAGCTCCTGTCAGGATCTAAGAGTGTCCTAGTAATTGTGTAATGTAGTGTTAGAGTGGGGTTGTCCAAAATGTCGCCCTCTGAGGGATGTGACATTATCATGGGAGCTGAAGGTGTGGGTTGACATAACTTGAACTGAGATAAGGACTCATATGAAGTATGTGTCTGTTTTGTAGAATCTGGACCAGTGGACCATGAGGCAGTCCTCGCTGGAGCTGCAGCTCATGATTAAGCAGACAGCAAACAATGTGAGTTGCTGCTCAGAGGGACCATACAGGGGCATGTGTTACAAGTGTTGAAGTGACTGCTTGTGAGGTGGTGGGGAGACAGCCTGGCAGAAGTGTGGGAATAGGGAGAAAGTAAACAAAAAGGGAGTCAGGATTGTGAAAGCTAAGTATGAGGACGATGTGATGAGTCTGAGACCCAAAGGGCAGTAGCCATGGGGAGTTTGGCAAACTGAGTTTGTACTGAGTTGTGCTGGAATATGCAAGCCCTCACTGGAGTGCTCTCAGAGAAAGACTTGGCTGTCTTTTCGTCCCTATCTCCAGGAGATGAACTCCTTGTTAGAAAATATAGCCAAGGCCACCATTGAAGTATTCCAGCAGTCAGCAGAGACTAGCTCTGCTAGCTCTGCTGGCAGTGGAGTCAACATTATCAATAGTGCAGCAAGTGCTACACCTGCCAGCAACAAATCCAAACCCATCCTCAGGTAGGTGTAGTCATAGCATGTAGCTACCTTGTAGATGAGTCTGAATCATAGGTTGGATTCAAACAGCTTTTCTCTCCTGTGTTGCCACAGCTCCCTGGAGAGATCAGGAGTGTGGCTAGTGGCCCCTCTGATTGCCAAGCTTCCAACATCAGTGCAGGGCCATGTGCTGAAAGCTGCTGGAGAAGAACTGGAGAAAGGACAACATCTGGGGTCATCATCCCGCAAAGAGCGAGACCGTCAGAAGCAGAAGAGGTGAGTTCTGGGGAAAGGGGAGGCAGTGCTTGTGGTGCTGATTCCCCCAGCCTGGCAGTATAGCTCCGTCTTTATCTCTCTGCAGCATGTCCCTGCTGAGCCAGCAGCCATTTCTGTCACTGGTGCTAACATGCTTGAAAGGACAGGATGAGCAGCGGGAAGGCCTCCTCACTTCTCTTTACAGTCAGGTCCAACAGGTAGGTGTCTTGCTTCTCTCCTCACTTTCCTGAAGGCCTTGCTCCTCCAGGAGGCAGGCTATTGGGCATGTCCTTGGGGATGTTGTCCGTCTGATTATGTGCTCAATAAGGCAAAGATCTTACCCTGGTTGGTATAGGGTGCTTGAACTGGCCATCTCTGAGTCACTGGACAAGCTGCTCTCTATGAAGGCCAGCATACAGCTTGTGAGCTCTGTCTTTTCTTCTGAATTGCTTAGATTGTTACGAATTGGAGAGAAGATCAGTACCAAGATGACTGCAAAGCCAAGCAGCTGATGCACGAGGCTCTCAAACTACGGCTGAATTTGGTGAGCTGTTGCAGAAAAAGAGCTTAACCTATGGGTTGAAGAGTTGTCTGCCTTTTTTTACCTTTTTTTTTTAAACACACACACACTGGAGCGGCTATATTTGTCCTGAAGCAAGGAAGTAGGAGAGTTCTTGTGCTTTTTCTGGGTCTTGAGCCCTGAGTGGGATAGCATGCATGGAAAAACTCCCTTGCTCTGTTTTGCTAGGAGGGAATCCACAGGCTTGGTTTCTGTTTTGGAGATGTGCCTTCCCGTTTCAATGCTTTTGCAGTTCATAACACTACTACTTGCATGTGAGGTTTGTCCTGCTAACTGCAGTCTCTTTCAGTGCTCAGTAGGAGTTGCTGTAGCACAGGAGTTGTTCTGCTTTAGACTCCTTTCTCACTTTTAAATCTTAGTGTTTCTTCATTTTGTCCTTGTGATTTAACTACTTTTCTCTGCCAGGTGGGGGGAATGTTTGACACAGTTCAACGCAGTACTCAGCAGACAACTGAGTGGGCTGTGCTGCTCCTGGACATCATCAGCAGTGGCACTGTGGACATGCAGTCGAACAAGTAACTTTCTGGCTGAATTCTGATCCATACACTTCCCAAGGGAGGCAGTTGTTAGCATGGCCCTTTTTCTCATGTGAACTAGCTCTCTCTCTGGACAATCTGTCAGAAGTACTGTGACAGCCAGAAGAGACTTTGGAGTAATAGCAGGCTACAATGTAGGTCCTAGTATCCAAGTGCACTCTGACATATCCAGAGCAAACTTGGCTTTCCAGATGCAGAGAGAGAAAGAGGGGAGAGCAGAGTCTGGACCTGCTTTTTGGAGACGCTGAATGGATAGACACGAGGCCAGTCTTAATCTGTGACACTGCACTTGACTCAAGTGTGAACACCCTGTGGTGTATAAGCAAAGGATTAGTGTGGGAGGTTTGTCTGAAGAGTGCTTGGCAGTGCTACTGACTATAGGCTGTAGGCAGTCTAAAAATGTTTGGCGTTACTGTGATGACAGAGGCTTTATATCTGCTTCTCAGGTGACTTTAACCTTTCTGCTCTGACCAACAGTGAGCTCTTCACCACTGTGTTGGACATGCTGAGTGTTCTCATCAACGGCACCCTGGCTGCTGATATGTCCAGTATTTCTCAGGGCAGCATGGAGGAGAACAAGCGAGCATATATGAATCTTGTCAAGAAACTCAGGGTGAGGAACACCAGGCTCTGTATGGGGAGCAGTGTGTGCTATTTCATGATTGTCAAACTATGCAGATTCACTTGTGGCTCATGAATGGTACTTGTCCTGTTGCTGGTATTTAGATGAAGCAGTGAGGGTGGCCCCAATGGCTCTATATGGCTGAAGGGTGCAAAGGTGAGAGGTAATGCAGAGGTGGAGGTTGACATGAGAAGAGGCACAGGTGGGCTTTGGATTATTCTTCCTGAGCGATTTCTTCAAGTATTCTCTATTCCCCTTGTGAAGAAAGAGCTGGGGGACCGGCAATCTGACAGTCTGGAGAAGGTGCGACAGCTACTGCCACTTCCCAAGCAGACCCGAGATGTCATCACCTGTGAACCTCAGGGCTCCCTCATTGACACCAAAGGCAATAAAATAGCTGGGTTTGACTCCATCTTCAAGAAGGAGGTAAGTGAAGCCTTTTTGTCCACATCACAGCTCCTAAGTGCAGGTGTCACCTTGTCTTCTGATGCCTTGAATCTACACAGCTTGGGAGGCATCTATATGCAGTTTCTTGTTGCCTGCTGAGCTTGAAGTGGCTGGCTGTATGCAGACAAGCTGGCATATAATAATGTCCAAAAAGGGCAAAGCTGGGTATTAATGCTCAGCAATACATGCTGCTATGGCCTGAGAAATTGTTTAAACTTTGGGTTTGTATTTATGGCTATATTAAGCATAAAGAGAAACTCATAGTCCCTGTCATGTGAGTTACTGGGCTGTGCCAGTGTGCAAAAGACTGGCAGAGATAGAATGAAGGAGACTGGCAGTTGTTGATGAAGGCCTTTAGAAATTACTGTTTTGCCACATGAAAAAGCAGGGACCACTAGTAAGGGCTCAGGCTGTTTACTGGGACATACGGAGTAGAGCCTGAAGAAAACGTAGTTTTCTGTACTCTGAAGAAACAACAGGGATTTGGAAGTTCTTATCTCCCTTGTTTTAAAGGGTTTGCAAGTCTCCACAAAGCAGAAGATTTCCCCTTGGGATCTGTTTGAGGGGTTAAAGCACTCAGCCCCCCTCTCCTGGGGATGGTTTGGGACAGTCCGAGTGGATCGCAAGGTGTCTAGATTTGAGGAGCAGCAGAGGCTTCTTTTGTATCACACACACTTGAAACCCAAGCCCCGCAGTTACTACCTGGAGCCATTGCCACTGCCCCCTGAAGAGGAAGAGCCTCCTACACCTGTGGCTTTAGAGCCAGAGAAGAAAGCTGTGGAACCAGCCAAAACTGATAAAACAAGCTCCAATCCTGCCACCTCTACTGAAGAACGCAAGAAAAAACAGAGCAAAACCAAGAAACGGAACCAATCGGCCAGCAAAACTGAGGTAATTGCCCAACAGCTATGGACCTCCTATGTCCACCCCTCCAAGTCACAGAGTACTCCCCCAAGTCTTCCTGAGGAGCCTAAGCGTGGAGTAATGGTGAAGATAAGTTTCCTCTCAGCTTTATACTACTCTCCCTAGCCTGGAGCAGGGCAGACATTTTCTTTAAATCTGATGGGAGGGAAGGAGGCTGGCCAACTCAGATGGTATCCCAGGCTTCCTCCTGTGGGCTTTGCAACACTTTCATATACTTCATCCATTCATAAATTCCCTATGCACGTTAATTGTTCTTACTTCTTTGCCTTTGCAGGATTTTGTGCTGGGCCCTAGCCGAGGGGTTTCATATGGAGTTAGTATGCCTACAGATCTCCTGCATCACCAGTCTGGAAGCACTATGTCAAGGCTGGCATATGGGCAATCACCAGTGAATCTCTATGCCCAGAATCAGCCTCTTCCAGCAGGTAGGTGCACAGGGAGAAGTGAGCATATTGCACTTCTTTAGGAACCTCTTGTAAGAACCCCTTCTGTGAGGTGGTCCTACACAGGTCCGTACACCTTCCCTTTTTGCCTGTTGTGTGTATCTAGATACAGTGATGAACAATCATTCTGGAGCTATAAGGCTCAGCAATGGCATGTGACTAGTCAGCATGTTTCTCTTCCTCTTGCAGGTGGCCCTCGCCTGGATACATCCTACAGACCTGTACGCATGCCACTGGGGAAACTTGTACAGAGTCGTCCTCCTTATAGTGGTGTGCTGCCTCCAGGGATGGGGAGCATGATGGGCATTGACCCCTCCTACAAGCCAGCAGTGTACAGACAGCAGCCTCCAGTGTCCCAGGGACAGATACTGAGGCAGCAGCTTCAAGCAAAGTTGGTAAGTCAGAGCTGTGCTCTTGCTGTTGCTGGACCCCACAGTACAGCAAGCCCAAGGTGTTCTCTGAGGCTATCCATTCTAGTGAGAACTCTCCAACCATCTCTCTGTTTCTGCCCTGGAAAGCTGTCTCTTGTCTGTTCCTTTGGTGCAGCACTGTGTTTGCCACCTGCTTTGTGGACTCACATTGCTAGCAGTTGGTGGAGGCTGTCAGTGAGGTGCACTAGGGCATCTGTGGCTGTTGGGCAGTGAGAGGCGCACATCCTGGGTGTGGGGAAGTAGGGATGTTAGTGGCCTATTTGTCTCAGATTGGTTGAGGCACAAGTCGTGAGCATCTGCATGTTGTGCAGCAGCCTTGTAGATATAGTGGTGAAGCTACTTGTCTGGTTTGGTGGGAGCGGCTAAGAAGAGAACAGCAGTGTCTTGCCCTTTGGAGATGTTGAAAAGTGTTTCTCTGTTGCCTTCCAGCAGGGCCAAGGCATAATGGGACAGCAGCCTGTGCGCCAGATGGCTCCAACTCCATCCTATGGAGCACTGCAGTCGTCCCAGGTAAATGGCACTGACTGCTGGTAAGACATGGAATCTTGCTGCAGCACAGGGCAGCATGTTTGTTTCTGCTGCTCTTGGCTCTTACTCATTTACTGAGCAGCATGAATCTGAATCCCAGAGATGAGCAGCCTTGTGATGGTAATTACAGGAGGCTGATGTCCTGCGTTTCAAATTCTTTTGTACCTTACCACATTACTCATAAAGGCTTTTTTGTTTCATTTCAGGGTTACACACCTTATGTCTCCCACATAGGCCTTCAGCAGCACCCCTCCCAGTCAAACACGATGGTACCTCCTACCTATTCTGGCCAGCCCTATCAGAATTCCCACCCTAGCTCTAATCCTGCCCTGGTGGATCCTGTTAGACAGATGCAGCAGAGACCAAGTGGCTATGTACACCAACAGGCCCCTGGCTATGGACACACCTTGGGCAACACACAGAGGTACCTCCCACCCTACTGGATGTTGACAAGCTGTATTTCATCAAGGGCTTCCTCCCTCTGCTCAGACAACCCTTACAGCTATCTGTGTGTTGCTGAGTCCTTCATGTTGTCAGGGGAACATCTTTAACCAGCTTTCAGTCCTGGGAAGAAACGGAGAAACAGAATGAAATTCAGAGGCGCTAGCTGCAGGCAGGAGACAGTGTTACCATCCAGAGAAAGACAGAACTGAGAAGTATGAGGAAAATGACCTGGGAAAGTAATAGGTTTGGTTTTAAATCTAACCAGCAGATAACTGTTAAAGGGTTAAATCTGGGATTTCCATTGCTTCTGAGCAGGCATAAATCCAGCAGGGAAACCATGCAGAACAGTGGGCTGAGAACTGCTACTTAGGACTTCTAGAAAAACAGAAACCCTTGAGAGGCCCTCACCTTTCTGCAGAGGCAGCATGTATTGCAGGGGGCTGTTTGGGCTCTCTTGTTGATGGCAGAAGTTGAGTTTGGATTA
The DNA here is from genome assembly GCA_013400335.1 of Eurystomus gularis. Classification (NCBI taxonomy): domain Eukaryota; kingdom Metazoa; phylum Chordata; class Aves; order Coraciiformes; family Coraciidae; genus Eurystomus; species Eurystomus gularis. The sequence continues at coordinate 25,917 of VZZY01005367.1, forward strand.
AAGGAGCTGGCTGCCCATGAATCTTTTCCCCTGTGAGCTTGTCCTTTTCTCTTGCAGGTTTCCTCACCAGTCAATACAACAGGCCCCCATGATGAGTGGGATGAACCATTTGGGTCCACAAGGAGTTTCCTCAGGAATTCGACCTAGCCAGATACTGCCTGACCAACAACAGTATCTGAGGCAGCAGCAGCAGCAGATGCTGAGGGTGAGTGGTTGCTGGTAGGACGAAGGCTGCTAGAGCTGGAGGAGGCTTGTCCAGTGCTGCTTACCTCTGTATCAGTCATGCTCTGCTCTGCCTCTCTCTGCCAGGAAGGATGTAAACCCTGGGGGCTGTCTGTAATATTTTGCTAGGCAGTTCCCTCTTCCTTAGAGCTGGTCACTCCTGACGGAGACACATGCTGCACTGCCTTCTGCCAGTCACTCAGCATAAGCTAAAGGGAGGTTAGGAACAGTAATGGTCTGTGTAGTCCTCTGTGGTCTGCATCCCACGTCTTCCTGCTCCAGCTGAACCCATAAGATGGTGCAGAAAGCTAGCTGTATTGGAGGTGTTGCAGGAGCTAGAAACAAAGTGAAAATCCCTCTGCCCACACAAGAGCAGGTAGAGTTGTTCTTTACAAGGTAATTTTTAGGAGCATATCTGCATTTTCACAAGACCAAAATAAGCATTGGTTGCAGTTTCCAATGGCAGGAAATTGGGTGTCAAATCAGCCCATGTATACCACACCTAACAGTGAATGGTGAAAAACTGATCCAAAGTGAGCTGTTAGATCCAACTCTCTAGGTTTGAAGAAGTTCGCAAATGCATGTCAACAGATATGAGTATTCCATGGATTTGCGTTATGATCTTATGAATATTAAATAGTTATGTACAGGTATGTTATATACAGTTGTATAGTTATTTACAGATATGAATAAATTTCTTGGAGTTGCAGAAACTTACTGAATTGATAGAGAAACACAGAAATAGTTTGGACAAATTGGTAAACTGCATACCTTATGACAAGGCCTAGCAAACCTGTAGAATATGTGGACAGTTTACATGGCACAGAGTGACGAGTCTTTGTGTCCTGGGAGGGGCCTGAGCAATACAGTGGTTCCTGCAGAGAGCTGCAGTCAGCAGTATTTGAGAATTGCTACCCTACACTGGACAAGAGACTGCCTGTAGCATGGTCAGCAGCTTTTACTCCTTTTGATGAGTAGTACTCCCTGACTTTTCACTTGGTTTCTTTTAGCATTCTCCATCACTCATATTTAGAAGAGCAACATGTGTCAGGCAAATTGCTAGCACCTCTCCTAGCACTTTTCCTCAGTAACTTTGTGTATGCTCTGTATGACGTTGCTTGATTGCTTTAAAAAAAACAACCCACAGTGGAGTGCCCAAAATAGCCCTTGTTGTTGTGACTCCTGCTGCATACTCAGAGACATACCAGATGCAGAACTGGTGCTTGAGTTAACTGTCATGATGCAGTGGCTTGTAGACAGGATGGATGGCCTTTTGCTTTATCTTGCATGGGTTGGTAGTCGGCTGTTGCAGGAAGGTAGGACACAAAATCCAGAGGGGTATCATGGTGCAATTTAGTCATCTGCTTTCTTGTGTACCCAGGTCATAGCATCCATTTCAAGAACCTAAGCAGTCACACTAGTTTAAGGTGGAAGTTAGGAGGCTGGTCTAGAAACTTGCTCCCTTTGGGTTAAATCCTTGACCAAGCCTCAATGTGTTTGTGATTGGTTCTTGTATCCAAGTATTAATGTCCACTGTGTCCTGTTGTTTACTGGCTTTTATTTCTCTCTGATGCTTACGGAATGTATTCCTAGGGAGCACTTGTAGCTTCCATAGGTCAGGTTTTTTTAACTCCTCTAGCAAAATACTGTCCCTTCTCTTTATTGTAATTTTGTCTGTTTTCTGAGTCTGTTCAAGGTTTGAACCTTATCCTCTTGAACCAGTCAAACTGTACCTAGCATCACCATGTTGTCATTATTGGTAGCCTTCTGTTTCTTCTAGAAATTCTTCTGTTGATCTAGAGAGTTCAAAACTACATTGGCAGATGGGAGAAATGTCTGAAAATTAGGAGAATTTTAAAAAACCTTGAGATTTGTGGGTATATTCTAACTCCAAGTTCAACATGCTGAATATTCTTCTCAGCATAACTAGTTCTGCCAACATCTAGGTTGGAGCACTGCATCCAGTTTTATCTCCATCCTGTTACTGAAGTGCAACACTAGCTGGCATGAGTGACAGAGAAGCACAGCAAGAGTTGAGGAATGTGAGTGAGAAGGCTGAAATAGCTGGGCATCAAGTTAGAGAGGGAGAGACAAGAGGAGAGATAAGTCTCCAAATTTTGTCTTCAAAAAAAGCCAAAACCCCCTTTTCTGTTTTATTCCCTGGCTGTAGAACAAGAAATGGCCTTAACTCATAACATATAGGATTCAGGGTAGAGATTAGGGAAAACTCTAGTAGCAGGAGTAACTGTGACTTGGAGTGTGCTGCATAAGGAGGTTATAGGAGCTCTGTTGCTACCTCTGGAAAAGTTTTGAGAACAGGCCAGGCAAATCATAGAATCATTTGGGTTGGAAAAGACCTTTAAGATCATTCAGTCCAACCATAACCCTACTCTACCAAGTTTGCTGCTAAACCATTTCCCTAAGCACCACATGTACACGGCTTTTAAGCACATCCAAGGATGTGCCCCACACCAAGGAAGGTGCCTCACTTCCCTGGGCAGCCTGCTCCAGTGCCTGACAACCCTTTCAGTGAAAAAAAATTTCATAATGTCCAATCTAAACTTCCCCTGGTACAACTTGAGCCTGTTTCCTCTTGTCCTGTCAGTTACTTGTGAGAAGAGACCAGCACCCTTCTCTTCACAACCTCCTTTAAGGTGGTTGTGATAAGATCTCTCCTCAGCTTCCTCTCCGTCAAACTAAAGACCAGTTCCCTCAGCTGCTCTTCGTAAGACTTGTTCTCCAGGCCCTTCACCAGCTTCATTTGTCCTTCTCTGGACCCCCTCCAGCACCTCGATGTCTTTCTTGTATTGAGGTGCCCAAAACTGAACTCAGGGTGTGGCGTCACCAGTGCCAAGTACAGAGAGATGATCACTTGCCTAGTCCTGCTGGCCACATTATTTCTGATACAAGCCAGGATGCTGTTGGCCTTCTTGGCCACCTGGGCACACTGCTGGCTCATGTTCAGTTGGTTGTTGATCAGTACCCCCAGGTCCCTTTCTTCCAGCTTTCCAGCCACTCTTCCACAGGCCTGTAGCATTGCATGGGGTTGTTGTGGTCCGAGTGCAGGACTCGACACTTGGCCTTGTTGAAGCTCATACAATCGTCCTCAGCCCACCGGTCCAGCCTGTCCAGGTCCCTCTGTAGAATCTCCCTGCCCTCAAGCAGATCAGCACTTCCGCCCAACTTGGTGTCATCTGCAAACTTACTGAGGATGCTCTCAATCTCCTCATCATTGATAAAGATATTAAACAAAAGTGGCCCCAATACTGATCCCTGAGAAACACCACTTGTGACCAGCCACCAGCTGGATTTAAGCCCATTCATCACCACTCTTTGGGCCTGGACAGTGTTTTACCCAGCAGAGCGTACGCCCATCCAAGCCACAAGCAGCCAGTTTTTTCCTGAGAATGCTGTGGGAAACAGTGTCAAAGACTTTACTAAAGTCTAGGTAGACAACATCCACAACCTTTCCTTCATCCACTAGATGGGTCATCCTGTCATAGAAGGAAATCAGGTTGGCAAGCAGGACTTGCCTTTCGTGAACGCATGCTGGCTGGGCCTGATCACTTGGTTGTCTTGTATATGGTGCATGATGGCACTCAAGATTATCTGCGCCGTCAGCTTCCCAGGCACCAAGGTCAGGCTGAAAGGTCTGTAGTTCCTCAGATCCTCCTTCCGGCCCTTCTTGTAAGTGTGTGTCACATTTGCTAGCCTGCAGTCCACTGGCACCTTCCCGGCTAGCTAGGACTACCAATAAATGATGGAAAGTGGCTTAGTGAGCACATCCACCAGCTCCTTCAGTACTCTTGGGTGTAACTGTTCCACCCCATAGACTTTTGTATGTTTAAGTGGTGAAGCAGGTCACCATTACATGGTGGACCATTTCCTCTTTCATTAAGAAGGTCTCATCCTTGTCTCCCAGCTCAGGGAGCTGAGTACCCAGAGAGCAACTAGTCCTGCTACTGAAGACTGAGGCAAAGAAAGCATTCAGTACCTCAGCCTTTTCCTCATCCTTGATCACTATGTTTCCCCCTGCATCCAGTAAAGGATGAAGATTCTCCCTAGTCCTCCTTTTTTTGTTTATGTATTTATAGAAACATTTTTAATTGTCTTTAATAGCAGTAACCAGATTAAGTTATGTTCTAGTTGGTCTTTAGCCCTTCTAATTTTCTCCCTGCATAGCTTCACCACATCTCTGTAGTCCTCACAAGTGGCCTGCCCCCTCTTCCAAAGGCCATAAACTCTCCTTTTGCTCCTGAGTTCCAGCCAGAGCTCTCTATTCAGCCAGGTCGGTCTTCTTCCCCACCGGCTTGTCTTTTGGCATGTGGGGACAGCTTGTTTCTGCACTTCCTTCTTGGAAATATGTCTAGGCTTCCTGGACTCCTTTACCTATCAGGACTACCTCCCAATGGACTCTTGTCTGTCAGTGTCCTGAACAGGCCAGAGTCTGCCCTCTGGAAGTCCAAGGTGGCAGTTCTACTGACACTCCTCCTTACTTCTCCAAGAATTGAAAACTCTTATCATTTTGTGGTCACTGTACCCTAGATGGCCTGCAACTGTAACTTCCCCCACAAGTCCTTCTCTTCACAAGCAGCAAGTCAAGGAGGGTGCCATCCCTAGTTGGTTCTCTCACCAGCTGCATCAGGAAGTTACCTTCCACACAAATATGTAGAGAAGTCAGTATTGCTGATCTTAACCAGGAGATAAGAGATGAACCACCCAACCTCTTGAAGTAACTGTTGTTTCCTGTTTCTGTATCTTGTTTGCTCCTAGTCATTTGAGCTGCCCAGTAGACTCGTAATTCTTTTCCTACCATCTGTCAGTACCTCATCTTGCAGAGGAACTTTGTTGCTTTCCCTGTATTTCTTGCCATTTTGTCAGCCGAGGGAAATGTCCTGGTGAAATTTGGGTAATTTAGGTACCTGTAAGGAAAATGGTGTAAAAGGTCATGTTACTGCATGGAATGTCCTTCCTCCTTCAGCCCTTTCTGTGCTCTGTTGCTGTGTGCGTTGCCCAGACAGTTCCCTGATGGTCCCTTCTCTTTTGTCTTCGCAGCAGCAGCAACAGCAACAACAACAGCAGCAGCAGCAACAGCAACAGCAGCAGCAGCAGCAGCAGCCACCACAGCCACAGCAGCAACCCCAGGTCTCCACAGTGCCTCAGCCACAGGCGCAGGGCCAGCCCCCAGGGCTGGGGATGCAGGCTCTTCCCCCCCAGCAGCCCATTGTGAGTGTTCCCTCAAAGGCCAAGTGATGTTGTCCAGCCCAAATCCAACGGTGCTTCACCTGTATCCCCTCCTTCTCCCTCCCCTGAGCTTCCCAGGGCTTGTGTGAATGCCAAGGCTGCTAGCCAGGTCGTGTGGCTATAACTACATTTCTCTCTTTGCAGTTCCAGCGCCAGGGCCTTCAGCAGACACAGCAGCAGCAGCAAACAGCTGCTCTGGTTCGTCAACTTCAACAGCAGCTTTCCAGTAAGCCTTACAGTTCTTAATCCTGTCCCTGGTCTCCTCCCCACCATTTTCTATTGCACATACCCTGGTGTAGAGAAGCAAGGCCAAGCCAGGTTGTCTGTCTGAGGCCATAAATTATGCTGGCAGGGAGGTGACATCAGGACTTAGAGCTTCTGGCCCAAGAGGGTGCAGGCAGCAGGGCAGGCAGTGCTTGCTAGCTTGTGAACAACCTTCCAGACCTTCTACTGCCTGCAGAGGGACCGGGAAGCTGAGCCTTGTAGGGGCTGCCATGCAGCTTGCCTGAAAGGATCAAGTCTGCAGCTTTAAAGCATTCAGAGGTGTTTTCTCTGCTGCAGATGACCTCTGAGGGTCACAGGGAGGCCTGGGGCACTCATTTGATGGATGACCTAGAGATACTGTGTTCTTGTCATAATCAGGTCAAGACTTTGTGGAAGCAGGGAGCTACTCTGGGAGATGTTGCTGCACAGTACTGTGTTTGTGGTGTTCTGTGGGCTTCCATGGCTGCCATCACAGATAGGGTATAGATGGTGTCAGTCTGGCACTGTATTCCTATAACCTGCTGTCGCGGTCGGGCGCGCAAGGGTCCGACCACCTCCCAAAGGGAGAAGGGTTGAGGGTAAATTGGGACATCTCCCCACCAGGCTCGCAAGCAGACACGGAGACCGAAAGAGTATCTAACAAGTTTATTACTAAACATATTCTAATAAAACCTTATTTACTCTATGGAAATACTACAATATTAAAGAACACCACGCCCACCCATTCACTCCCTCTCTCACCCACCGAGAGATAAGGGCAAATAAGGACTTAATTATGTCAAAATACAACCTGTATGTGTAGATGGTGCGTGTGTGTGCGTGCATGTGTCCTTTCGGCGTTTGGTGATGGTCTCCGTGAAACGGCGACGATGTTTGGCCGGCAGACCTGGACTGTTTCCAATGATGTCAGCAACTTGTAGCTTTTTCGGTGCGATTGGAGTTTCTCTCTCTCTCTTTCTCTTGCAGCTT
>VZZY01005369.1:0-55445 GCA_013400335.1 Eurystomus gularis
AGAACCATGCTCAAGCTCTGCTTGGAAGATTTAAATTGCTTAATCCCATACTATATTTAATATTAAGGTAGTGAAGAAATACACACTGTGGAATAAAACTGATTAAAAGATTTTTAAAAGCATGAAGCTGCAGAAGCATCACTAAACATTCAAGGGTGCAGTCACAAGATGAATGCCTGTCTTACATGTCCCATGACTCCAGGCATTCTAAAGCGTATCTGTACTGGTTTCTCAAAATAACAGTGCAGCTGTTCTAACACAGCTCCAAAAACAAGGCTTACTGGAATAAAACACTCATCTTAAATTGTGAAAGTTAGAAATCCATAGGTTTAAATAATCTAGAAAGTATTTTATTCTTCCACTGACAGAAGCATTTATTTCAGGCTTGGTGTTTTGAACTATGTACATCTACATACTGACCAGCATCTCTTCCCTGTTCTGACCATTCTGAACCCAGAAAATATTGTAATGCCTATGAACTGAAAAAAAAACCCAGTGTCTTCTGTATTTTGATAGGCTAAATTCCCAGCTGTATGCATTAGTGATTGGTATTTTAAAATAAACTTAATAGCGGCTTCTAAAATCCTTAGGAAGAACACAGATGTGCAAGATTCTGAACGATGTGCAAGTCTAATAGTACACAGGACCACACTATTTCCAACTTTCCCTGGTCCATGGAAACAACTCATATACTACTCTCAGTTAAATGCTGCTCATTGCAAAAGTCCAGTCTTCTATCTGCCACCAGCATTTGCTTGTTGTTTTTCAAACAGTTCAGTAAATCACTGAATCTGGCATCATCGCTGTCATCACAGTTTAAATGAGTTTGTACTGCAACTGAGGTGACCAATGTTGAAAAGATGATTTTACAAAACAAGTCTAACTTCTGATACCAAGCGAAAAGGAAACCTAAAAATCTAGAAATTATCTTTCTTACAAATGCACAAGCATATGCTTTGCAGTCCTATGAGATCATAAAAAGATGTTGAAGAAAAGAGAAATCAAGAAAAAGATACAGCCTTCACAAAGTACTGAATCAGATTAATCAAATCTATGAATAAGTCCAATCAGTTTAAACAGAGCCTACAAAAATGTGTGTTTATGATCAAGATCTAAAGGAGCAGGTCAGACACCTACTTGACCTTCCCCCTCCTTCTGACCATCCAGTCTCACTTTAGCAAGCTCATTAAGCAAACGAAGAGGATTCTACATCAGCTTTTCACTGATTTTTCAAACTGAATAGCGGTCAGATGAATAGTAGAGCTGATGAGGGAAAAGAGCAAGTGTACACAGCAGATGATGCAAGAAGATGATGTGCACATGCCGTTTCTACACTGGCAGAAGCTGCACTGCCTTAGCTTGACTAATGGGACTTCAGAAGTGCTGTGGCTACATCTGAATTCCTCATATTTGTTGGCATGAGTCAAAACTAGAGCTTAGCATAAAACACTCACTACTGAATATAACATTTCATGGGAATAGTTAATAAGATGAAGAAAAAAATCCCTATACAGAAACATATATAGTACTCGAAATAGTTTGCAAATCTACTACCATCTTTTTCTTATCTTATCCACAAATGAATAGCTATTAAGGCATTGCTTTTTAAAAAAAGCTTTATATCATTAAATAACCTATGTTGTTCCATACTTTAAAATACAAATACTGAATCTTATGCTTTTTATTAAAGCCACACCCCAGCAAAGCTGAACAATACAAACATCCTAGGCGTGCTCCTCTGTTAATACCTACTTTATTAAAATGTGTTAAAACAGTTCTGCCCAACACAGAAACTCTGAAATTTCAAAATCTACTTTCCTTCTTCCCTCTTTGAAACCCAACAATTGCATTGTTTCCCACTCAATTTGATTAAGAAACTGGGAGGTGGGAAGAAAAAATTTATGTATAAAGCAGAAGACCTCTACAAACTAAAATGGTTGTGATTTTATTGAGAGCTGACAATTCTCACAAAGTTCTCAAAAATGTCTTCTTAAATATGAGGAGTCAAATCAACCTCAATTAATGATCTAATTTTTCCCTATGCCAAACCAAGTACCAACATCACGTTCTTAAATTCTTAGCTCTTTTTCTTGCTACTCAGTTTACAGAAGTTCCAGTGCTTTAAGTAACACTCCTTCTACCCTATCTCACCCCAAAGTAATCAAGTTGCTGAGGGGAAAAAAAAGAAACCCAAACAAACAGAAACAACAAAACAACATTTTAAAAAAGGCTTCAACTGCAAAGCATCTGTTACAAAGGCTAAAAAAAAAAAATAAATCCACATGACAAATAGAAAGGCCTTCCCCACCTCTAACACATACACTTATTCCTTTTAAGATACTGCTAGTTTAGAGGGAGAACATTTCGCTCTTTCTGAACCCATCAGGTTTAACGGCACTGTATTACTGCATTTCAACCACAACAGACTGCTTCAGTACGATTCCTTTATGCCACGTAAGTACTGTTTACAGACAGCTGTACAGACCTCAATCCTCCCAAGCCTCCGCTTGTTTCCTGCAGAGAGAATGCATGACCTGGAATTTTAGTGTAGAGAAGGAGCTTTGTAAATTAGCTTGTAAATGAGCTTTACTAGTCTTAAATTCTAATCTTACTAGTCTGTCTTACAGCTACTATGCAAACAGCAGAACAGTCATCAGAAAGACAAGTCTTGCTCTAAAGATACAAGAAATGTAAGAATAATAAATGGAGCTTTTCTATTACTGAGAAACAGTTGTGTAAAGGCTCATAAATCATAATCAGATAGTTACAAAAGACTACTCTCATGTTTCAAAACAAATTAGAGCTGTAGCTGTAGACTAGAATTGCAGACTTCAGTCACAGAAAAAGGCTTTTTAGGAACTCAGAATGCTTAATTTAGCGAAGTCACAGGCAGTATACATCAACAATACAGGTCCCAATCTTCCAATCTTCTCTTTTAATTTCAATGCCAACTGAATAATTAGGCCCTGAAAGATTCAGCTAATATGTACAAAAAACCGAAATAAAGCAAGTAACTAAAGGAGGGTCCAGAGCAAAACTACTAATGAAACAAGCAATATATACGGAATAGAAAAGTTTCAAAGACATCTGAGATAAAAAACTAAGCACTATGTCAAAGCCTTGGTGAGAATCGAGTAATGAGGAAAACTGCCTTCTGTACAGATACTGAGAGGTGCTGGCACAGCACCTTGAACTGGTGCACACATGATCCAAAATATTCAAGAAACTGAAGCACAATGAAATCCAGTAGCAATTTACAGCCACTCCCTGCTTTCAGCTTGGATCACACCCGTATTCTGAGGTTTAATTTAAAAAAAAAACAAAACAAAACCAACACCAAAACCCCTTGTGAAACACCCACTCACCCCCCAAAAAACCCAGAACAACACAACAATAGAGAACTCCCCAAAATCCACCAAAACACACACACATCTGCTGAACAGCTAGAACTACAGGATATGCAAACTACTGAAATACAGGAAAACACATGGGCAACCAGAGACATGTGAAGGCTGTCTACTTTTTGAAGGGCAAATGATTTCAATGCTTTCTGAAAACCTAGTTCCTTTAAGGATCACTTGAGTTGGAAATCAAAAGATAATACCCCTTTGAAAATCAGTGACAGAACTTCAGCAAGTCATTTTGTTTCATTCAAGTGCGTAAGAAAATACGTTCTGTGCAGATGGCTAGTATTTTTGTCCATTGAAAATACTTTCCTTAATAATAACACAGATTCTTATTCAGTCAAGTTAGTTTCAAGCTTGTTTTCAGATATTTAGGAAAAGAAATAATAACAAAACGAAGTCTCCACTAGGTACAGCTAGTGGCATGCAGAATTTAGTGTCACCAGTAGCCCTGAATGGGCTTACAGTACACCGCAAGCTCTCCAGCTAGGGTTTAGGAGACATTTCTGGTACTTTTTGCTTCTCGCAAAACTGAGGAATTTAAATAAACAGCAACTAGACTCTTAGATTACAATGGTCTCCAATTGAAAATTTAGAGTACACCATAGACTCCTTTAGTATTTGTCAACCTATTTTATATATTGATGTAAAACATCTGGCTTATTTGGATATTTTGGCTCCCTATACCAGGATAGTAGATTTGCCAAATACATATGAAACCAGTGCCTGGCAAACCAGTGAAGAAAGCATTGACCATCACAGTCCAACTACCAACTCCCTATCTTTGTATTCAGCTGAAGTACAAGGGGGTACCATTCCTAGCAGAGCTCTCCACCTGATCTTTCTTGGAACTTTTTGGCAGCATTATTAGCAGTGGACTGACAACAGGAACTTGCACCAATTCTGTTAGCTTGAATACCTTCTGTTAGGAAGCAAGACAGATATGCTCTTCCTGTTCATTCTTTTGCATCCCCTCTCCCTATTTGCAATCTTATCAACAACATCCTAGATCACCATGAGACAAAATCCTTACTGTAATAAGTATTTCACAATACTTCATATTCCAGATTACGTCACCTCAAGTGAGAATCGTTGCATACTGTCTCCCTTTGCCCCTAATTCAACACAACTCTTCCCCTGATCTGAAACACTAAGGAATTCCATGGTGGTGATGGTATGTCAACTAGAAAATTTTCAGAACAGATGTCCATGCTTGAGTAAAACAATAAAAGTAACTAAAAACATCGCTGGTATCAGGGGAAAAAAAAAATAAAAGGCTTCCAGTAACATTCCTTCCTAATAGATGCAGCACAGTGGTACTTGCAATGATGCATGGTTTATCCAGCCATAATTCCAACTTCTTTACAACGGACAACTCATGAACTTGTGGTGCCAATCAAAAGATGCAACCTTCTTAAAAAGCTAAGATCTTTACCAAACAAACCATTAGAGTTCTATACCATGAATCTATACCTGTTACAGTTACTTGAAGATCTGATCCATTTATGAAGCCTAATAGCAGGCAGTATTTTAATCCCAGAGAAGGCTGTTTCTCAGTGGGCCAAAGCGTTTATGCTCAACTCTCCTGCTGCTTCTGTACACAGCGGAGACTGGTGCCACGCTCTGGGATGAAACTCCTGCTTAGAACTTAGCGAAGCTGCTGCTGCAGCTGCCCAGATTAATGACTGACTCATTTACTCATCTCTTAGGTGTTTGCTTACAAAACTCCTGTCCCAAGAGTTAACCTAACTAGTTCCTGGAAATGCCAAACTCAACAACCCGTTTCAAGGCTCTACTCAAACTTTTAGCATACACCAACAAACTGCCTTAATCTTGTTTGGCATCTGAGCGTTGTGCCAGTGTCATCAGCAATCTCTCCAGGGATTTTTCCCTTGGCCCTGAGGGCACCATGAATTCCAATTCAACAGTTATATCCAATTATTGTCAGAACTGATGCTTGCAGCTGAATGCTTCAAAAAAGTGTTTGTGTGTTTTCCGTCTTCACATTTTCTAACCCAGAAACTGAGTACCTCACACACAAAGCACCCAGCGAAACACTCCACGTATGATCCTCGGCAGTACTTGCTTCATTTCTAGCTTATTGTGACCGTTTAATAAGACAGGCTGACAAACCAAGACTCTTTAACGTTGTACTTGGCCAGCCTGCCAGATGAGTACAAAACTCCAACAGCTGTGCTTTTCAAACATCTGGCTGGGTGCTCCACTACATGGCTGCAGAATACTGTACTGGGGCAGCCTATTCCAGAGTCAGTTCCCAGGCAGCACTATCTGGTCACACACACCACACCAGGGATGCCACTCCAGCCTCCACTCTGACATCATTCTGGCACATGTTAGGAGAATTGCTAGAAAACTTCGAAGGTCCTGTGCAGATTAAATTTAGCCTAAAACCTTTATACAGATCCACGTATAAACTAAGACTATGCACTGGAATTTAAACGTGTTGACAATGTTTTGTAACACGGGTTATATGAGATTAGATGATAGTCCCATTTGTGGTTTGCTTGAAACTTGGTTAAAAAATTCTTAGCTTACCAAGAAGCATTAGTAAACAGAGGAAAAGCAAATACATGTCATCATGAAGTTCTGAATATTTGTTAAGGCAAGCTGTATTATTTATTGTTATAAAAAGAAGTGTAAAATTCACAAGCAATCCTGCAAGTTTCACTTTGTTAGACATTACAAGAAGGATGGAATGCTTCTATGTAGTGAGAAAAAAAACCCCACAACATTCTAAAGTCACTGAAACTACATTCTCCATATCTATGTGAACAAGAAGAGGAAAGAAACTAAGCACTATTTTATGTTTTCATACTAATAATGTTCCAGTTTAGAAGGAAAATAATAGAAGACATATGCCAGCCAACTAAAATGTGTATGCTGGAGTGCAGCTTTTTCAAGACTGGGGTGGCTGGGGGACAACAATACAAACCTCTGAAGAAACTGCACTACCAGGAAACCCAACAGATTCCGGATAAATACACTGCCTAACTGAGATCAGGAGAAGAAAACAGGTATTTTTACCATATATAAGTTTGGAGGAACTGTGTGTTGTTACAGAAGGAGGGAACAGGAAGAAAGAAGTCCTAAAATAAAAGGCAAAAAATTTTCATTCACCACAAAGATTTGTTAGGTAAAATAGTAGCTCAAAGCAAATTTAGTCCTCCTCCTACTTCTGCATTCCTTGAACTTTCCTCTAACTCTTAGCAAACCCTGTGGCCAAATCCAGCAGAAGGATTGCACGGGAAAGTCTCCACACAGAAAAAGCAGTGGGCCCAGTTGACAAAGTCTTGACAGCTAAGCAACTAAATTCTTGTTTACTATGCTGTAACTGACACCAAAATGTATTAACACCTGTTCTTTTGAAATTAAGATCCTTCCCTTACAGGCTTGTTTTCATTTATTTTTAAATTTAATTTAAACTGAATCCACTTGTGATCCACAGCTGCAGTCCATAGTTATTTTCCAGGAATAACTCTTCTACTGCATTCTCACTGCTTGCCAAAACCCATTCAAAACCCACATCACCTCTTACTGCTTCAGCAGCTGTTTCATTAGGTCTGATGGGCTTCACATCCAGGAATATCTCAGCTGTACCATTATGAATAGTATTAATTCTCCAGTCTGTATCTGGGAATTAACTTTTCAACAAAGGCAATTCCCAGATGTATTCACCTTACTAATATTATAGTCATTCTGTTGCCATCTAGGATGATAAGCTCATCAAGTCTGTCAAGTATCACTGTACTCTGAGTTAGCTCTTCACACAAAACACCAGAATCCTTAAAATTTTTTGCCAACTCCGTAACATGTTCACAAATTCCAGAAAAAAAGCCAAAGTTTCTCTATTTTGAGAAACAACCTACAGTACCACCTACATTTCCAGACACTGTCTGAACACAAGAGTACCTGACTAGCAAAGATGCACTAATACGAATGGAATCACACATTAGGAATCACTGTAGGCACATGCAGGAAATTATAACTACACACTGTGTGGCTTGCCCAAAGCAAGTCACAATAACATACTATCACCCACACTAGGCATCTAGTTCCAGGCAGCCACTGAAATCCCAAATGCCACCACACTATGAAAGCCTCAGTACAGCATTCAGTATTCCTATATCCACGGCAGAGCTGGCAGCGATACAAGTGAGTGTCTTTACACCGTAAGTTGTATTGAGATACAGTAATAGTACTACTTCTAACTAAATACAACCTCCTACACAGCACCAGTTATACACAGTGCATCCTGTAATACAAATTACATTCAGTGAACACTACTTAAGTCTAAGTCAAGTGCCAAAGTGAGTACTAAAATAAGCACCTTTTCCAGTGAATTTTCTTTCACAAAAATATACTAGGACTGGGTGGTGTTTTGACAGCAACAGACATATTTATCTAATAAGTGTGCTTAAAGAGGAAATATTTTTTAAATATATGTATAAATACATACATAAAAATACATTTATTTAAAAAATTCAGAACAGAGTTATCATTCCTACACAATATTGATAACTTAAAGCCTGTTTTAAAGATGGGGAGTTCCATTAAAAATAGTGGCTCATATTTTGCCAAATATTAAAGCTAAAAAACTAATAGTTGCTCACAAGATTAGAAACAAGCAAAAGTACATTAAATATATTATGGGATTTGACCATTGCAGATTAAACAACCAAGTGTTCCAGAAGTATTTCTTGACAGAAGCAACTACATACATAAAGACATTTTAATGTAAACACATGTGTACACATTTAACAAATGTTGTGTACAAAGTTGTGTAACTTTCAGAATGGTGAACATCAGTAGCTGTTAAATTGGCTGGAACAAGCTACTGACCCTATACAGCTATAAGCAACATACAAATATTTAGCTAACTATACAAAGAAAACTATATGCATTATAAACAAGTATAAATTCACTTCCCACTACTCACATTTATTATGTAACTATTATGAATTTTAAATTAGAGAGAGATTTGTGCCTTTTTTTTTTTTCTTGAGGTAATGCAAAAGAAAGCAGAGGAAGGAACACCACTTACTACAGCAATACAACATTCTGGCAGTGCATTGACTGAAGAGGTGGTCTCACTTAAGAGCAAATTTCTATGGCAATTCAGTTTTCCCCCCAAATTCAGGATGCAAACTGGCCTTGTAGTACCTACAATTAAGGAGGTGATTCTATGTTGTCTTTAGTTCACAATTCTATTACCAAATATGTAAACAGAGAGGACTGGTATTTGCACAACAAAACTAAGAACCATTCTCTTGTGCACTTCCAAGGACTTCACTAAAGTTTTTCTAGAAACTAGACCGGGGTTTTCTGTATGTGAGAAGTGAATTCTTTAATTTTCTGTCTGCTAGCCATTCGACAAAAGTTATTCACACAGCAACAACACCCTCAAAATAATTTATCCTACCAAGAATTTCTAGTGCTTTGAGTTTCTTTCAAACCATTATAAATAACAGATATCTACAGTATTACGGAAGGTAACAGTCACTCACATTGTGTCTTGGTTATGCAGTACAAACTTCTCCTATAAAGGCATAATCTAGCAAAGTATATGTGAATAGTCTCACATCACATACTTCCAATTACAATAATACTCAAAACACCTTGCTAAAGTGGAACCTGTCTCATCTGCAAAGACTTGCATACTTCTTTTCAACTGCAAATACTTACCTTGCATGTTTCTGAAACTTAAGAATATTACACACTTTTCAGACTGCAGTGAGAAGACAAAAACACTCTTGGGATATAAAACACTAAAAAAATTTATAATACCCCATATTTGCATATTTCATTATAACTATGCCAACAGAAATGTTACTTATGCCCATTATTCGAACACTCTTAACATAAAACACATCAGCAGTTTCTAGAATTAGACTTCAAAGTCCATACTCTACACAGGCAAAGTACTATCTTAATTGTTGGAAAATGGTCCTTTAGCCCTGGTGTATTATTAATCCACACTCTTCTCTACATTCTGGCACTATTTTGACAAGAAGGGCCAAAAAGGTTCCCATAGGAAGTCTGGTAATTAGAAGGATACTATATAAGATAACAGTAACTGTAGAATTAAATCTCATTAAAAGCGCAATCTAGACATAGTTTTTCTAGATTTTGGCAATTGCTCCAGCCACCACACTAAACATTTCCACAATACTTCTTCCAGTCTTGTTCAGCACTTCCTAAATAAAAGCATAAAACACAGAATTAAAAAAAAAAAAGCACTCAAAACTGATTTCTAATGCTTATAGGTTGTTTTCTAAATTTACTGAATCCACAACTCTTCATTAAATATATATTGCTACACAATCTTTTCCACCTCATGTAAGTACCTATAATTTCATCATGAGATTCTGCACAGAATCAGGAATTTTAACAGTTGCGCTTTTCTACCTTCATTGGAATCAGTCTGCTCCTGCAATTAAATCTATTGACCATTCCTCTGCTAATCTATATTCCACACTTTGACCACATAATCAAGGGAAATGTCCTAGTTTACACGTCCCTATTTATGTGGTAAACCAAACAAAACCATGAAAAGTTATTAATTCTTGAACGCTTTACCAGATTGTTCAAAATATTCACGAAAAAAGTGAGAATGGAATTTAAAAAAAAAGAAAAAAAATCTGAATAAGAGGATCCTGCTGAGATTCTGCACAATAGGAACATAAATTTTTGAAGTTCTATGTGGAGAGGAAAAAGCTGCCTTGGATGCAAGTCCTTTCTTTCTCTCAAGGTCTTACCAGAAATTAGTTTTTAAGAAGGAATGCAATCTGGTCTTCATAGAAACATTCAACTTAAAAATATCTCTGCGCTTTAAATAAACACATCCATAGCCAGACTGAAACAAAAATAACAACGCTTAATTGTACGCTTTTTGATCACGTAACAATATGCGGTTATAAGGCTTAAAGTATCCCAGTGTATTCTAAGAATGCAGCTAAGCACAAATTTAGAGATGATGATAAAGAGGTAACAGATTGATTTAGCTGTCTACAGCTGTAAAGGCTACGCATCTATTCTAGTAAAAGCAAGAGTGCTGTGAGCATTCCCAGGCATGGAAATGAACTGGTGTACTACTAAAGTGTCAGAAAAGGGCCTGAAACAATCTCTATCCAGGCCAATTAGCATTCTTTCAAGGAATTTAAAGGCACTGTTCAGAAGCTACCCTTGGTCAGGCGAGCATTCACAGAAGTAAATTTGGATATAGCTACCCTGTTTTGGGGCTAAGAATATGGACATGAGCCATTTTGTGTCAATCAGCCTCAGGCATACTTATTTCACTAACGTAGATATAGCCAGAGAAAAACACTGAATGCTACACAGATGGCCTCTGGCTTAACACTAATTCTGATACAGCATGGGGAAAGCTGAACGACAGATGAAGTGTAGCTCCTTCGGAGAAGATTTAAAAATTACCAGTGACATAATTATCATGAAGAATTTAGAAGTATTTTCTTTTTGCCTTGTAAAACTCTAATGGAAAGGCCATTAGGACATATACAAAGACAAAAGAGAGAGAAAAGGGCATGATGAATACAGATAAAGCCCGAAGATTAGATTCCTGTTGGGAAATACCGTCTCAGGCATTGAAGATAATCATTGCAAATTGCTTTAAAGGCAGAAGGAAGAGAAATTTTGAATATTACAAGGAAAAAAACCCACAACCAGCAACACTAATTTTATCTAACAAACTACTCAGTGAGAATGCTGTTGTGAAATATGTAGTAAAACCACTTCAACTCTAAGCTTATTTAAAACTGAGTAGACAGATGCTAAAAATACGTTGAGCATCCTGAAAGAAACTGTGTTCTTTTACAGGGAGGCTAAAAAATAGAAAACCATATTCAGATATTAAGTATTAGATAGGTTTGGAGGATATGGAGTCTCTGCTGGTGGTTTGAGGTTTAGAGGAGATAAAACCTGATTCTCCACTATGGATTGACCAGGCTGTTCAAATCCTGTGTAAACCCAGTAAGGCTTATTGTATTGCTATTATTTTGAACGGAAATAATTTATGAGAACAGAAGTGCTCTGCAATTAACATGCTGTGTACGTTTTTAACAAGCAGAGAGTAGGTACTTCTAAGACTGAAAAATGTTCATTATGGAAAATTCACATTTTATCTGTACTATGCAATATGTAAGAAAGCAAAAACTTGTTCTAGTTCATAATGTAAACATTATCCTTTTCTTCCTCAGTGCCGCCTTCTACTGTACTTAAATTCTGAATAGTGCTAAATGCTACCATCAGGTTGGACAGGGCTTTTGAACAACCTGACCTGAAATCTGTTCCTGCACAAGGCAGAGGGGGTAGACTGGATAATCTTTAAACTCAAACCATTCTGTGATTCTGTGTTATTCCAGCATATAATTACTGGATTTGTTACTCATGCTTCCTTCACCCTTCTGCTTGACTATTACGGTGTACAATGTCTGGGTAAGACAAACAGGTTTTTTGAAAACCTAGTTACAGCTTCACAATAGCGTACGTGCATAGAGAACAGACAGTTTATATACCTTTCCAGCTAAGATCAGTATGCAGTGCTGGTTCTTTTAAGCACTCTCTATTCTGAAACCAAGCTACCTCAGTGTCACCTAAGCTCTGGACATGTTTGAAGATTCTTCTTCAGGCCAGTGAAACCTTCTATTAAGAGGCAGAGCTCAGTTGTACAAAAGAGGGAACCTTCTCAGAAATACATTTCAAACAAGGAATTAAAAATACATCATTAGAATTTTCTGCTCTCATGTAACATCATGCTTTGCAACAGCTGGGGAAAAAAGTAAATCCTTAAGTAGCACAAAAAGCATTAATCCAGCAGTAATATCCAACCCTCCGGGAAGATCAGATAGAAGGAACATATCACATAAAACACTATTTTAAGAACTACCTTAAGGTGATCAGACCTTACTGTGACGATGGCACTACTACTAGAACTTAACCTGAATAAAAATGGAAGTAATTTGGGATTATTTTCAAGAAAACTTAGTGAGATGTCTTTCAGGGATTCAACCTTTTAAAGTTTCTGTCTACTACATATGAGACGCTTAAAACCGGTCCAGCAACAGAAGAAATCAGGGAGGCAAGAGGTGCTTTTCTTCCTGTCTCCTTTTCTCCTCCCCACACCCCCCCAGGAATCTCTTGAGCACTGGGTTCTCTCTTTACATATTCCCTTCTATTATGCAACAATCAATTTCCCTTAATCAATGCCATGTTCCATTTCTTTTTCACTGTTTAAAAAAGAGCTTCTGTAGAAGAGCCTACAGCAGTAGATATTTCAAGTAACAGCTGTGTGGCATTGCCACCATTCTTGTCATTTTCAGAACAATATTAACACCTGAACACTTACAGTGAAATCAGCTCACATCTTGCTCATTTCTAGCCCCTAAAATTCAGAAAGGTGAAAAAACTTTCTAGCTCTGCTTCTTTGAAGACTCGGAAATACAGAATTTGAGTTACATTTTTAACTCCCTCAATGAAAATCAAATCCCGAAGAAAACTATTTCCTTTTGTTTCCCCACTGTTCCAAGCATTAACAACAGTGTCTGGGCAAATAAGAACAGAATGCTTCAAAATGAAAATGCACAGGAATTGTGATTAAATCAATACAGGCATTTTAGTTTTTCATCTAAACAAAAATTGCTTCAAGATAACCAAGATCAAGATTTGACATATTATTTACACACACAAAAGAATGGCCCTTTCTATAGTGATTTATTGTCACAATACAATTCTCTTTCACATTTCAGGTTATGTAAAGGAATAAAAATCATGTAATTTATATTTTAAATATCTAAAATATCTAACACACACTAAGGTGCATTCAGATAAATTATCAATTTTTAAATGGCACAACATACACTCTCAAGTGTTTTCAAAATCTTCCAAACTACAAAATTTCTAGTGGAAGTAAGGACTGAACACAATAATTGCCTATTAACAATTGGGGTTTCCTTTTCTTTCATGTCTTCTACAAGTTCCAAAGAAGTAAACAAGTTAGACACCATCATACTTGATCTTACGTAAGAACAGGTTCTCAACTCTATTTTTAATGTTTCATGATAAAATAATACTACAATTATTTCAATCCATTATTATTCTCTGCCTGTTTTCAAGCACACAATCATCTTTTCAAGGGAGAGTAGAAGTGGCAAGGAAATGAGCACAAAAAGTTACTAAGCTCTAAAATGACATAGTTTTGAAACATAGGTTAGTTACCCATTTATTACATGAGGTGTACTTGAAGCTAAATCTGTCCTTGAATACACCACTTTATCGTATTTTTATAAACATTAATAAACACAATAAATGCACTCGCTGTAACTAAAAACAGAATCAAACTGATGCAGCCCTCAAATTAAAAACAGTTCCACATGACGTGGAAATAGAGGCAACAATATCACCGAAGAAAATCATGAAAGTTGTGGATCATCTCTTCAGCAAACTGGTGTTAGCCTACCCGCTTCCTTAAACTAGGTACTGTGATGGTACCATTGACCTATTTAAGAGCAGGAAAAGTATTTTAAAACCATGGATGGCCTCCCTGTCACAAGAATCACATTATTTACAATTCTCATATGCTACATTCTACTAAGGCGGTGTTCACTGTCATGTTGTGCTTGGTTCCTATGGCAGTAGGCATACCAACACATTGCCCTTTAACTGGAAAAAAATCCTCATTTATCCTGTTTTCCACCAATAAGTAGTATTGTTTAAGAAACAGGATACAAATAAACCAATCCACTACAAGAAAAGAAGGGAAATTTTTGTATCCTAGGTTATTCGTTGTTTTTTTAAATAATATTAATACAAGAAGCAGAATTTCAAATTACTTCTCAACAATGTACTATCAAGTTTAATCTACATGGCATCAGGAAAGAGTAAGCAGTTATATTATTTTTAAATGCAAGCACTTGCTGTTCATCATGAATGCCCTTGTAACCACAGAAGTTTCCCCCAATACATGAAATGCTTTCAACAGTAAATTCAGAAGCCTGTATGAGTCTCGAATTGCACAAAACACCCTTTTCTAAACTCAACCTGCAAATTTCATAGTAAATTAAATAAATATAAAACCAAGAGATCATACTTAACAACAACCTCAAAACCCCTTTTACCCAACTATATTTAAATGAGGATTTTTAAACCATTTTTTCCTAAAAATAAAACAATCTAAAGTTTAGCTTCATTAAATGTTAAGTTTGCTATTACTTATTCAAAAGATACAGATAATAGTAGAGGGCATCACTGAAGTGTATCAAGAAGTTTAAACCATGAAGAAGTTTAAACTTCAAGAAGAGGTTTAAACCATTAACCAATATTTAATTCTATTGAGAACTTTAAGAAAAAACAGCTAGTTTCAGAGTTCATTTAAAGTTCCTAAGTCAGAGTATCACACAATGCTTTAAGAGCAACATTATCCATCTGAAATATAATTGGAATGCTAATATTTTACTTTTTGCCCAGGCATTTTTTCCCACTTTGTCTCTAAACAATTTTGGTTTTAGCTTTGCTACCTGTTGGCATGAAGTATATTTTCTTCATTCAAAACATGCACAGAGTGGGAATTTAAAAGAAAAATGAAAAGTTGGCTTTCCTTTTAATTATGAAGAAGAAAAAAAGAAATATAGGCAAATAAGAGCTGTACCAGCCCTATGACATGTAGCCAGATGCTCAGATCTGCAAAGATTTGGAAAGACTCAAATGAGTAGATAGGTAGTAAGTAAAGTTTTCACAAACACATAAACATTTACACATCTGTTTCCCACTGATTTCAATGGAAGTCCATCACCCAACCCACTGAATCTGCTCAGGTGATCATGGAAGATGTTACTTTGCATCTCTGTGTATTATTAAATGCATTTGAAAAAAGGGACTCTGACAACAAGGAACAATTCACAGCTCACCAACTATACTTCAAACTTCCCTAAAAAATTATTTTTTAAGCTAAAATGTATCTAGGTAAAACCAAGTTAATGTAGCCAGTACATTTAAAGTACTTTTTACTTAATATAAAGACCAGAAATTCCAATTTTAATCCAAATACAGTTTTACTGAAAACATGAATAAAATTTAGTAAATTTTCCTGGTAATTAAGAAATGTCTTCCCATATTTTCTATACATAAAATATTGTCACTTAAAAAAAAACCAAACAGGCAGGGCACAAGGTTATTGCACTACATAGCTGCTGTACCCTCCCTACTGGAAAAATAAATACCACATTCGGACACATGATCAGTACAGAAACTACTGGAGTAACTGCAGAAGCCACCATCCTCTACCGGAAATTAGCCTACCCAAATCTCTGCCAAGTAAATGCATTTCTTCTTCAGGCAAAATTAATCAAGCTAGCTCAAGCACCCATTGAAACTATTGAAACTAACTTGGCTGATTTTGCCTGTAGTAGAGCAGGAAACGCTCCTAATGAACCCCTCATCCACCCCTCCTACAACAATTCTGTGTCCAGCAGCAGTCAGCAGCAAACAGCTGAGAGAGCAGTGAAGTTTTATAGTGTCCACTACTGGTTTACGAAGGTATCTGTCTAACACTAATAACTGAAATAGACTGGCTGTTGTTGCACTATCATCAACATGGATTCCTCAGGTTAGCAGGTTGTAGAGGGAGCGGTACCTGCCAGCTGGTGAGGGGCAAGGATCAGCCACGACAGATTTGACTGCTGCTGCCAGTCTGTCTACAGCCTCAGAGTGAAGGCCATCTAGTGATTCCAAACTAATACAGCAAACAGTTACAGTTAAATTTTAGGAGACAGTTGGTTTAACAGTCATTTTCTTGACTAGACTCAAATCTGTGTCTTACGCAAGTTGTGCTGCATTAACCTTGACCGACACAAATCAGCGCTAGATCCCATACCCAGTTTTAGCACCACTTGTGCAAGCTGCCTTCTGTCTTCACTGCCAAATATGCAACTGTTTGGTAGGTTTGGGGGTTTTGTTCTGTGGGTTTGTTTGTTGTTTTTTTTAAATGGACCAGAGGCTCTAATTCATGCCCCAAATTATCTGAACATTTATTCTGGGTAGTCTCCTTTGGGAAAGGATATGGAATATTTTTAAAAGTTTAAAGCTCCTGGGAGCAGGGGCATACCAGAAGAATTACAATGAACTTATGCAAGATAGCAACTAACTATGTTTCTAGGCAGCAAGTTTTTACAACACATGGATGACTTAAAAACAACATGCTGTGGCCATTATAGAGAAAAGACAGTTTTTAAAAATAAAATAAAGTACCTTTAGAACTGCAAGTATCAAGTTACCCCTTATCAAAATTATCTCACATGGAAGTATTTTATCATACTATAGGAAGGCACAAAAAGAATTTGAAAAGAAGAAAAAAATTAGAAGAAAGGGATTTAAGACTGAAAAAAAATAGTGAGGTAGTGTGGAAGAAGGACACTCATTTAGGAGGTAAAGTGAAGACTAGGGGAACTCTATACTCCCTCTTAAATGCACTAGGCTTATAAGAAGGTGGGAAAAAGATCAAGAAAACAAAAATTAAGTTTTCTGAAGTAAGAAACAAAATATGTATATAGAATATCACATCCAATGCAACGATAAAATGTAAAAAAATATATAGTAAATCACATCCAATGTAAGGATAAAGCATATGTCAGCCTAAGAGTAGAAGACGAGGAGAGCCTCAGCAAGAAGGCTGCTGACAGTGTGCAGAGTGGTGGGGAAGGGAGGCCACCCTGACTGTCCAACCTACTGGGTGGTTTGGCTGTAGCATGTGTGCAGCAGCTGACCCTGTCAGAAAGCACAAAGAGAACTTTTTGCACGGTACAGATTAAGAGAAGACGAAGGAGAAAGTGAAATGAAGTTCACTTTCATGTGAAATGAGGGAAAATGATAAACTGTAACAGATGATGGAGCGGAGGCTGGAGAAAAAGCCTGCTGATTTCCCTCCCAGCCACGTAAAGCTACTATGATAATGGCATAATAAAATTATCAGGTGGAGGTGAGCACCAAGTTCCCGGCTTCTTCCCCAGCTCTACTTCCACTCTACTATAACAACTGTGATGAGAGGGAAAAGGCGAAATAAAGAATAAAAGAGCCGTCATGTTAAACCCTTGCTTTGACATGGGCCAGCTGACTTTGCATAAATTACTTTGCTTTTAAGTGACATCTGTAAGAAGAAGACAGTGATATAAAGCACTTTGCAACGTACATACTTCCTAAAAGAGCCAGGTACTCATCAAATGAGCCTCCAAATCTTTTCAGGTTTGGAAAACTACAAAACAGACTAATGGCAAAAACTGAAATTAACAATGATGTCAAGCTGTTTTTATCACATCTCATGCCTTTATGAGATATCAACTTCAGTAATATTAAAGGTATGTAGTTTTACAAGTAACTCTTCAGCAACAGTATCCATGTAAGCAGTTGCTCATCCTTCCCAGCACTTCTGCCCAGTCCTGCAGTTCTGCAGCACAGTCTTCTGCCACACGGCATCGTAAGAATTTACACAGCAAACACAATCAAGCTAAGAAATTTCTGAGTTGTTTAAAGTAACTATGAGGGAGCAGTAGAAAATCTGCCAGGATACCTTCTCTACCAGAAAAGGCTGGAGGGAAGGCCAAAGGATTTCTGGAAACCTTTCCTCAGCCTCCTGTCTAGGAGCTCAAGCTTGTATAATCCTCAAGATGTTTTTCTAAGTAAAATAACACAAAAGTTTAAAGTGTAAGCATGGTGAAAATATATCATTTCATTTCAAGGTTACAACTGC
The DNA here is from genome assembly GCA_013400335.1 of Eurystomus gularis. Lineage (NCBI taxonomy): Eukaryota > Metazoa > Chordata > Aves > Coraciiformes > Coraciidae > Eurystomus > Eurystomus gularis. The sequence continues at coordinate 18,178 of VZZY01005369.1, forward strand.
TGACTGAAATTAGGAAGTGATTAAAATCAACTTTAGTAATTTCACAACGCAACAAAAAACCCTGTTACAACAGTGATTACATCATCCCTGCACTGCTGCTGCATATGGCCTGAGAGCACTAGCAGTTTGAAACTGTACATAAAGAAGCCTAAAACTTCAGTTGTTTTATTTTTAGCCATGTATACATCAAAATGATGTAATATTATGAAATACTGATGCCCTTTTTTTAAAAAAAAAAAAATAGGGAACATTAACGAAGGCAGATTTCAGTTGCTACTTTACAAACATCAGTGAAATGGCCTTTATTTTGTGAAGAAAAAACATGTTAAAAGAGAGTATAAAGAGTAAATACACTTTTCACTAAAGCCACAAAAAGATGTAAAATATGGTATGCTATTGTAACATACAGTTAACGCACTTACAAGAGTGCTTCAAATTTGTTTGACCTCACACTGGGCTAGGATGAAAAAAAAAAAAAAGCCTGTGACTAATAGCCTATGGCTAATCTAGCAACAAGGGTCTATGGTTAGCTAATTAGCCTTTTCAAGAAGAAAAAGATGGAACAACAACTTATATTCAGTAAAAAGTTTTAATTACAAGCATGCCATAGAACTCAACCCCTACTGTGAAGTTAAATTGAAGACATTTAAGTATCATCCACATTTCTCTGATATGTCAAACTTCTTTTTACTACCAAATCTGTATCCCTAGGAATTAGTGGGGAAATAGGAAGATATAGCTATATCATACCTGTAACTTTCCTATCTTTTTTCCCCAACACTTTCCAGACTTGCCTACACTGCCACTAGATTGGCTCTTTCCTAATTAGGATTTTAAACTGCAATGGGCAGCAGGCATCAAATTGTGCTACAACGTTGGGCACCTCGTACTCTAACACAGGGAAGCACATTTGTCAGATACTGACCTAAGTTTTAGCCTTAGACTGAGCAAACTAACATAAGGTGCTGACAGACATGCAGCAGCAGATAAAAATCAGACAATTGAAGCTGTCACCACCCAGCTGCCTGCCCCTCCCTTTTGATAAACGTGGCTGTTCCTAAATGAAGACATCTGATGCACTCCTGAATCAGCTCATGAATCACTGTTGCTCTCACTCCGGTGTATTCAAGGAAGCAGAGAGAATTTTACCTGAAAATAGCTGCATGGCTCAAGAGTTTATTCATATGTGCATCTGACATCACCGCTTGGAAAGTGGGGCAAAGATAACATCATAGCTTCACAACAGCAATAGCTGCAGCCCGCTGATTTCTATTACTGCACGTCTGACAGAACCAACAGCCTTCAAAATCTGCCCAGAAAAGGCCCTACTAGTTCTCATTGAGCAGTGTGCAAGCTGCACAGTTTGGGTTGATGCACATTATACATACTGCACCACACATCTGTTATGTGACCTTGTGGACCACTTAGTGTAACTTTTCTAATTATTTGAGCAAACATAAAACTGACTCAAGAAGTATGAACTGCAGAGAGGGCACAGCTAGCTCCTTCACCTACAATTCCTACTACAGTTTCACCCTGTGGAGTCAGCAAATGATAGATACAGCTGTAGCTTCTTGTGAAGTTCCTTCCTGGAGCCAGGGGTTTTTCCAAACAGGAGGTGCCACAGCCCTGGAGGGATGTCTGTACTTCTGCAGCAGAGTCCTCACCTCCATCCACTCAGCCAGGCTGCCCACGTAGTAATTAAACCCCACAGATGTGGGGGTTAGCATGCGCTAATTTGGCACAGACCTCTTCCCTATCAACAACTTGGGGCAGAGGGCGGGGGGCAGGGTAGGAGCTTATGTTTTCCACCCTAGTGTGTCTGCAAAACCTATACAAAGCGTTGCATCAGCAACCCACGGAGTAATTCACCCTGGACTATGGCACTCGCGAGAGGGAGGAGTAGGAAGACGAGCCAGCAAATTTATAAAAAGCATGATTAGGATCCAATCTAGATTTACCTCATAACTTCAGTGTGACACATGCTTACACGGCTTTAGTTATTACTGGGAGGCGGTGAGTTGGTTTTGCTTTTAACTATTTTCTTTAAATTTTTCATTCCCACAGCCACAACAATAGATCCACTGAATGGATGCTATTAAAAAAAAATAATTTATAACCATGTATTTACTGCCATTGACCCTCACTTCATGAGGCCTTAGAAAGATCATACCCCTTTAATTTTTATTACAATACAACCAACTGAAAGAGGGCAGAAATTAAAATATTACTTGAATAAAAGTCAAATTTCATTACATCTAATCTTTAAACTGCTCTAAAAATACTTTATTTGGATTTAAGTAAAAGATTTAGACCTTAGGCTCTCATTTAATGACACGGAAACCTTTAATCGGGTTTTCTAATGTCTCACTATCTTGAGATCTATCCCCTACATAGTTTGGTTTCATTAATTAAAAACAAAGCAAAACAAAAACCTGAATACCAGCTAGAAATTTATAGCTGTCACATCAGTTAGCATACAGTTAAAATTAAGCTGTACCTCAACTTACCAACTAGCCTTACAAAATTTAAAAACAAAAAATAAATAAAAAAAACAACACAAAAACCCCACTGATTGTTTTATCTTCAATATGGTGTTACCATGGTTCTTTTATTATTTGATTGGCAACAATGCACCAAAACCATGTATTCTCGCTAATGAAGAAGTATTTAAAACATCAGTAGGTGTTAAAGCTTGTTATCTACTACACTCCTAAAAGTCAAAAAACCCCACAACTTTAGTCTCAAAAAATAATTTATTAAAAACACAGTCATTATATTTGATTCAACAATCCACAAGCAAATTATTTCCTTAAGTAGCTGTTCAATGGAAGACCTGTTAAAAACTAGTCTTTAGCACTTTTGGATTTCAAGAACTCTGCAGTGAATAGTGATGGGGTTTTTTTCCCCTTTTTTTAAACTTAGTACGACTGGAGAATGCGGTTCATAGCAAACCAAGCAGATCTAACTGCAGCTGCTACAACGATACTTTCCCCTGGCAAAGCATCACTGCTCCCTCTGGTGTTTGTCTGACCCTGTGCCAAGCCCTGTCAACATACTACCGTGGCAGAAAACATTATTTTATTTTTTTTTAAAGCATGTAGGTATGTACACACGAGCAGAATTACACGTGAATGTGCATACAGAGAGATTTTTTCACAGTGTTGTGGCTGGAGCAGCTGAATTTGGGGTCTGAAGAGCACTGAAGCTGGCACAAAGGAGGATGTGATAAGAGCCAAAAGTTAAGATCCAAGTTGTGGTGCCCCGGAAAAGCGGCTCACATTAGGGCAAGTTACACCACCCAGACTATCCAATCTAACAGACCACTGCCACCCTTCACCCTCACTCCTAGCTGTGCTACACCACCCTGCTATGGCTACACTACTTCCTGAAGTCTCTGACATGCCAACTGCTCTCCAGGTCAACCCTACTCACTGAAAACTCGGACAAAGTCCTGCCTTTTCCTTCCTTCTTGGACTAGGTTGTTTTTCCTCACATTGATAAACTTCACCAAAACTCGTGGAGGGGACCAAAAAAATGCCAGAGTCAGTGAAATAAAATAAATGGTGGGATCTCACAGCTATGGACAGAAAGAAACAGAAGCTTATTCTTTCACAACCATTACTTGAGCTTTTTTGTGCAACTCTTCCCCTAGGTATGAATTAAATGTTATTTTACTTTCAAATATCTAATAAAGGTCCTTGAATTGAGCAGGAAATATGACTTATCTAATAAATTCTTCTGATTCCTCTCATCACACCAATGTCAGTGATAGGAAGTTTGTTACCAGTTTTCAAGCACTACTGAAAATCTTAAGGATACAATAAGCTGGGTACAAGCACTATTTCACATAATCCAGTTTTAAGTGCTGAAAACACCCCTGTCCAGTCCAAACTAGAAATTATAACACTTTTGTATGTGAACAGTAACACCTAGTAGCTAAAAGCACGGCACATTCTAAATAGCAGATGTGACACAGAAATAGCCTTGCTGATGCACTGTTTTGTCCCAAAAGAAAACTGAAGTGGCCTGGGATACAGTAACTCAAACTTGTGTACAAATGATTTATGTCCTTCTCTGGAGTCGCAGTAGAAATATCTATACTACAAATATATATAATGAAATATATATAATAACATATAGCCTTTGGCTATAGCAGCTGTTGCTAACAATCTCTATAGGTAAGACAAATTATGAACATTTTCCTACTACATTGAATACTACATAGCACGACCATAGCTCCTGGGGAACAGAATTAGGATGATGATAATAAAAGTGACATTTACTTAACATATATCTAAACAAGACAAATACAACAGCTTAAAATATTTTTATTGCAGACATGGCAAATGGTTCAGGTTTCATCCTATGACTTGCAACTCTACTCAAGAGTTAAAAGAATGCTACTTAAATATCAGCTGTCAGCTGGGCGGCTGTACTCTGGCTAGTCCTTCAGAAGTGTAAAGAATTTAAATACTCACAATTAGGCTTTGATGTTAACACCCTATTAACTGGAATGGAAAAAGTTCACTCCTATAGTACTGTTGCCTGAGTCTAGCCATTGATGCAAGGCAACAGTGAATTTATTTAATGAATGAGAAAGGGCAGGGGAAGAGATTTCATTCTAGAGAAAACAAAACAAACAAACAAACAAAACAAAACAACAAAAAAAAAAGAGTGAGGCAGACCTGTATTTTTTCCTAGCTGGAATCTATGATTCTGCATTACTTTATCATTAAACTGATCGCATCTAATTTTGTCTCAGGTGTTAAAACATTATGAGATAACACAATTAAACAGCCAAGTGCATATCAAAACATAAAGTTAATTGTTTGCCTGTAATAGCTACAGCAGGAAATAATATCTACATGCAAAATGCAGATACTTAGCTGAAGGTGTTAGAAATCCTTAGAAAAGACTGCACCCTGGTGGAAGATTTGCTAACTTGCTGGAGTACCTACTTAGTAAGGCAGTGGTTTTTAAGTTTTTGTTTAAAATCTAAGTTTTGTGGTAAGAAAATATTTGCTACACAAAATGGAAAGCCTTTCAAGCGTGAGTTACTTCAGTTCTTACAGTTCTTTGGTTTCAGGTGCCAATTACGGCATTTCAAAATACTAAGCCAAATATTTAGAAGTAGTTTTATGTAACTATACACATTTCTATATTTGTATCTCGTGACACCAAGAGTAGGAGGGATAATTTTCTGTAATTTTGTTTGGTTTTTAACCCTAGCAGGTAAGGAAACACCAAGAAACACAAACAAAAAACAGGTAGCATATCAGGGGAAGACACAATAGAAAATAAATGTTCTTTAAATCGTTCCACAAGGAATGAAAATAATTAGTAGTAATTGTGTTTTATATTCCTCATCTTCCCTTAACATGCTTACCTCTTCCTTTGCCCCAAGCAAAAATCCTTATCACAACAGTTCAACATGCTCTAAGTTATCCTTAGCTCTCTTCATTCCACAGTTACTGCTTTCTCCCTTCTGTGCCCGCTACCCACAGATCTGCAGAGTACTCCCAGTTCCCACCTTTCCAACTGACTGGGCAAGGGGCAACTTGTGCTACAACTGGTTCACAACAGCGTGTAAGCTGGTATGCGTGGGCTGCTGAAAGCCATTTCACCTGGAATGCACACTGTCCGAGACTTCCCTAACCCTCCCCCTTGTTGCCAACTCTCCTAGGGTCTTTCTATGTACCTGCTAATTACCAACTCACTCATTGGAATTTGAGGCTTATTTCTTTCTAGCAAACACGGCTGAACTTGGTCAACAGGTTCCAAGGCTCCTGGGATAAGACGGACATGCAGTAAAAATCACACAAAAAACATTCTTCATAAAACTAATAAAATTATAATAAAAATACTTAGGAATTAACTATTAGATACAGATTTCCACACATCACATATGAAACCAAGCAAACAATTGCACTATCTGCTTGGACTAGTATTAGTTTACTGACACTGGAATGGACAAGTGGGACGACCAGTTTTAATGTAAAGTGAACACATATATGAGCTACCATGACACAAGGGTGGCAGAAGAAAACAACATTCATGGAGCAGCAGGCTAGCATTCATTTAACTTTGGGTTGCCCTCAATTGAAATAATGGATCTTTTCTAAGGTATCAGTAATTTAACATAATATACCACACCCATATTCTGAACTGCCAGCAGGCAATAATAGGAAAAGTAGACTGAGATCATCATGTGCAACAACAGCTGTACTTTTATATGCAAAGTAGTACACTCAAAAGTGGTACACTTGTCATTTGTCTTGTAATCATGTTTTGCAAATGTTTTTTGAAATATTTACTGCTGAATTCAAGTTAAAAGGATTTCTAAATTTGTTCTGACGATTACACTGACTTTTTAAAAAGAACCGATTCCTCATTTCCCAAATAGTATTCCTGCTACCTTAAAGCAAGTTTGCATGTCCAACTTCCTGCCTACTAATTATGGAAATCTCTTGTTAGTTTTGCCTTTCCCTGCACCTTTCAGATTCACCACTGCAGTCATGGATCATTATTTGTGACAGTAACAGCAAAAACTCCCATTTAATTGAGGTAGCACTGGTCTTACTTGTGCAATCACGTAAAAATGCTGCCGACATGTCAAACAAGGTATATGAAATTTAGCACCACACAGGAGTTGTTTTACAATAGTAAAACAGAATTAACAGTGGTTAATACCGTGGTACGTGAATGCAGACATAAACCATATCTACTCTCAGAACTTTACTGGAAAAGCTGAAACATTTACTTCAGTAAGTTGCAAGTGCAAATAACCATGTGGCATTCAAACACAAAGGAAGACTGTAAGAGGCAGCCCTCTTTTGCATCAGGTCCATGCAGCCAGCCTTCCCCTTCAGATTTCATACTGCAAGTTCCAATAATCACATTAACACTTCTGTTAAAGCAATCCGGTAGTCCTCTCACTACTGATATCAGTTCAGCAGAATTAATAAACTTAAAATGCTGAGCATATAACACCTGTGGATTAAACAATCAATTGCAGAATTTACCATGTTATGAAACAGTTAATACTATGATGCTTTTCATTGTAAAGAAAGTATTGTATGATAGCACTGATTAAAGTACAAGAATATTTATCATTACTTAAGTAATCATGGAACATTTTGACAACTTTAAAAAAAAAAAAAAAATTCAACATACATACTGTAGAGAAGTACCTGCTAATGATTTTCTGTGAAATAGAAAACAATTCCATAGAAGGGAGAAAAAGCTTTTAATATCTCCTTAAAGTAATTGGTTCCAAATAGATGCACATTACTATTTAATCATTGATACCTACAGAGTTTTAGAAAAATTGGGATGTGAACCAAATATTAGGAATCAGGTTTAGAAATAAATGTTTAAAGTTATCTTGTCCATGGTCCCAAGACTGCTTGCAGGTACTGATCTGAAAGGTTCCTTCCTGGGAAACATTTAGTCTAATCCATTTCAAAAATGCCACCAATGGAGATTCCACTGATTCTCTACAGTGAAGTGATTACTCACTGCTTATTGGTAGAAAACTTTTAACAACATTTAATATAAACCTCACTTGCTCCAATCACTCCCCTCCACCGCTCCTTGTTCCGCGACCGACACAAAAATTCAGTGTTATAGCAGGCCCTTTCACATACTGAAAAACTCTGTTACAGCTCTTTTTTGTCTTCTTTTCTGCTGACCACACAAAATTTTTCTTCCAGTCTTTCCTCAAATTACACTTTCAAGCCCTCTAAAGTCACAAGTATATATGTGTGTGCAGGTGGATGGAGGGGATAAGGTAAAGAAAGGAAAAATACTTCCACCACTCAAAAATATATAGAAAACACCCTAACAACATTTGCACTGAAAGAAACGAAACAAACAGTAAACAAAATAACAACTAAGGATTATTAAATACTTATTATGCAGAAAAGAAGAAATACAATGAAAAAATCTTGGTATCAAGATGCACTGGTACCAATATACATCTTTTACATTACTACACTGTTAGGCAAGCAAGACAGGTTAAAGATGTTATGGAAAATTAGCATATTGTACTTTCCATTTTTAAAAAGGCATACTCTTACCTCTCTCCTCTTTTCTATAAAAAAACTCTAACCACTGTGAGACCAAATTATTCTGATAAAATTATTATACAGGATTTCATACTATTAAAGGAAACATGGTACAAGATATGATGAAATAGTAAAGACAACTCTTTTTAAGTCCAGGTTTTATTTCTGTTAAATGTCCAAACTTAGTTAGCAGGAGTTTTACTTCTCCCGACCCCTGCCGCACTCTTTTTTTTTTTTTTCACTCCCCCTGCAGTAAAAGCTACACTAACAAAGTGAGATGAGGAAAAGAAAAATCTGTAAGAATAAAAATCTAATCCCAGTTCGCATGTGGATGTTCCTTTCAATTCAAGCAGTATATTAACATCACACAGTTTGTTTACAAAAGCAACAGATACAAAGAATCAGATATACTTCCCAACCTACAAACTAGGAAAAACAGTCACTGAAATGGTTCTTGTGAATTTTCATTTATGCTTCAGAAAGCATTCTCAATCTGAAAGGAATGTTGTGGATACTCTCAATACCAGGAACTGGCTCAAAAGAAATCCCCACATTTTAAGGCACAGAAATTGAGAGATTAAATATTCAAACAACAGTAATTCTGTCCTACTGAGCTCTATTAAATATAACAAAAGATGAACATTCTGATTCATGTTTTTTAGCATTCGTAGCCTAACCTGTCCTTTAAAAAGATAGTATATTTTCTCCTGTAGCAGGAAAGGAATTCTGAAGAAAGGACTATTTCTATTTCCTACATCTGTACCTGCACAGAAACTCAACAACAGCTCCACAAGCATCAGTGTTCAGAAGAATCTTAACAGACACTGTATTTCACCTGCTGAGATAGCATACCAGTCCCAAATCTCCAGATGAACATAAAACATGACTTAATCTATGAAAGAAAACTGATTGACTCACTGCAACCACTGGAAATACACCTAAGTGAACTGTAGAAGCAACAGGCGAAATTACTTCTGATGTCACAGGTTGTCACAGTTAACCTTAGCTATTTATCTAACCTTTGCTATAGATCTGTGACTATTAAGCATAGTAGCAAGCGGCTCAGGATAACTACAGGCTCAATTCTTCAAGATGCTATATAAAAGATTTCAATATGTTTTGGCATCTAAAGTTTGAATAATTTATCTCATCCATTACTAAGTTAATTCAGGTTAGAAAGATACTGAAACTGAAGGTTACTGTTCCCAAGCCAATTCTTCATTCATTTCAATTTCAAACTAATGAAGGAGTTTTCTTACAAAAATCTCAGCAGTTTCATGGTATACTCCAGAAGTTCTGTATTCTGCAGAGGACAGCCTGCATTCACCACTCAGAACAAACACACAAGTCCTGCTTTCAGTGCAAAGCTAAACAGAATCGGTGCCACTGAGTCACAAGCAAGGTTAACTACTTTTGAGGCACATTATACTTCAGAGTTTTACTTCTTCTGTTAGGCTAAAAAAGAAAACAAGGCATTAAAAGAGTCCATGTATTAACGGTGGGTTTTTCAAAGCATTAGTTGCTGGATCAGCAACAGCAGGGGGTAGTGTTTCCAGTGCTTTCAAACCCAGGTACTCTTTTAGCACACCAAGTCTCACCCTGCAGTTTCCCTCCTTACAGTTCATTCTTACATCTCCCACCCAGATTTCTTCAGCGCTCAACTTCCTCCACTGCAGGCAGAGTCGCCAGTCCTCTCTGGAGCTAGCCAGCGCAGCTCCTGCTCCAGGCAACCTGGTGACCACCCGGCTGCTCTTTGCTGCTCCCTCTCTGCCTTACAGATTTTACCAGACTTGTATTTACCACTACCGTGAAAATCATTAGCCTGTAACAGGCCACCCATATAGCTAAAATACATCTTCCTAAAAATACAGTGACTCAAAATCAGTTTAAATTTGAAATTAAAATATTAACTTGTACATCACAACATTTTACAGACTAAAAGAACATTCCTACCGTGAGTTTATAGTGCAAACACGGCATTTACTGCAATGTAGAATACAGCAGTTTTGGGCATGTTATTTGTAAAAAGTATTTACTGAGAATGGCAAAGAGCTACTTGAATTTTCCCAAACGGAGACAATACTATCCTACCTACATTACAAATTTAGATAAAGTTTGGTGGTCTAAAACAGGTTATGTCCCCCAACATTTACTAAACACATAAAATATTCCTCCAGTAGGTTAATTTTACCAAATGTATCAGGCAAATGAGATTGCGTTTATATCGCATATATAGGTTACAAATATTTTAGCCCCCCCCCCCAAACAAACCAAAAAACCCACCAAACCAAACAAAAAAGCCCCTATTTTAAGAAGTTTTAGAGGTTGGTTTCAGTTACCTTGATAGGCAACCCACACGTCCCCTGCCTCCCAATCCAAACTTGCTACAGATAGCCACAAACATTTGTAGAAAGCCTACTATTTTCCCAAATATTTTGTTTGCAATATTAGAATATATTATCTCATGAATCACCATGACTAAAACTCAGCACTTTGATTCAATTAAAGCACTGATTCCCAGTTCTCCAACAAGATAAATTTAGGTATCTGAGAAATAGGATGTGTTTATTTTCCACCTCTATGTATCACATTTTATTTGTATTAGCTCACTTAGTAATTTTAAAGATTTCTTTCTTAAAATAAGTTCTAATTTTAAGAATTTATTCCTTAAAATACAGCAAAGAGCTTGTGTAAAATACATGAATAGTGTTTCAAGGCAGCTGGCTGTAGAATGGCCAGTAAGAATTGTCCCTCTGATGTTGTCATTTGTTCTAAACCAGAGTAAATTAGATAGCATTTAGGGAAGAAAAAAAAAAAAAAAATCAGCTTCAAAATTTAAAGTTCAAAACTTAAGAGTTGCAATGAAATACCCCTTCTTTAGGACTTAAAACCCTAACCAATCTTGCATTCAGTATGGAAAACTAAAACAGGAAAAAAAAGTAACTTTGTAATTAAGTTAAACCACCATAACCACATACTAGGCTAAAGAATGAGGATGAATCAACTGTGATTCTTCTGTAAGTTACCACCTTGTGAGGATGCACCTTGACAAACAAATGAAAATTAGTGCAAAATTATTTCACTTATGGTCAGAGGATCCAAAAAAAAAAAACCAACCCAATCACTGAGGAAATTTCAATAGTCCTAGAGATACTATCTGCTGAAGCCATTGTTTACTCCTCCCACCTCGTTCAAGCTACCCCTACTCAGAATTTTTAAATGATACTCAGAGGCCGTATGATGCCTTCTTACAGCAGCTGTTTCCATCCTGAAGATACAACAGTATCAGATAAAATCAGTTTTTACTGATTTAAGAAAACACTGATCCTAAACAAGCCATTCTACCATCTTCCACCTCTATATAGACTAACTGCACCGAAAACCACCTTTTATCTACAGATCTTTCAGCTGAGTCAGCAACCCAATTTGAGTAGCCAATGACCAGTGATAATGCAAAGGAAGTTACAGGAATCTGTTAGCAGAAGAAGACAACTATGTTTTTCAAGTCAGAAGAGAGCCAGCTAAACTGTCGTTATCTGCATCATAGTAGCTGGCACCCTGTGAGAATGAAACATTTATCAGCAATTACCTCTGTGGTCTCCTCCTGATCAATTTACAACATTGTCAAAAGAAGAAGGAACACACAAGAGCAAGAAGACATGAGATCCACTGGTGCACACACAGGACTGCTGACTAACAGAAAGATGACACAAACCTGGTAAATATTTTACCTAAAATCAGGTATAATTTTCTAATCACAGAATAATAGGGTTTGAGGAAACCCGTGAAGGTGACCTTGTCCACTGCCTGCTCAAAGCAGAGTTCACTTCAGCAAGGTTGTTCCAGTCCTGTACAGCCAAGTTTTGACAATCTCCAGGGACAGAGATTCCTCAGCCTTCCCCACTCAATCCAAGCACCAATACTGAAATAAAAGTACGTAGTTGTATGTGTTTCTAACACTACTTATTTGAAAAACACGTGTCCCCTACAAAAATGACTAAATTACTTCTCAGAAAATCATTTTTCAGGCATATCAACCTTAAATACTTTTCAGACTTCTGAAAAAATAAATGTAAAACAAACCAACTATGTCAACGAAGAACCTCTTCTAATTTTAATTATCAGCTTATTTTTAATAGTCTCCATGAGAATCTACAAATCAGTATGTCAGCTTCAAGCAAAAGGTGAAAAAAATTGGCAAAACAGATGCGTAAAATTAAAAGGGAAAAAGCCTCTGTTTCTACCTAAGCTGAATTTCAAAAGAAATTCAAGTTCTACTGCTGCATTATTTTCTCAGTCAACTGGCAACAAATAAAAACACCAGATCTTTGACAGAAGTGATCACTTTTCTTATTTGATTCAAAATGCTCTTTTACTTTCTTTCTATTCTAGTCTAGTCCCCAACAAAGCATAATTCCTTCTTCCTGCTCAGGGATATAATTATGTCTTCATTAGTTCTGAACTGCAGTACAGTAGGAATCTGTTGATTTTTTGGCAGCATAGGCATACTAAGTAAGAATAACCAGATGCTGCTTACATCACTTTCAGATATAGACAAATTAAAAGCAAAACAAAACCCAATGCACAGGTGTTCGTGCAAGCAATAAATCCTGAGTTCCCCCACTATGTGGCTCTCTGGTAGAAGGGTATTCTACTTTGGGTCCCAAAAGGAACATCGCGTGTTCACAGCTCACAGCTATTTCATGCCCTCTGATGTACATACCAAATACAAATTATGCAGATAAAACTCTGTAACCATCTGGTCATCCAAAAGTATTTCATATAAATTGTAAGTGACCTATTTATTGCTACAGCGAATGTTTCCCAGTCTGAATTTTCTGCTTCCTTTTTGTTATATTTTGATTGAAAGTTCAGGGTGGCAGTTTGCAGAACTCCACGATATGTTGTTCTTTTGTTTGCACACCAACAGGTGCACGAACAGCCATTAAGTAGGCTGGTGCTAAGAAGTGCACAATAGCGTAACTGCTCAGTTATGCTCTAGAAATCAATGGAATTACCAAGGAGGAAAACAAAGTAAACTGAAGTTCGTACAAAAAAAAAATGAGATGAGTTGTCACTTGCAGGAGTGCCTACTTATAACTAAAAATTATACTTTCATTTTCAGCCATTCTTCCAGTTTATGAGTTACTAAAACAATAATCACTTCCTGCTTTGGGACTGAAACTGTTCCTGGTCCTCCTCATTCCAGAAGGTAGGTTTGTTTGTTTGTTTGTAGTTCTTCTGGTGAGAAAGGAGAAGGGCAGATCAAGGAAATTCATTACCACAATATTTTTTAAAGGGTATTCACAATCTTTTTTTGCTCTCTGGGCTCTTCAAATACTGAGTTTTCAATTATGGTCTCTCTGCAAGCAAAAGACTCAGCTGTCATGAATGTATTTTTAGGGAAAAAAAAAATGGTTCAGAAAGTATATACTTAGGATTTCAGTTAAAACAAAACAAAACAACAAAAACCAAAACAACAGACCAAACTTCACCACATACAATTCACACACTATTTTCTTCACGGAAGTACAGAGTGCAACTAGTGAGATAAGTAAATGAAAGCATATAAAAAAACCTAGATGATACTACTTTTAATATTGTAGTATTAAGAAGTATTGACATTTGAAAGCATACTAACAACCTGGATACTAATTTTTCATTTGTCTAAGGGCTACACTTACCACTAACTTACGTAACTTGAAAAGCAAACAGTTTAATATATTAAATCAATTGTGTGCACTAGAAAGCTCATCTCAAACATCCATGCATTTGGAATAGAGACCTGAAACACAAGGGCTATACAGACAGCCCTGTAACAACCTACAGGATGACTCCATGTTTGGTTCAAGCCTCATTGTCTTTGCTTATTTAATTCAAGGCCTTTGGAAGAAATTTATTGTCTCTCGCCGCAATACTCTATGCAAATGGGAACCGGATCTCATTCAGAATAACTCTATAAAAAAGTGATAAAATTATCATTACTAGAAGGTACACCTCAAACATTATGTACTTTTAGGAAGAGTACTGTATTTTCACAGCAGTAACCAGAAAATTTTACATTAAAATACTGTTACTGAGTAGCAGTGCAGGTGTTAGTGTACAAATAATCCAAAGGAAAGTCTCTCAGTCACCTCTGCAGCTACCCCAGGACGAAAAGGAAGATCCTGACTTCTACTACATACCTGCTTCCTAGACTTGACAGGAGCCATCTGGCCCTCTCAAATCACTTGCAGTTGCTGCCCTCTTGAAATAAAAGTGAAGAGAAGAGCAAGGGTGAAGGACATGATATGCAAATGCAGAGGAAAGCCTTCTACCATCCCAAGCAGTTCACTACAATAAACTTCTATTTTCAAAAATATAGCATGTGCCAATCCTCAGATAAACCATGCAATATCCAAGTATCTGCTCAGAGAGACAAATTATTTTGCCAGAGAGCTAGTTAAATGAAAATATAAAACCACTCTAAATTATACACTCAAAGGTCTGAATTTTGACAGCATATCAGATTTCAAATCTTTATTTTTTCAGAAAACCTGATCCAACTCCTAAGAAATTTAGAACTTATTTTAACTGGCTTTGACTCTAGTTCACAAGAAAATTATGGAACCAAGAACACAACCCCAAGACCTTCGACTTTACATCCCTCCCGCCAAAAAAGACTGCCAAAAACAAAGAGCAGTGTAATATTCTTCACTACTCATTCAAAATGACTAAGCATTTTGATGTTTGAGCGCATTTTCCAGGCAAAAGTTAGCACATAAAAATTACAAATAACTACTTTAATGAAAATACCAAAAGGCACCACTGATAGAAGAAAATGTAATTAATTAGTTTTTTCTTCAGTGAGTTAGAAAAAACACACACAATAGTAATTTCTGCTCATTACTGCAGAAAAATTTGTTTTTCCTCTTCTAATTCTCTTTAAATAAACGTCTAGTCAAATAATGGAAGCTCTGATCCTGATTTGTTTCCAGATATTTTCTCCAATATTGTCAACTATTGAGAGATACCAGAAACCACCTAGTTAGTTTTGCATTTTCTAGGAACAGCTACAGCATAACCTATCCCACTTTATATTACCATACATTTTTGGTAAAGCAATGTAACTATCTTCCCCTATAAACATACTAACAAACACTGAAAGCCATGACAAACCACAGGTAGCAGAGCCCTCGAGCGCTCTGCTACAACAGATCTGGTAACACCTTGTCTCCCGAGCCCAGGGGACATGGCAGTTGCAGTGGGGATTAGTGAGAGAAATAAACAATGGTTATTATAAACATTTAAAGATTAACATAGCAGGCACACTTTCATCGTGTATAGTCTATTACTGAACCACCATAATTAATAATGAATTTATCTGTAATGCTTTTCAGTCGTATTTTATGATGTTTGTTAAAAAAAGAAGTAAATCAAAGAGGCTAACTTATTCCTAAATCAATGTCTTGTCTCTGTCAGGAGGCAGCCTATTCCCTGTCGAACACAACATGCTTTGAGACTGCACATTTGGATATACAATTCATATGCAGGGTCAAATATTTTTCTAAAACCACCTTTGATTAAAAAGCAAAAAACTACTAAAGGAAGTCACATGCTGCAAAAGCTTGAATAGTTATACAGAATGTAAAATGTCATAGGGCAAGATTCTGTCATTCATTTCTTCACACAACTCATCAGTTTTTATTTTAACATAAGTATCTGTTGGATAGTATCCTTCCAAAATCATCTATCCAATGATCTGTGCAAGCTGAAATACCCAAAAAAAGAACTGTGAACACCAATCTACAAATATACAACAAACACGTAAGTTCTGTTACTGGCACACCACTTCAATGCCAAGATAGTCAGTATTCCTAGCTCAAAATCCAGAACCTTGACTAACCTTCATGCAAAGGACCAAGCAGCTTGAGGACACCACAATATGTATAAAAAGAGGTGGTAGGAAACAGTTACATCAGCGCTGCTGAAGTACTAAGGCAGAAACCTGTAGTATTGTTCAGAATTGCAAACATTTGCCATTATAATTCTACATATCAAAAGACAGACTGACTGAAATATATCTCAATATACATGTCATTTTATACGTACCAAGGCATATGGAACTAATGACTTTGACTTGTTGAAAACTACACTAGTCTGAGTTATGTATGTCTGCAGTAATAAACCCTAACAGTTGTTTGGTTGCTACTGAAAGTACAAATAAGACATTTATGTAGCTATTATTTTAGCTCTAAGAAAATGTGAAATTAAACAAGGTAGACTAACCTTAAATAATGGATACAAACGTAATACCACTGTTTGAAATGCAAATGGAAACTTCAGAATTAATAATGCCACTTTGCTTACATGCAATATTTCTTACGGGCTCTAAATGGTCTAACAGTTCACCTGTCCAAAACTTGAACTGGTCCACCCCCTGTCTGTCAGATTTGGGAACAGACAAGGTACCTACCTAGAAGGCAAACCCAAAAGTGCTATTTTCACAGTCTGAATGCTTTACTGGCCATGTGCTCCAAAAGTTACTTTCTGGATTTGACTTCCGCTTTCCAAAGAAAAGAAAGCCATTAACATTTATGTATACAACATTATGGAGCTAAGATAAATTTTTCATTTTAGCTCTCAGGAAAAACTGTGTTAACTTTTCAGATGCACATTTGTTTTTTTTTCTCAAACATTCGGAGCGATCACAAATATTTACCACTGTTAGCATTTCTATATTCACTTATTTTCTTATGAATAAAATGTTCAATTTTTGCAACCGGCACTTTGACAACTGTTTTTGCCTATTAAATATTTTGAATTGAGATATTCTTTAATGAATTAGAATTAAAAAGCAGTTAGAAAATAAAAGATACTTCTTAATCATAACTGACTAGCCATAACTTCCATTAAAACTGACATAATAAAAAGTTCACTGAAAGTCTGTTACAGACGTTGCAGCAATGCTGTAGTTTTCACTAAAGTTTCAGTCTTCTGCGGCTTAGGTTTTCCCCTTTTAATAATGTCCACATTTAAATGAAATCTGCAATATCCATGTTTTCTTTCATCTTTTAACTATATCTCATACAGGCAACAATAAAACACCATTGAAAAAGAAAGTAGCAACTGCAGCGCCTCCTTATTTTCCCCTCACCTGCAGTATTCAAAGCCACGTCAGAGCCTAACGAGAAATGGAAGTCACTGAAAAACCACACTTCTTTCAGTGTTGTAAACTGAACACAATTGAACAACTAGTTCTACAGGTGTTTCAAGTTTAAAGGATGCTCTGTCCTACAGGTGTGGCCTCACTACCAGAGAAGCATAAATGACATACAAGTAGCATTTGTCATCCTATCTATAATCTGACACTAATACCAATACAATCAGACAGAGAGTCTATTCTGTTCCATTATAGGTAAATGTGATGGAAGCAATTCCTCCCAAAATACACAGAAACAGATTTCCGGATCTTCAAAACAAAAAGCATGAGTTGCATTTACTTCCTCTGTCATACACTTCCAGCATTGCCTTGCCATTTTCCATTAGCATGCAAAAAACAAATAGTTTAAATCATGATTAACCTACCTAATCTGCTGCATCCTGAATGGTAACTATTTACATGCAAGTTTCATCAGCAAGCATTCAATTGGGTAATTCCCATCGTCTTAGTTGAAGTATAGAAAGTAAGGAAAAAAAAAATACTTACTAGTGTATACTATGTAATTTTTCCCAAAGCATTGTATTTTGAAAGTGCCATCTATAAGAAACTACTACACAGATAAACCAGATGCTGTTGTACTTCACTTTAGCAGTCTATTAATCTTTTTTCAACGAACTGCATTATGTGAAAGTAATAACTAATATTCTGATTTCTGAGACTGAACCATTCAATCACCAGAGCTGGCTCCAACCTGACACTGCTTCTAAACCACAACTTATCAAATCACAATACTAATGTTTGTGAGAATATTACACACTCCCATCTTTCCTATTCTCATATGAAAACATAATCCCAAACCACCATATCATAATACTCTGCACAGGAACCATTTGTGATACCATCACCAGGGATTGCAGCATTAGATAAGAAAAAAGCAGCAGACTAATCCTAGCAAGGATTTTATTTTCCTGCAAATATTCCTTATTATAAAACACACCTCACAAACACCCAAACTATATTGTCCCCAAATTTTTTTTCTCCACAAACTTATCCAGAAAGCATTAAATGTTCTTCCATTTCACAGTACTTATAATGGTGGTTCTGTGAAAAAACCAAGTGTCAGCATGTAGGGGTTTTTTTTCCTTCTTTTGTTAAAAGACAACAGTAAAGAAAAAAAGACTACTTGTCTTTTGTACTGTCTTTATACAAAATCTCATATGTTATCAGTGCACATAAATACGGTTCTTGGAAAATACTGAACAGCTTATAACAGGTAGATAAACTTTCATTTTTCACTTCTAGACTTTCTCATTAGGAGTTTTACATTTTTGCATCATGTGAAAAAATGGCTGCAAAAATATTGTTGTTAAAGCTACTTAAAACTATGCTGCAAAACCTACTGTTCTCGGTAGTTCACAGAAGTTCCTAAGAAAATAGATGAATGGTCCCCTATTTCTGCCTCTTTATATAGCCACCATCAACTCTGAGCATGTCCAGGAACCATGGGGAAAGCCTTGAGTCCTTTTAAGAAGCCATCCAAATGCCAAATCAGGTAAATAATTCTGACATTTCCTAAATTTTGTCGGTTTGGGCGTCATGGTGGTGATGTTTGTTTGAAATTCAAACTCCAATTAAATCTCATTTTCTAGAAAGAAATGAGAAAACTACAAAGCAGTGCATTACTAATTTTTCCAACAGCCTTATAGTAACAGAGCTTAAGAGGTAGAAAGTAATCATCCCAGACAACGGTCATGAGCTCTTAGAATCACAAGATGAGTAAGGGAAGATACAAGCCAACTTCCTCCTCCCCCTTGTCCAAAGATGGGAAACTTCCGCTCTATTTGTTCAGTTTCCTGTGTTTAAAAAGGCAAAGGGGAAGCCAGCACAATTGCAAAAATTACAGAACCGGAACGTCTTCAGAAAAACCAAACTGCTCTTTCCCCACCATCACTACTCCTGAGTCTCAGAAAGAACTTACATCCTGGCTACAGCATGTTACTTCTTGCTCTTCTGATGATAGCATAGGTGCCATTCATATTTAGTTACCATTCTGACACGCTGTCAAATTAACCCAAAGAATGCAAATAAAGGAGAGAGAAAGGGAAAGACAGTTTTAACTACCTAAAATGAAGACAAACCAGAATGGGATGAATGGAAGGTACTTCTCTAACTACAGGGCCTTGACCTTGCCAAACTGCAGTAGTTTGCTACAGCCAAAAGTAGTTCTGGAAATTAAAAAAAAGTCTTAAATTACCATAACAGAAGAGGTAAGTAAGGAACTGCTAGTAGCCTTTCTACTAAGTTAAATGTAATACAACTTACCTCTGTCCACATCCATAAATAATTAAAGCAAAAACCCAGAACAAGAATCCTTATCTTTTTCATTTTGAGTAATTATATAAATTGTCCCTCAAATAAGTGCTTCTGACAATTTTGGAACACAGGGAAATTACTCTTGGTTAAAACAGATTATTTTAACTGTAGATAAATGAATTAATCTGAATTGTTCCAAGTTTATGGGTTTTCTTTAAATGCCAGTGAGAATATTTTCCCTCCAACCCATTTTACAAAGAGCATCACAGTAAGAGCCACTCTTACCAAAACTGTACTACTGTAAAATTCTATTATGCTAACCATAATCTTCAAATAATAATATATTTAAATATGATTCACTTCAGAGATGTTTTTATTATTGCAACACAATACATACCTTTAAAATATTGTTACTTTCCACAAATATTATTTGATCTAAAAAGTACATGTTGTAAAATCTTATTACATATTTAATGTTTTGTAGTAAATGCATATTCAGAACTATTTCTTTACCAAAATTAAATCTGTTTTATAGTGTATGTTCACTATATAGCGTGGTTTGAAAGTGTGCAATAGCAACATAAGCACATTTTGGATTTATCAAATTACTATTAGGTAGATTTACCTTACATAAAATGCAACACACAGCAAAACTTCTGAAACCAGGGAACCCCGGCATCATTCCTTGTCCCACTCAGGGAACATCCCTCACTTAAAAGTCTATGGGAAGTAGCATTATCCACCTGCTTGAGACATAAGGCAAACACACACACTACCAGTCTTTTAAGTGACAGGTGAAACACCACTACATAGAAACTTCATTGTAATTCCTCCCTACTCTTCCCTACAAGTCATATGCAGACATCATCAGCTTTACACCAGCTATAAATCTGACACCTCTACTGTCCTTATGGTGTCTGATTAAAAAGCAGAAGTGCTAAAGTAGCCTCTTCACTGTTTCTGCGGGAAGGCAACTGATTCTTTGTGTTTATGAGCAACATACAATATAAAAATCAGGCCAGCAGTGAACCACTCTAATTAGAGGTCAAGTAACTTATTTCTGAGATCACTGTGTACAGCAAAGTCTAAGACTGACTGATCTTAATGTTGCAGTAAACCAATAATCTTTAGAATGCTAACAGAAAAGTAGATTTGCTTACCTTTTTTGTATGTAAAAGGGTACTGCTTACTCCAGCGCTGAAATAAGGAACTAAATACATGAAGACTAGAACCTCTAGGGAAAGTTTACAAACAGGTAAAAACCGCTACATAATCAGGGTGGCCTCAAACATACATAAAAACGCAGAAGCAAGAGATTCAGAAGGACAAGCTTGAAAAACGTTAGAGGAAAACTGCCTATTAAAATTTAGTGATAACTGCATCCCCGATTAATCAGGACACTGACATTTAGGTTTTAATTTATCGACACAAAAATACAACTACTACCATGAATGAAAGAAGTTCCGAGTTAAAATCTAAACTTCCACAACACTTTAACATAATGAGATACAAGATATTAAAACTTCCCATTTCAAGATGAGAAACTGCTCCTCTGTGAGAGAAGTTTTGTGGATCCATCCTTTTAAAGACAAGCTCACAGACACAGTAGTTGGTGCCAGCTAGCTCACAATGAAGGTCTTCCATTGCTAAAATATTCTTCCAATGCCCTAATGTCCTTTTCAGTACACAGCTTTCAAAAAAATCTTTAATTAAATGAAATGTATTTGGTATAAAATACTAAACTTGCTATAAAACTGCAAAATACAACCCCAACAATCCATTTGGAGTCAACAGACATTTCTTATAAATAATATTTTGTTAAAGTAAAAAATAAACCTGCAACCTTCATGGTGAAAATAGACACTCTTTCAACCAAACACCTTTTTTAAGGTGTTCTTACAAAAAAAATCTTGTGAACCGTAGGGAAAGTCAATCTCACATACTGCACTGCATTACTGAATATGAACATGTAATATTTTCTACGATTAAGCTACATCTGTTTTGCCATGAGAGCGGGAAACACTTGTTGTAGCAGTTGTCAAACTTTTACTGGGCAACTTGATCAGTCCAGACTCAGGATTGCGTTTCTTCATCGATAACCTCCCAATTACAGGTCAAAGTATACACAACTGAAAATGGAATATAATGTGACTCCATCCATAGACTGAATTTCAGCCTTGATTATTAAGAAAAGTAGGGTGCTACAGAGAATACCCCAAGAGGCAGTTGACAGCTGCAAACCAGTTTTAAAATTCTGAAGGACTAATATAGGACAAGATAAAGAGGTGGAAGATCAACCAGTTGCTCAAAAAGACACCACTTGCTCAGTAATGTGTTATTGATAAAAAGCTATCTAATTTTTTTAGATTTTAAAATTTCTTTTAAAGGTGAAGAGAGAAAAAAAACAGTCCTCCTGATCTCATTTCACACTTTGATCAACATTTATTTATTCCTTTTGTTTATGTTAGAGTCTGTATATTCTAAGTCCTCAACATCCACCTTAACATTTGAACATGAGTGCAGAGAAAGCTGCATGAAGATTGAGATAGAAAGGGAAAAAAGCTAAAGCAACAACATCAATCCCATCCAGCAAGTAAGTACTGCTGTTCATTAGCATGCTCCTGCAGAAACATAACTTCCATGGGATTTCCTTTCTCTAAGGGAAGATGTTCTTGCCTTGTGTAGCAGAAGCTGATTACTGCCAGGCAGCACAGTTGTGTCCACAGTTGGAATATTCAGCACTTAAAATTTGAGAGGTCCGTAACGGCAACGTGTTATGCTTAAAAGTAAAAAGAACCAACAGAAACTCTCAAAGATACTTCTTTTTTTTTTAAATACCATTCGAATTACTTGAAAACAAAACAAACAAAAAACCTTAACCAACTGTGTTACAAGAAAATAAATACAAAATATTACATCAATAATGCCTTAAGTATCCTACTAGATGGCTCCTGGAATTCATCATCATCATCTGTTTAAGCCTTTCAGTTCCCACTCTAAGAGTAGCAACTTATCAAGGATTTGAGTCTTGGCAGAATCTAATTTAACAGTATTTGTTTTCAAATGCCTCTCCATTCCCTCTCTGACAAACGGTCCAAATCTGTACTTTTGTTCCCTTACTGAGGGTATGTTACAAAATTTCCTAACCATGCAGCATTTACACTTCCTTTCTTACATTCCATTTTCAACCTTAACTGTCAATTTTATATTGCTTATAATCAGCCATACACCTCCTGTGTAACTATTATTAAGTCCATGCTATTTGTACTCGTTTCACCAAAAATCCTCATGGCACTATTATAATTTTGTTTGATGATGTATCTCGATTACAGAAGAATTTCTCATGGTCAAGGAAAATGTTTCCAAGCATAATTCAGTCTCTTCTGCGCTCACTCTACTCGTATCAATACTTGCAACTTCTGGTATCATTATTTTATGAGCTCTACCATTTTAGCTTCTATACTGCATTAATCTGTCTATTGTTGCCTTCTCGATCTTCAGAGCCCAAGATTATCTCCATTATTAAGCTTTTTGCATATAAAATCTATATACACACACAAACATTTTGCATGACAATCTGTGACCATGACAGCTCTCCTGCTTTAGGACCACTTCTGGCAAAATGTCCCTACTCAGCTTTCTTGAAAGTACTGCAAAAATAACAACCTCTTTCATCATCATGTACGTTCATTTTAAAACTCACTAAGATGCTCTGATCTTTCTCTCTCTTCCTCATTTACTATCCACATACGTACTACTCTGAGACCTTCTGAAGTTTTTACTAATTTGATCATTCTCATTAAATTGCCGCTCCATTTTAAGCATTAGCCAAAACCCCTATTTATCTCCGTCTGTAAATAACTTCCAAGAAGACAACACAACTGTTAAGCCTTGAAAATTACCTAAGTGACAAGACTTGATCTACTGTAGTAAAAACCAGTTATAAAGGGGTGTGTGTGTGGGAGACATCAACAATGAATACTTGGTTAAATATGTGGAGTCCTTTCTTCTATATTCTCTGTGTTGTTCTTCCTGCTTAGTCTATAATGGGACTTCCCTGCGTATGTGTGACAATCTCCAGAAATGCAAAAGGCAGGTAAATAAAAAAATGCCTCTCTTTTCAGAAAATTAACCATAAAGCAATATGAATGAATTACTAAACTTGATCTATTAAAAATAAACAAATAAATAACAGCAAAACTAGACAATTCAAGACTAGAATCTGCTAGCTTGTCTCTCTGCAGCTGATTTAGTCAGTGGAACTCTGAAGCACGTCTCCATGAATGCAGACCTCTACAATTCAAACAAAACAAGTCCTCTCCACCACCAAAACCCTAAAAGTGGAGCTCGTATCACTACTGGGGGACACCACCAACTACACAGCAGGCACTCAAGGGACAGCAGGACCATCTGCTTGAAAAGGGACAGATACCACAAGCTGCTATGTAAGATAACAGCAATAATTTCTGATGTACATAGGCAAGCAAGAATGATGACCTATGCTCTTTTTCCACCTTCCTTATGCACTGAGGTAGGGCAAAAGGTAGAGAAAGAAGATATGCATCACTTCTAAATTATGTGCTGCTTTTATTCTCTGGAGACATCAGTCTGGCTGACAGCTCAAAAGAGACTGGCAATAAGAACTACTGCTAAACACAAAATTACATCATAATTAGTAAAAAATTAAAAGAATATTTAATAGCAAGGATAAGTCCAACCACAGCAGAAACAAAAACTGTGTAGCTGTATGATAATATCTGTATAACATGGTAGAAATTGCAGAGCTGCATTAAAAATACAGTTTGTCCACATCTTTGACTAATTCACCTGCCCTCTACCCACTAATTATTTTGATCAGAAGAATTTGCATTCCATAACTTGGAGTATTTTTAAACAACAGCCATTTTATACACTCTGCCTACAGCAGGCTGGGTTTAAAAGTTCTTTCCAAATTACTCAAGCCTAAGGCCCAGGACAGTAACAGTTTCGTATCACATATGATCAAGAATTGTGAAAAAGAAACAGTACTCTGCACCTACTTCCACCTGTAAGATCCAAACCTGGTCTCTAAACCTTTGTGTTTGTAGGTATTAAAGAAAAAAGAAAAAAAAGAAATTTTGAACTTTGCTTCATTAATTCTTTTGCTCTCTTGTTGAAAATTCATTCTTAGCATATATGTAATATTAGAGATGGAACAGGAAGTCCATGCAACCTATCACAAACTTAAGCTGACATTCAGTCTTATATATGCCCTCTATATAATAAAATTTATCCATTTCTTATATAACCAACATACAAAATGAAGTATTCATAGATGTTACCAATTTACTCAAAGTGACAACAGCATTTGAAGAAACCCTTACTGCTCCACAACTGCATCCTTCTTAGCTTTAAGTGCAGCAATGCCCATTAAGAAATATTTTCCAAGATGAGACCTTTCTCCCTGCAAGCTCTTTAAGGAAGAGATAAAATCTTTTATTTGATTATATGCAATTTTATGCCTTTATGATATTTTAATATAAGGATAAAAGTAACAGTAATTGTGATGATGATAGATTTTTTAAAAACCAAAATGAAAATGGTAAATTCAGTGTTAATGAAAACTATAAACTAACAGAACAGAAATTAATTCTGTTCATGCAGCACTAGTAGCACAAGCAAAGCTGCAGAACCACTGGAGGGTTTGTACCAGTAAATCAGAACCTCACTGTAGAAAGCAGATGGTGCAACTAAAGTCAGAGACCACTCAGCACTTTACAAATAATGACAGCTTTCACTCAGTTGCAACCCAGCATCTGGCCACAAGTCAATTAATATCCAGTGACCAATTTAAATGAGGGAGTTGGCCATTAAAGACTAACTTATCAGCATTTGACTACATAACTCCTCCTTTTTCTTCTACAGTATTTAATTCATCCACCCTTCCAAGCAGTGTTCTCTCCAACATTCCCACATTCCTGTCTCCTCACCCAATGCATGAATGCACCCAGCTCACAACACATTCGCATTCCTTCCCTTTGCAATTCAACTACCTATGCTCAAATGGTCTCTTCCTCTCCCATTAAAATACCTCCAAGTTCCTTGCCTTCCCTCTTCTTTGGCCTACAGGCAACCAAGAAGCAGTCTGTGCTATTTGGTCCAACTGGAGGCAGAGTCAACATGTGTCTCCCACCTGGGTACCTGACCACTCACAGAGTACAAGTGTCTTCTGCCAGGCCAGCAACCAAGCAGTACCCATGCACCTTAAAAGCCTCCAAGTTGCACATCTGGATCAACTGGCTGCCTCGTCAGTAGATGTGCATCTTCCTGATGGGCAGCTGCCAAGTCAAGAAATATATGAAGTTTCTGAAGCCACAAACCATAGAAAATAGATACCATCTGAACCAAAAAACACCTTGAGGAAAAAGACACAGAGCCACTTCTACCTGGTGGCCTTCTACAGCAGACTCCTGTACAATGCACCCATTAAAGTTTCATCTAGTAAGGCAATTGGATCAACAATCCTGTACATTTATATTGTCATATGGTATGTGAACAACTATATTTATGTTATATCTACTTCAATATAACTTTCCATCATTATGTCCACAATATAAAAAAGGTTTTAATTGTATTTATTTTGACCTTGTGAGTACTGTTAAGTTGGCAATACTACAGATCACACTATACTAATGAAATTATAATATGGGAGTAAATTCTTTGATAAGTTTCTGAAAACAAGATATAATGGTAACATCTTCTTGTTTTCCTTACTTAGCTAGATCACCAAGCAGCCCCCTTCCTCACCCCACAAAAAAGCAAGCTTCAATTAATTACTCATATAAATTAAAAAACCAAATCCTGTTGTTTTCATAAACTCTTTAAAAACAACCACCAAACCCTGAGTCTGCAACTTTTGCACGTGTGCAAGAACCTCCTGAAGACAACTGAAGAAATGAACCCTGTTTATATCAATTTCAGAATCTTAAGTTTTGAAAGTACCTTTATTGACTTCACTTTTTTTTGTTTCTTTCCTTGCTAAAGCAGGCACTTTCTCTGTTAATGTACATGGTTCAGATCTTTCACATCTGACCTTCACAAGCACACTGCAGGACTCACACAGAATTCCACTGACTTCAGCCCAGCTTTGAAGAGGGATGAGATTCTCCCTAAGCAGATATGGAGAGAATTCCACATGGGCAAAAGTCTACAAACACAGCTCTTACAGCAGACCTACAGAAGCACGAAGTCACCATAAAACCTTTTATACTTTTACTATGATTCCATATGCATTGACTAACATAACATCTTCCTAAAAAATAACTTCCAGTTATGTAAAACAGCGAAGCACATGACATTAAACAAGATAACAAGTTTAGGTAAGTTTGAAGGAAATAAAGTACTTTGAAGCATATGAAAAAAATGCTAACTTAAAAGTATTCCAAGCTATATGGTACTTAGGGCCCTGTATAGTCCTTAAATTCAATCAAACACAGTAAGTCACTACCAAGGTTGGCCTTTGCACATAATTGTGCACAGAAACAAAACTTTCATTATAATAATTCTATTTCTCTAGCTTAGAATTAGAAAAATGGAAGAACAAGCAAAATGCACACCAATGTTACAATGCCTGACTGGGTCTGCAGAGTACCTGAAAGTACATTTTTCAGGTGTGTGAAATACCCTTGAGATATTCATCTGGATCCTGTGAATTCTTCATGTCCACAGCTGCAGAAATTTTTTTTCAGGCACCATGAAATCTATTACTGTTTTGCTGTAAAATTCAGTATTTTACTGTTGCTAGGCACCTGACATATAGTGCTTTGGCCTCTTGCCCTTTTACCTGCATACACCTTTTCTTTCCTTTAGTTTTCTTTACAATTAGGAATTTATTTGATTACAGTAAATATTCCATGTGCAGTCAATGCGTACAGACATCAAGGGGTCAAGGAACCTAAGATGAATTCCAGCTTGTATTCAAAGACTGAGAAGATGATTATTAGCAGAGGATGAGAAGCAAAACGACCTGTGAGCTAAGCAGCCAAGGTAAGAGTATTGCAACAGAGAATCCCCCTCAACCCACAAGCAAAGGAAAGGATTTCTGAATTGGCCCATGTGGGTAACACCATGGAAGCCAAGACAGTGGGGAAAGGATGCCTAGAAAGCACATTCAAAACCTCCTTAGAAATAACTAATATTGAGATAAATCAATTACCACATTGAATGACGAGTAAGAACTATGTGTACATATATGAGGGGGGGAAAAAAAGGTATCTCACAATGATACAACTGATTAATACTGCCATGGAATTTATTCCCATTTACCAGAGAAGCACATGGCTCTATTATGAAGAACACTCTCTAGAAGCAAAGTTAAGTTTGTACATTCATACTTAAATGAGGTCATTCCTTATTTTTCAAGGTATCTACCATAGCATTATATTAATATATACTGTTATAAACATGAATTTTCCTAGGTTTTCATAGATGGTATTGTGGGCAGAAAAGTGTCCAAGAAACAGCATAATATCCAGTGCTCTACCATCCTCCCCCAAATTACCTAGGGCATACGTGAATTTGGTAACATGGCACCATTTACCTAGTCATTGCCTGGATTCTACATCAGTTAACTGAGGTCACTTGAACTCAGACACTCCCAAGCAAAATAACCATTGAAGGGAAGAACTGTTCCTAAGTATATTTCCACTACTTTTCTTTTAATACAAATATCCTTTTAAAAAGAAAACAAACCAAACAACTCACACATGCAGTTCTACACCTATTCTACTCCACAATCACTGTTAACATGCTAGATTTACCCACAAGTAAATTTTTTCAATCTAGCTTAACTAAGCCCTGGGATGTATCTCAAATGAAAAGTTACCCCAACACATTATGTTCCTGTAATGCACGTTGTTACAGCACTTCAAAGAACTTTAACAGAACTACTCAAAGTTAGTCATATGATTTAGTGATTTACAGAGCTGAGAATCTCTACACGTGGATAATCATGGAAGCACACCAACCTTTGGACTGGGAGGCAGAGGCCAACCAGCAGACGTCACAGTACGTAACAACGGAGAAATGCATGCAGCCACAATACGACCCATCTAAGCTTCAGCAAACTTATGAAAAGTCCAGGTAACATTGTGAGAGAAAAGGTCTCCCTGAAACGAAACTATCACCTTACTTTACAGGATTTTTATGTATTTTAGGCACCTATGGATTGACAAGAAACACCATAAATTTTTCGGAAAGACGATTAATCTGAACAGTTGCTCCTCCTACGACTTCCTTACAAAGAGGAAAATAGTAGGAACACAGTTCGCTCTTGCAGACAAACATTCTCCAGTGCATCATTCAACTGAACTCCACTCTATTATAACAGGATGCAACCCCTTCTTGCAGCATAGTTGGCTTGCTACAATTTATCTGCAGTTAAAATAAATACATGCACATTCAGTTTAAAGATAGAAAACAAAAACTAGAGAACTCAGTGTCTCTACCTTGTTGCTGAAAATCTAATTCTGGACTGCTTAGACTTGAACTTGTTGCTCCAAGGAGACTGTATTTTAGATCTGATACCTAGCTCACTAATCTAGTGCCTCAGGCAAAGCCTAAGCTCACTATTCTGGGTACCATCTTGCTGTTTTATTATCCTTCCTTAAGATAAGCTTCTTTCTTTCAACCGTTCCAATATTTCTCTGCTTAGGTATCCCAAGTTTGTTTATTCCCTAAGGAATAAAGATTGTTCTTCCTCTCATCTATGCTATATTTTCTGCTTCTCAACACTGCAGAGGGCAAACAAGCTTATGAATAGTTTTATTTTCCTCATATATTCCTAATTTATATTCATTTTCAAATATTTAAGATATGACATAGAAGGATGAAGCGACACAATCCCTGCATTAAAGAGCTTACAGTCTCACACTTCTCCGTGAGATAGGTAAACAAACATCAGTATACCCGCTTTATAAATATGAATACAAAGATGGCAAATGATTTAACTAAGGCCACAGAATAAATATGTATCAGACTGATAACCAGAAACAAGATCATGTGATGGGATCTCTGGCCTATACCCAGTTCCCTCTGTGAACTGTATGTCTTCCAATGATGTGGACTGGTACTACAGTAACTCCAAGTAGTTCCATTTAAGCTGCACGACACCAATGACACTCTGAACAAGCATTTTTTAAAACAAAACACAGCAAAATACAAACAATCCGTTCTCACACTTAGTTTTCAGATCTCCAATTCACATTACATAAGATTATCCTGTTTTATTTTTGAAATAGTGCTTCCTCAGCTGTTGATTAAAGAGGAATTTTAAAATATAGTAAATATTAGTAGCCCCCTTCTATGAATGGTTTAACTACGGCTCAGGAAGAAGAGATCTGCCTATCAGAAATGAATTCTAGCATCATAAAAAAAACACCAGGCTTTACTGTATTTGGATTTCACTCCTATTTGACATGCACTCTGAAAGTAACAGTTTGAAACTCTGTGTACCTCTAGTACTTCACCTGTAAAACTTAAATTATACTTCTCTATTTCATTACTGCAGAAGTGTAGAAGGGGTTAGGAAAAAAAAAAAAGAGTATTGAAGTCTTATCTATTGAGGTTAAAGTGCAAATAAACAAGGTAATTAAAGCCTACTAGCTCTAAAATAAAACATAAAAAATAAAACCCCCTTTTCTTAGCCCTGGTTTATTCTACTTCACAAGGAAAAAAGAATATCCTTGAGGATATGCATATTCCATATGCATTCTTGATCTTGTTGCAGTATGCTTACCATTTATTCAGCCTAAAACATAACCACATCTATTAATAATTTTAAAGCATTAATTTTGATACTGTTTCAGTTAAAGATTAGAAAATGGTCTTAACATATAAACTTTCCATCAATTATTAGAAGATTCAGAAGGTCCTGAAAGTCATCAAAATTATTATAGTGTTGCCAGAAACTTGCTCTTTGTAGATTATTAGTTCTGACATCTGTCTAGACAAGCTTTCAAGTTAAACAATCAGAATTCTGTATTAAAATTTAAGAACATTCACCACTCCCCAAATAAACCAATATATTTCAGCTTAGCACCAGTGAATTACATCATTTCTAACAAAAAGCTTGCAGCAAAATAATCAGGAAGACAAAATATGTTAATATTCAGCACTAATTTTTCCCTAGATTTTTCAGCAGAGTTTACCCTCTGGAGGAAAAGCTCAGAAACTTTGATAGAGGCCAAACTCATACTTGCATAGTGACTAGGATCACAACTCTAAGAAAGGCCAATTTAAGGTAGTTTGCTTTCACCTGCTGCTTGCTCTCTTCAGAAGAGGCCTAAAGCAAATTTTGTATTATAGAAGTTCTATTTTCATTTGAGCAGATTCTGAGCAACTTGTGACAAGACAACAGCCACCTAAAAAAAAACTTCTATTGAAAGACATTCTAAGATGTTAATAACCAACATGTTTAATTTCCCTAAATAAAGCTTTATAGCATGAACAGTAACTAGTCTTGACTGGGAATATGTTGACTATATGATTACAGTACAACTAAAACAAAATTCCCCCTCCAACTATGTAAAATATTCACTTCAGACTTATAAGCAAGGCCTCAGACTGAAACAGGCATTACAATTCTTATCCTGAGGGGAGAAAAATAATTTTTAAAAGAAATTATTAAAATGTCATCCATGTATTTGTTTCCTGTCTTGCCAATGACTGCAGGATTTGTGACAAAATTAAGAGTGACAGATTCCGGTGAAGTCTGTAGTGTTGCAATAAAAGTCTGTAGCTATGGAAGATGCAGGTCTTCATTACAGAGTTATTCAAGGCTGGACAGAACCTGTAAGGTCACCTGGTCCATCTCGCTGCCAGTCCTGGCCCATTACCTGTTGCACACATATTAGTGTCCTGACCAGGCTAGTTCTGAATGACCCATAGTGTGGGTTTCCCCACACTGCTTGGCATACTATTCAGGTGGTATACAGGTATATCTTGGCAGGTTTTGCACTGCTGTCTGCTCTGAATTTTCTCCCTCTGTTTCATCTCAGCTTACACATTAAGCCAGCCTCTTGTTTTATTTAAAATTATCTCCCTTTTAAGTATTTAGGCTCTTCAAAATGCTTGCAAGATACCATTTCCCCTCCTCATCCAAAATGTTAATTCAGCCAAATAAAACATATTTATTTCCCAAATATTTTTTAAAACAACTAGCCCTTTCAGCTTTCTTAATATTTTGTTGGTCTTCTCTAAGCTTCTGTTATGTTGCCCCACCTGTTGCAAAGGCCCAGAAAGTAAAACAGCACTTCACATGCAGTCACGCAATCTCGTACAAAAACTCGTCTCCCGCTTGTTCAATGCCCCTGTGGATGGAACCTAAACTAATTCTGATTTGCACAAAGTCGATATATCATATTGCAAATGGGGGCCTGTTCTTCCTGTCAGAAGTATGCACAAATCCCTTTCATATGAAAGGGAGTTGGGTGCACACAACTGACAGGATTATCAGGCCCATGGTATCACTCCTATCCCTTTTTCAGCAATACTGCTTTCCAGGTTATTCCCTCACAATGAATACCTGTTTTGGATTACTGTCCCTCAACTGTTTTAGCTTGCATTTTCCAAACTAAATCTCATTTGTACTTTCCAACAATGTGCCTAATTTCTTTAGATAACCTTTTCTTTTCTGCCCTGACTTGCGCGTTAATTCTTCCCACTGTCACTGCCTGCTAATGTTGCAAGTGTACTATTCACCTTCTCATAAAGTTAATAAATCCAGACACTAAATATGCCCAAAATGGCTAAACTTGTGTTACTATGTGCATATGTAAAAATTGATGTTACTTTTAGCACCTAAAACTACTGTGACTCACCAAATCTATTCTTTACACTTTCTTCTATTTTTGTTTATGGTCCTCCAACCAATTTTTCATTCACACGACTATCCATATCCATAAATAATTTGTTAATGAGAGATTCTGAGATGTATTTGAATTTTAGAAAATATGTAAAATATTACTACAGCTACAACTTTCTCTTCATCCA
The DNA here is from genome assembly GCA_013400335.1 of Eurystomus gularis. NCBI lineage: Eukaryota > Metazoa > Chordata > Aves > Coraciiformes > Coraciidae > Eurystomus > Eurystomus gularis. The sequence goes on from VZZY01005369.1 coordinate 50,731, forward strand.
CTGGGGCCTTGAACCTGCAATCAGATCTGGCAAGCAAGCCAGTCCTGTACTTCTCCATACTTCCTGATCTGTGTGCAGATGCTGCTGTGGTATCAGATCTTAATTTTAAACACTGAGCAAGAATAAAAAAGAAAACTCTTTTAAAGTAATTTTGCTTGGAAAATTCCAGGCTGTTTATTATTGTTTCTCTAGTATTTCAGCCATTATTTTACTAGGAAGATAATCCCTTAAATTTACCTAGTTCTTCAGATCATGGTTTTTTTTTTTCTTTTCCTTACCAAAATAAATAAATAAATAAATAAATAAAATAATCAGTACTATTATTCCATTTCTTAGTAGCTTCTTGAAGATCAAATTACTTATAAACATCTTCAGATCTTTTAAGAATACCCCCCCCACACACACATTTGTTGTCAATAACTATTTCATACAGTCCTGATTTTTAACTGCTCACACTTTTTCATCCTACTATGTATAGAATTTCAGGAAATTCAGTAGAATGGTTTGTCTTTATAATACCTTTATACAACTTCTCATTTATGAACTGACCTCCTGCCTCTCTACTTGACTTCCCCTTACCTCCCCAATACTTAAAACAGCAAATTCTTATTCACTTTTAACTAGTATCAACTCATTTCTGCTGCCTTTGTCAGAAGTTTACAATACACACCTGCTTCCCACCTTTCAGGAATTCTCTGCAGAACTTAGAATTAAACTTATTTTACCTTACACTTAGTCCTTTCACATATTTTCTCTTAATGCAGACAGATACCTTTTAAAAGCAAACATTTTTAATTCAGTTAGGCATACTTCATCTGCACATTAAGTGTACAAGGTCTCTCACTCCCCAAGTACAGGTGAAGAACCACAACAAAAATAAACGTATCGCTTATGCTCACATGAAAACCAACAGAACCTAACATATGAGATCACACCAACCCAATTCTTGGTAGGACTGTAACCTAATCAACCATTAACACAAAAACCAGTCTAGATTTCATGTTAACTTTCTTTTCACCTACTGTATGTTTACCAACGAACAAAAACATAAAACCATGCCCACATTACTGATGTTTACATTTATTACCCCATATTAAAATATTTTCATTAACATTATAAAATAATCTTTAGAGAAGCATTTAGAAAACGCTTTACTAATTCACCTCAATTGAGATGAAACATCTAATTTGCACTACATCCAAGGGAATTACACTCTCCGATGCTGTAGAGACATACAGAACTACATTAACAAGTACAGTCTATCAATGGTTATCGGCACTGTGGCTTTTGACTGCTCACTAAGAACCACAGTGCATAAATTACTTCACCTGTCAAACAACTCAAAGCAACACAGGCACCAAGTTTGAACTGTTCAGACTTTCCCTATTATAAATAACATTTTCCAGTGAGAGAAAAGAGGGGGCAGTGCGAGGGAGAAGGGGTAGACAGGACTGGCTATTACGCATTCAAATATCACCTATAATAAAGCCTATCAGAATTGTATCAGACGTTTCAACCATTCACATCTTTAATGAAGCCTAACATACATTCCCAAAGACACCCAGCAAAATTCCACAACAGTTAAAATGAAAAAAGTTATTTAAACAAAAAAGGCACACCTCAACTGCCTAGAAAAAAATACATACCCAGTGATTATTTTGCAAACCATTCAGTTTGATCAAGCCAAAAGGACTATTGATGTCATGCAAGTAATTCAACTTCCTAAATTATTTACACAGTCAAAACGAGAGCATTATTAGTGGCAACACAGCACAACAAGCAAGTGGTCCACGTAGCTTGAGATATTATCTCAGGAGCCATGGTATGCCAGATGTTTCATAGAAAGAAGCAACTTTCATCTCAAACCATGACAAATCCAAATCTGCAAACGTGTTCATGTAGGTGCATGCCACTGAATCCCTCTGAATTCAACAGTGTCCCATCTGCCACACAGATACCTCACTTTACAGGACACACAACATACGATTGGATAAAAATGTATATAAAAGTTGACAGGCCTCAGTTTGTTTGGCTTTGTTTGCAAAGTCATGACAATAGTGAGGCCAAGATTATCACTTGAGACTTGAGGAACTTTTTTTTTTTGTTTTCCAAGGGTAACAGCTCAGCAGTTCATGAACATCCAGCTCTATAAAAAAAACCTCAGGTTACGTTCTTCAACACAGATAAACAACACCCTTTTTACAAATTTATCATTAGAGCTTTTTTTTTTTTTTCCCTATAACCAAATCTCCCCCTACACCCTTTAGGTTAAAGCTAAATGAATGTTAGCCTAGCAGAGATACACGCAATATACAACCTTGTTACTGCACATGTAAGGAGGTGAACTCAGCTGGGAAACAGCTGACATCAAACTTAGATTATGTGAGAAGCAACAGTGAGTAAAGCAGTAATTTAGAAAAAGGAAAAAAAAAGAAAAAAAGCATACAAAACTCAGAATAACCACTAAAAAAAAAATCCACCCCAAAACCAACAACCATGACAGTTTACTTCAGAATGGCCTAAGTAAATCACAGATGTTACGACAAAACAAATATTTCTAAAGATTATTCATCTTAACTGTTCATCAACTTTTTTTTCTGTATTCCAAATAAATAAAACTTTCAATTATTTGTATGCAATAATTTAAACATATTTTCAGCAACTGTATTTCAAATAATGTCAATATCAGCATGCTAATAATAAAAATGACATTTTTGTATGTCTGATTCTAAATTAAAAAGTAGTATCCTATTAAAAATTAATAGTAATTAGAAGGCTAGATTAACATTAATTTTGGTAACTGTCATAGCATACAAATGCTTTCAAAATACAGATGAAAACACAAATGGCATACAACCTTCTACTGCAAAAAGTTAGGCCATTAAAACATTTGTAAAATAAGGAAATAAAAAGGAAAGGGTAAAACTCCCAAAACTATCATTTTGCAAATTATATGTAAAATCTAGTCAGGTAATAGACTACATAGTCCAACAGAAAAGCTCAAACATGAAAAAACTGCTTTCTATGATCCGACAGATCTTCAACAACACTATCTCAATACCATGTAATAGAGGAGAAAGAAAAAAAACATAGAAAGAAAAAAAAAGATCACACAAACACAACAGAGAAGAACATCCCAAAGTGAGCTTCCTACTTCACCCCTAGGCCTGCTAGCAATCATAAACTTTGCTAAAGCTATTAACAATGGTAATTTATTTTCTTAGTCTGGATCTTAAAGAAATCATACGTCACCACCAAAGAAAGAAAAATTCAGTAACTACAGATACTTGACTAAGGTTTTCCAGACATCATTGTAACTCAATAACTGCTCCACTGTGCTATGAACTCTACAGCTTCAAGCTGGAAGTCAATCTAGGACAACCAATAGAAAGTGCACCTGTACAATTACTGCATTTCCTAATTCAGAAGGCCAAACTAGAGACAGATGAAGCTTGTGGGTACTCAGATCACCAAAACACAGGTCCAAAAGCCCATACATCTTTTGTACATATTATGCATCCATATTCTCATTAATTGCAATAAAAATATCATTTACACAATTCAGAAACACAAAATTACATTCCTTAACCAACACATATAAAACTTCATTCTAAATGAAATATAATTGTCTATATATAGCATCAAAAACACTAAACACACAACCATTGTAAAATTTTGCACACCAAGAATAATCTCCAAAAGTTAATAAAAATAATTAAAAAAAAAAAATCCAGTTACTGAACAGTACCACACACAGTAATTTAAAATATTCCATATGAACTCCATGCTACATTAAAAAATAATCTGCATCACAAGAAATAACCTGCACCATTTCAAGGAATGTAAAAACTGCAGCAATCAACTGTTTTTCAAGTAACAAAAAAAATATTTAGCTCTCTGTACTCTAAAATTAGAAAAAAAAAAGTATGCTGCTAGTACTTGATAACAATATAATTTATCCAAAGCAGTCTACCTTTCTGCAGATGCATTTTCATTCAATGCCTGACCCCACTGAGCAGTAAACAAGTTTACATATATCAACACATTTCAGTGCTCCAAAAATTAAGCTAAGTTTCTGTAACTACAATGACATGATCTCTTAGTAAGAGTCCTTTAGTACCGTCGTTCTAAAACAATCAATAAAAATGGCTGTAACATATATTGTTTATATACTTGGGATACCTTCAAAGTTTAAGGCTTGCAGATGTAAAACACAAACAAAATAACTACAAAATAGGATTACCTTTAACTTATCACTGCACCAGACCAGTAAGGAATTACAAGTTCTTTCTGCTTTATTTTTATAGCATTTTTAAAGAGTAGGGATATTTTTATTATTGCACACACCGAAAACCAAATAAAATCCCACACTCAAAAATACTACTGCAACAGCTTGATAGCACTCACCGCAAGTAATACTGTTTTAAAGCGAAGGCAGCGTTAGAACAACTTCTGGGAAAGTTAAACTCCTCTACAATTTCTCCCCACTGATTCTTCTCTGATACCTGTCAAAAACAACACACAGGCCGAGATACACAACGTACACATAAACATGTCGTTGACAGCGAACACCACGAAAAAACACGAGCTGCCATGAAGCAAATAGATAAATATATAAAAAGAAATAAACAGGAAGGTAGATGGGATTTAGGACTATATATTTTACTGACAGTCGGTAGTATTCCCCCTTCGGGAATAATCCGGCTTCTCACGGG